>VYXB01000251.1:945844-1076464 GCA_013397135.1 Pachyramphus minor
ACAGGTTGATTTTACTTCTTGAATCTGCTTGGAAGAATGAAATGTTTTGTGTATATCTAATTTTGGCAAGTTTGTTTCTGTTCAAAGATTTTGCCTCCTTAATGAGCAGTAAATGAGCTCACTGACAGAACAAAACCCACACACATTCCACTATTCTTGACCTGATGCTGGCAGCTTGGACCCAGAGAAGGTTCATTTTTGTTTTTGAAGAAAAGCACCTAAATTAGGTGCCTGTCAGGAATGGTCTCTGGTTGTCTGCTCAATGGAAAGGGTTTAACTCTTTTCACTAATTAGATAGGAAGTGAAAATGAGATATGCATATCTAGAATAAAGTTACATTGTCAAATTAAAGTTCACCAGTGTGATATCTCTCCGTAGTCATCTGTTACTGTCTAGTGAGACAGTTTTGTTCACACTCACCACTGCAGAGCTGTCATGAGAAGCCTTAATGATGAGCCCTGTTTTCATTAAATGCAAAAGCTAGTGCTCATATACTTCTGCTTGCAGAATCAGAGCAAATTCTACCACAAGCAAAGTGAAGGTGTGTGATTTTATAATTTATGAAGTAGATGGTGAATTTTGGTGAATAAGCTGAATCTTGAGTTCCCATTAGGTCATGGCAATGGTAATGGTAAACAGAGAGAGACAACAAACTAAAAATATGTTTTAATTGGAAAAAAAGTTGTGATTATACCTGTTCTTAAGAGCAAATTCTGTGTTCTGTGCTGATAGCTTCTTGAGGCAATTTTGAATTCAGAATAAGAGCTTCAATTCTGTTATTTCCCCACTTTGTATGCCCTCAACAGAAAACATCAGCAAGGCAGGATTTAACTTTTTCCAACCAAGTAGCATACAAATAAAACCATATGACTATGAACAATAGCTCTTGTGTCCTATTCCTGCTATTTGCAGGTCCATATATTGGTTCTTTGGCTAGCTATCAAAACTCATAAAATGCTTTTAAGCATCTGTGTCCCATTAAAGCCACATGTTATGTTACATCAATAAGAAACCATAAAAGTGCAGGGCTGACAGGGATTTTAGAAGATCACTTTTTTTTTATCTCTCTAGACTGGGAAGGGATCAAGCATGCCACCCTGGAAGATACTAAATGCACTCAGGGGAGGAGGTTCCAGATCTCTTTAGATAGACTGGTTTGGCATCTCCCTCCTCTGACTGTTAGACAGCACTTTGTAGTATCCAGCCTTAGTTATTTTGCAAATTTTTTTGCATGGTGGACACTGTAAGATACTGATTACTTTTCTTTTATAGTGTTCTATTACTTATTGTAAGATCAGTGTCATATCTGTTCTCAGTCTCCACGTAAGAGCAAAGAAACCCAATTAGCAGAGTGTTTTTTATCTTTTTGCTGCCTTTCTGTTTAACTCCTCTAACACTGTCACAGTCCTCTGGATTCTGATTTGTTTAAATTTTTCTTGGAAATGGATAAAATTAATTCTGTATCTGAGGACACAAATATTCTTTGTCTTGTGTTTGTGCATTTGACTTGATTATATTCTATAATAATTCTATAATTTAATATGAATATAAAACATAGAAATTAGTATCTGCCCCTTGGCTATGGTCTAAACAAAAGGAACTGTAGAATAAATGGGTCCGAGTACTAAAAGAATTGTCTTTTTTACAGTATTTTATACAAAAACAAATTATACAACTGCAGGAAGGACCTTTGTTGGCAGTGTCTCTTAAGTCACAAATTTCTCAGTTTTGTTAATGCACTGAGATTAAATGGGGAACAATTGAGTAGGTTAAGACTCATCATCCTAAAAATAGACAAATCAGGGGATATTTGATAAAAATCTGCAAAGTTAGGCATGACAGTGACTGTTTATCATTTCGTGAAAGCTAACAGAAGCCAGGTTCAAAACAAACAGAAGTTGGGTTTGTTCTTCTTTAATGCAGCAGTCATGCAGCAAGTTAATGTCAAAGCATGTTATGGATAATTTACATGTGTGATAGTTTACATATGTTCAAGGCAATGTGGAGAAGTTTGTGGAAAAGATTATGTCAAGGGTTAGTAAGTGGATAAACCAAGGTCAGTGAATGGACAAAGCAGATCCATTTCAGGAAATATTTTGATATGAGAATAGCTGGAGGGTAGTAATGTACTCAGAAGTATCATATGTACTTATTCCCTGAGCATCTGCTCCTGATCAGTTCTGAAGATGTGACACGAGAGGAATTGGCTAGTCTGTCTGCACCTGTCTGCACCAATGGACCAATTCCAGTGCTGCCATGCTACCAGAAACCAAGGCAGTTTCATAAGAGCATTACCTTTTCACCAGAGTTTGAAAGTTATTTTTCCCTTTTCTACTTGGAGGAGAAATACTGTCTCCCTACCTCTGCACATGATTTTGTCAGGCTCTCTTTTAACCTTTTATCAGCAGATATTCATGGGTGAAAGTGTTTGGGCAAACTATGAGCGGCATAGGATGAAATCAAATGTATTAAATATCATTAGGATTTAGCAGAAGAGAAAATAAAATGGTCCCTCCTTCAGCAATTGTTAAGTAGTTACAGGATGTATACACTAAAAATTAAGGACACTGAAGAGGGTAAACCCCCAACTATATCATCCTAGTCTGTGCAAGCTTCGTTCAAACAAAGGACCACATTTCAGAGTTAAGTGTAACTGCATTATACATATCATACAGGTAGGTTCTAATCTGTTCTTCCAAAATTTCTCTGACAAATCTGGATAAAACAACAAAGGAAGGGAAGGGAAAGAAGGGAAGGCAAATGGAAGAAGGTTTTGCTTGAATCAGAAAATTTGAAAAGATTCAAAACTGAAAAGAAAATTAATTTAGTATTTCCTTCTTCACTAGTTAAGATCCTTTACAATCTGGCAAGTGTCTGTATCTTTGTGTATAAATCATTTGTTGAAAAGTGAAACAATATTGAGATAAGCTCTAAGAAATAGGCTGGAAATTGAAACTAGCTTCTAAAAAAAAAACACCTCAAAAAACCACCCTTTTACCTAACAAATCATGTCTGGGTGGTGCAACAATGGAAGACATCAAATTTGTAGTAAGGTCAATGGCATGCAGCATTACCAAAAAGAGACATCTGTGTTTCAGACCTTGGAAAACAGATAGTGCTTTAAAGCATTTGTCTGCACTCCTTAAGCTTGTTCATGGGTATGGAGGAGTTGCATACAAAGGTTCTTTAAAAAAATCCAGACAAAGTAATCTTTCTGTCAGTGAAAACTCAGAGAGGGCAGTAAATCATTCAAAAGAGCGGCCTTTTTTTCTGTCTGGCATAAAGGATTAAGATATTTGGCCTGCCATACCACACAAGGTAGGATGTTAGGACAGAATTTGTGGAAAAAAAGTTTATTTTTAAATTCAGGACAAAACACAGAGCTCAGGATGCCTATTCCTTAGCAATCAGATAAGAGGAAGATTGTTCATCATTATGTGGAGGTTGTGGGAGCTTTCAAATTTAGAACTCGAGGTCCTAGAAATATCAAAGCTGCTTTACAGATCTTCAGTACAAGTTATGCTTTAATCCTGCCTGTACAGAATTCTTTGATTAAGGAGTAACATAATACTGTTCTGAACAGAACAGAAAATAAACAGATTGAAAGTTCCTTTAGATGGCATATTTTCGGTAAGTTTCATTATTTTAATGTGTCTGATGTGCCCAAGAGGTGGAAATCCCAGGACATTGGCTGATGACTATGGAAGACTTCTTCAGAGTCAGGAATACTTCATTAATTCATAAGGATCATTCCTCTTTTCCTTTAGATTTCACTCCATGTGATATTTTATATCTTTCCTTGTTGGCCACCCATGCCAGCACCTTTGTTTTAAATTTTGTTTGTTTGTTTTGTTCAATTTTTTCTTTGTCTTCCATTGGGGAATTTTCCTTGTCAATATATTTATGACAAAAAGGTTTTCCCCAAATTTGTATAATGTTTCCATGTCTCAAAGCCCTTAAGAGAATACTGTCCCATTGCAGAAATCTGCAAAATAATGCAGCATTTTTTTCAGTTTGTTTCTACATGTTTCACAGGATCAAATCCTTCCCCCTTCAAGCTCACAGCTCATCAGAGGAGCAGTGTTTCAGCTGTAGAGAAGGCAGCTCGCATCATGCAGTGAAAGAGGCAGATGCTTCTTGATTTTGCAATTCTTGGGTTAGCTAATTTCTTCAAGGAATCACAATAGCATGGTTTTTCAGTGGACATTATTCAGCTGGTCCAGAAGATATACTCTCAACAAGATATTTTCCTTATAGCTCAGTGACCAGTCCTTCCCTTCTCCCACCCCTTCGTGTGCCAGGGCACATTGTGCAGGGTGCAGTCAGTGCTGTCAGGTGCCTGTCCGCTCTAGAGGTAGTATAGGATCCTGTCCTGCTTTTTTCTTATTTTCCTTTTTTTCTTTTCATCCCCTATTGTTTGCTGCTGGGAACACTCATTGAGTTTGTGGTGAGTCAGTGGTAACCATGGACAAGCTGGGCTGAGTCGTCTCTAAACTAAAGGGGAATGGAAGGTGACTGGAGAATTAAAGATATTTTTGCCAGCAAGAGGTTAGTATCTGAAGAGGTTAGTGCATGGCTCACGGGGTCCAAGGAGGAACATCACTATGCAGCTGGAGAACTGCAGTGTGCGCCCACTGACACAGGGTTTAAAGAATTTTTCTTTTATAAGGCTCGAAGGGCATTAGTGCAATATCTAAGCATGTAGGTTGCCTTTTCCATCTTGTGGATGTTAAGTAAGGCATGTTTAAAGCTTACTCTATTATATTATTATCGAATTCTCTGTCCTTTGCAAATGTTAAATGGTTATAGCAATGTAAGTATAGATAAGTTTGCTGAATTTGGCAATGCTGCTATCCAGGTCAGCTGGAATTAATTTTTAAGTTATGATTTTTATAAGAAGTCTAATGCTGTTCTTACTGTCACATATTAATCCACTTCTTTTAGTAATTTAATAGTTGTTTTTTTGGAAAGGGCCATGGATTTCTGGTGAACTTTTTCTTCTATAATTTAATACTGTTTAATTCACATAAACCTATTGCTAGGCAGCAAATAATTTCTTTGTATTTGTTCCATTTGTTGTTTAACTATAAATACAAATTTATAGGAAGATTACCAGAAACACTCTCTTGCCTTTTATTTTTCTTTAGAAAGAAGTAATTTACTTATTTTTGTCCTCTCTTCCAGTATCTCCCTAGATATTAATAAGTTTTTGTAAAGATCGATAGCACTTTTCTACAAGATAATGCTCAAAATCTGCTAAGGGGTTCATTGTCTGCACTTCTGTACAGATGTTATAAAATGACCACTTACTTCCTACTTTCCAGCAGGCTTTTCTTTCTAGTTGCATAACCAGAGAACCAAAACATCTGTAATCTTCAGGAGAAAAAGTAGCCCTGTGCTCTTGGGGAAGCTGAGATCCAGTGGGAGCTTTAGGATGGATCAATGCAGCTGATTCCTGCAGTTCTAGCTGCCTTGCTGGGTAGAGGGTCATTATCCTGGAGGTTGTAGCTAAAAGGCCAGAAGCATATGCACTGGATTCATGCTGTTCAGATGGGGTGAGTTGAAGAGCAAGCTTGGCTATGGTAGTGGATGTTTTAACATCCAGGTGCTTAAGTATGGCTGGTGACAGAAGTTATGCGGGGTGGCTTGAACCTTTTCAGTCGTTATTTTACTGGATAAAGCCCTGCCTTCAACCACAGTTGACCTGCATTCCTAGATACGTTGCACTGGCTTTCAGTAAACCTGAAGTACTAACATCTGAGAAGTGATCCAAATCTGTGTTTAATGACCAGTCTTTATATCCTCTACAAATACTGTCCTCTGAAGATTTTACTTCTGCTTTGATGAACAGGTTTGTTCAGATCACTGCAATGTGCCCACATCACAGTGGAAATTTATGAGAAATGCCAAGAAGTGACAAGTGTCTTTTGGAACTGCTCTGCTGCTGGATTAGGAAACCAAAGATTGTTTTGGATAGCTCAAGTAGTGCCATAGGGTACAATCTATCCAGTGTTTGTCTCTAATAGGTGTTATTTAATGTTATCCTCAGCGACTAATGGATTTGAAACTTCTTTGTTGTTACCAGTCATGCATTCTGCTTTTCCTCCTAAGCTGTTCTGTTTTTCCTAATTATCGATTTTATCACCTCAAATTACATTTGGAAAGCAAGCAAAAATAAATGTCCTTAAATCTGGGAGTAACCCACAGGGTTTCCCTTCTTTTTGCACTTCTCTGCACTTCCTCTTCATGCAATTAATTCTTTCCTCTTTGTCACTATTTTCTAGTGCTCCTAGGAAGAGTGGAAGGAAGGGGAGGAGCACAGAACAAACACTGATTTTTCTTTTTTTTCTATTTCAGTTCATTTCCCTTTCTGGTTAATCTAAAATCCTGGCACATTTCTCAGAGATGTTCAGCCATCAGCTTAAAGTAAACAGAATTCTTTTCATCACTTTAATTCCGCTTCCTTTTCCTCTTCCTTGTCCCTGTGTCCCCCTTTTTTTTTTTTTTTTTTTTTTTGACATAGTGGAGAAAACTCTTCTCCTACCTATTGCTCAGGCCTGGGTGTCAGCTTTGCTTTGAACATCCTTGCTGATGTGCGGTCTAACAGTGAATCACTAACTAAAATTAAACCCTTTAACTAAAATTAAGATAAAAAATAATTGAGTAAATTTAAATTAATCTCTAAGATTATCCAGGCTCTTATATTAGACAGCACTGCACACTTAATAAATTTTCAAGCAACTCATGTTTTGCCTTTTCTCCCCACTGAGGGCCTCACATCCATGCAGATGTTCCTTGTCCCTTGTGAAATCCAGAAAAGCTCTCTACTACAGTGCTTTGGGATCTATCTTGAAATGCTCTCTCCCTGGGATGTTAACCCAAATGTGACAGCAAGGAAGTGCAGAATCACTGTCTACATGGTCCAGGAATGAGAAGACAAGGTAGTTGGTGGGCATCAGAGGTACAAGGGCTCTGGGCTGCCTGCCTTGCCAAGTGGATAGGATCACAGAATCATTTAGTCTGGAGAAGACCTTTAAGACCATTGAGTCCAACTGTTATCCCAGCACTGCTAAGTCCACCACTAAACTAAATCCCTAAGGGCCACTTCTAAATGCCTTAAATACCTCTAGGGATAGTGACTCAACCACTTTCCTGTGCAGCCTGTCCCAATGCTTGATAACCCTTTTGGTGAAGAAATTTTTCCTAATATCCAATCTAAACCTCCCCTGGTGCATCTTAAGGCCATTTCCTTTTGTCCTGTTCCTTGTTACATGGGAGAACAGACCAAATGCGTACCTGGCTACAGCCTCCTTTCAGGTAGTTGTAGGCAGTGATAACGTTCCCCCTCATCCTCCTTTTGTCCGGCCTAAACACTCTCAGCTCTCTCAGCTGATCCTCATAAGGTTTGTGCTTCAGACCAGCTTCTCTGGACATGCTTCAGCCTCTCAGTGTCTTTCTTTTAGTGAGGCACCCAAAACTGGACACTCAAGGTGTGGCCTCATGAGTGCCACACCTTGAGTGATCAGGGTTGATCATTGCCTTTGTCCTGCTGGTCACACTATGCTGAATACAGATCAGGATGCCATTGGCCTCCTTTCCTGCCTTGACACACTGCTGGATCATGTTCAGCTGGCTGTCAACCAGAACCCCCAGGTCCTTTTCTGCTGTGTGCCTTTCCAGCCACTCATCCCCAAGCCTATAGCACTGCATGGAGTTGTTGTGACCCAGATGCAGGACCCAGCACTTGACCATCTTGAACCTCATACAGTTGGTTTCAGGCCACTGATCCAGCCCATCCAGATCCCTCTGCACAGCCTTCCTAACCTCCAGCAGATTAAAACTCCTATCCAACTTGTTGCCTACAGACTGACTGAGCATGCACTTGGATCCTCTTGTCCAGATCATTGATAAAGATATTAGACAGGACTGACCCCAGCGCTGAGCCCTGGGGAACATCACTCATGACCAGCCTCCATCTGGATGTAACTCCATTCACCACCACCCTCAGGGCCCAACCATATAGCCAGTTTTTTACCCAGGTAATGGTGCACCTGTCCATACCATGAACAAGCCAGTTTCTTCACAAGAATGCTGTGGTATACAGTGTGAAAGGCTTTACTGAAGTTCAGATAGATGACATTCACAGCTTTTCCCTCATCCACTAAGCAGGTCACCTTGTCATAGGAGATCAGGTTGGTTAAGCAGGACCTACCTTTCATAAACCCGGGCTGGCTGGGCCTAATCACTTGGTTGTCTTGGACGGGCTGTGTGATGGCACTGAAGGTGATCTGCTCTATAATGATCCTGGATGAGCCAGGAATGGCCTCTGCCCTCAGTAATGTGAGGCGAGAGGTCTTGCAGCTGGTGCTGACCAGGCTCACCTGGCTATTTTGGCAGCCAAGCAGCAGCAAGGCTGGCTATTTAGGGCTCTACATAAGCGTCTTCCTTTTCTTTCCTCTGTTTCTCCCTGCACTTCTGGCTGCACACTTACCCTCCTTCCCACAAAGCTCACTTGCCTGTGTTTCTGAGAAGCCTTCAGGCAATTTTGTTTCAGGATTAGTTGTGAAAAGTGGATAATTGAGTTTGAGAAAAAAGATTTAAGTGAAAAGGTAGTGTTATGATTAAAGTGGCATGCCATCAAAGGATTCACTACCTTTGACAGATTCCTGTAAATATGTGTGTCAGGGTTGCTGTTGATTGAGTAAATTTGCCAGAGTTGTGCTTCATTGGATCAGTTTATCCCTCTGCAGCCTGGTGGGATTGCTGCATAACAAACATGGAGGAAGGTGGCTGTTATGTTCATGTAGTGTGAATTAACCTATTAGCATTTAATAAGCTTAATACACTTTACCTCCCCCTTGAATTCATCTTTATTTCAGACACAGAAGGACAAATGAAGAACAAGGATTTTTTATTTTCCCTCAGCAGTGACTACTTAGGGTGCAAGATTCAAGGAATGTTCTTGGCTTGCATGTTAAAGAAGCATTCATTTCTTCATGCAACTTAAAGTGCACCAGTCCCATAAATTTAGAAATCAGCTTGCATGTCCTTGTAAATCTGTCAGTGTGTTCCTTTTTATTTTTTTAAAGTCTCAAAATAATTGTTCTTTGATATTTTTAGAGAATCTGAACATGAGAAGGTGGTAATTTTTTTAAAAGCCCCCTATATTAAAAATTAAAGCAATTCAGTTTCTTAGAGGTGTTGGATTCCCCCTCCTTCCCTCCAAATTTTAATAGAAAAAATGGTTTAAATATGTATTTAAATATAGAGTGCTTTTAAGGTTAAATTTGCTGATTGTTTCTGCCAAAGTGTTCTCTAAAGTAGGATTGAGAACAGGACAGAAGATCCTTGTTTTATTTATCTTTCTGGTTTCTCTGTTAGGTTTTGGCTTCTTGTAGATTTTTCTCAAGAATATGTTTACTGAAAATACAGCATGCTAAGCCAGAGCTTAGAGGGTTCCTGTGTCTCAAATTTCCCAAAAACATACACGTATTTTTTTTATGGTTTGTAGAAGCTCCATTTGGTTCAGGAAGCCTCTTCCATATATGGAAATAGCTGGAGATCGGCTAAGTGTGGGGAGAAATATCATGGGCACCCACCTGTTCCCCCTCATCCCTAGACATCTGCTTATAGATGGTCTTGGAGACTTGCTACTGGGAAGTTGTTTGATCCAGCATGTGCTGTCCTATCTACTGCCTGATGGCCCTTATTGCAATGAATATGGAGGACTGGGTTTGCTCTCCAGCACTGCTTCCAGAGGTATCATGGGAACCATGCAGTAAGATGTGGAAATGTGTGTAAGGCTCAGTTGATAATGAATTTTGTCTGATCTTCAAAGGGGAAAATGGATTAAATAGCTTCAGCATCTACAATAGGTTCAGACTATCAAGAGAAGGATGTGACAGAAGCATTTCATGGCACATTTGACTGCCAGTATACTGGCTAAATCTAATCATTACAAATAGGGTTTGACTCAACCAACAGGAGAGTACTTATAGGAGTCTGCCTTCAACTGGCTACAGAGAAACTTTTGTCCTTTTAGGTTTTCTCACCTATGTCCTAAAAGTTTCAAACATGGTTTCATACCCAGGACACAGAGTGCTGGGCTCAGAGGTTTTTTTATATTCATGGTGGCCTGTGCTGGCAAACAGATGTGGTGCAGATTAGACTAGCAGTGCTGTGCTGTCTAAAGATTCATAAATGTGGATGTTTGCTGGTTCCTGGCTTCCTATTTGGTTCCTGATCCCACTTACGAGAAAGGTTGTTGCCTCATCTGTGTTTCCGGGTGATAGTATGAATTTCCTATCTTTCCTCACAGAAGTCACAGGAATCTCTGTGTTCAGGAGTAGGGTGGAGTTTGGTTGTTTGTGTTGGCAAGTCACAGATTAACCTGTGTACTGCGCACATGGATGCAAGTGTGTGTCACAGTTCATCCCCTCCTTTTCAAAAGGACTTAAGCAAGTAGTGAGAGGTAACAGAAATGTATCAGCTAGTAAAACTCCTATTCAGCAAATATGAATAAAGTTTTGGAAGCAGAAGAGGGAGCTTTCTTTCTTTTACAGTATTCTCAGTTCCTCCATAGAAAACTCAGGCACCACTCTTTTCTTTTTTTACCCATGAATCCTCTTACTGTTCCCTATCGGTATATCCTTTCTTCTCCTTTAACATCTGACTTCTATAACATAAAAATAATAGGGCTCATGCCAATGGAAGGAGGCACAGGTTGCTGTTGAACCTTCCCAGGAACAGAGAAAGTGCCAAGGTGGGTGAGGTGTCCTGGCTGCTTCACCCATTCTGCCCTGTCTGTAAGGACAAAAGAGCTGGCAGCACTACCAATAATGCTGGGAAAGAAATAAGAGTTCAGGAGCTGCCATACAACCCGTAAGCAGGTAGATAACTATAAGTGCTGATAGTTCTGTGACAATCAAAATAACTAAATCCAATATTCTTCTCTGCTACATACTGAAGGTTATGCTACGCGCTCGAAGCTGTGCTGTCTGTTGATGTATCTGTTTTCATCGTATTATTTTGGAACTTCAAAATATTGTTCATTTTACACAGATTCTGCCCTCTAAATATTGATCCTGTAGAGGCTAAGTTAAACAATGACAACATTATTAGAAATTCCTTTTGATCTAGCTGTTGACATTAATGACTAGTGACAATTTCCTTTTCCTAAATATGCAAGTTAAGTTAAATAACATTTACTACTAATGTGCTGCTGTATTTCTGGAGCAATCTGAGTTTGTTTTCTAACTCTGCAACATAGACAGCTTCTGCAAGGGTCATGCTGCACATTGTTCTAGGTTAACTGCATATGTATTGGAGTAGTGTGCCTGAAGTACTAAACACTTTAATTCTGTGCCTGATTTACACTGACATTGTCCCCAGGATTAGCTAGATAGTACATTTAGAAAGGGATGAAATTAATTTCAAAAAAGCCCATTGTCAATCTCAAAATATATTGATAAAATTCATCCCAGTCACATAGTTTTTCTGGTTAAACTTCTGTAATGAAGGAAGGATTATGAAACATCATTAACTGTCTGTTTTGTTATATTCCTGATTAAAAATTTTGATATTTTGATAGAAAATAAGCTTCCATTTTGAAATTTCTTTAATGGTATCTAATAGTAAATGCTTTCCCTTTTCAAATATTTTATAATAGCCGCTTCCTTTCTGTCAAACAAAATGTTTTTAATAATCTATTGATAGCTTCTTCTTGTACCCAAACATTTCAGCATTTCCATGTTGTGGTCAAATTTAAATGAAAAGTTGGAAGAATGAGGGCAGAAGACAGAAGGGATATTACTTTTACTTTTCTCTAAATTCCTCCTACCAAATGTGTAGTCCAGACCTTTTCCATTTCTCTTGATCTTTCATCTTTTTCTGTTCACCTTCATCACACATCAAATCATAAAAAGAAATAATTACTTGTACAGGTCTGTTTTCCCTTGACTTCACTAAGAATTTTGCAAGAAGTAGCTACAAAATTGGAGTGAACTCTGTTATTAAAATGTGCTACCAGTACAAAAGGGCAGGTAATAACATGTGATTGTTCTTTGAGTTCGAAAATTTCTTGTATAGGTTTTCCCTTAATGATTCAGTGGCTTGTGTGGACTACTATTCCTGTAGTTTAACTTGGAATTCTGATGCCTACTCTAACTTTCTGGTTTTTTATTGTATCTCTTAGAACCTCTTTATATAATTTTTTATCCCTTTACAAATCTTCCATCTTTTGGGCTATAATTTCCTCTAGAAACAGATGACTTTTTAATTTTGTTTCTTCTCCTTTCTTGTTAGAAAATTAGAGAAAAATATAGTTGTTCATTATATTTTGTTATAAAAGCCAAAAAAATTATATACTTTAGTCATAATAAATAGGCCCATATTAACTTGGAGGTATTGAATCAGCTGAAAAGATCTCAGCTTATTACCAGTCTGTCACTCATAACAGCAATATCTGTTTTTGTCAGGACCTCAGCAGGGCAGGTTTGAGTTTCATGACTTTAGACAGTTCCTAATATTAGAAAGATAAATGTACAGAAAGATGGCAGAGAATTTAATGAAGCTGGATCATCTTTGTCTACCATCTTAAACTGGCCTCTTTTCCTGCAATCATAGGCAGGTTTTTAAGCAAAACAATCTCTAATTTTTTTTCTTAATGCTTTTTAGAAATGGAGAATTCCCTGTTAGATCACATATTCTGCGAATGTTAATGAAGCCCTAACTTTGCTCTGTAATACGTATTTCCAGAGTAACATTTTGCTTGCTCAGCTTTGTAGACATTCTCTCCTGTATCCCTTCCACGGATTGTATGTTTATAACAGTATGAAAACAAGATCTATTTTATCTGTACCTGACTGTGTACTCAGATTCTGAAGTATTAGGATATCACAAGTGTCTAGTTACTAATTGGGTAGGCCTTGGGGATTTGTCCATTCATGGTAAAGTGATTTGTAGATTTGCTAAATCAAATAGGACTCTCTTTCCTGGGGCATCAGTGTAATGTTAGGAAAAGTTTTAAATTAAACTCTTAAATTAAACTGATTTGAATTAAAGTTTAGGCACTTCGAAGAAAAAGAAATACTCTCTCACTGGACACTTCAGAAGGGAAACCCAGGCAAGGTAAATTATGATGATTCACCTACTTAGGTACCTCTGCTAAAACCAATACCTATTTGTATTTTTCTATTATTTTCTATTTTTCTATTTTTAAATAGATATTTAAACTATTTATATATAATTATATATTTTATAAATATATTTATAAAATTCTATTACTTTGTATATTTTCTATTAGGCACTAATGATCTTGGTGTTGGGGGACAGAAAAACATGTGTTAAGAACTTCTGGGTACTCCTGAGGCCATTAAAAAGAGTGTAGGAAGGAGAAGGGAAACTGCCTGCTGACTTGAATGTACTTTGTCTCTCTTAATGCTCAACAGCTGTAACAAGGAAATTAATTTGTTTAACCATTTGATTTAAATGATTTTTAATACTGTGTTTCTAGGACTTCATATGTTTATATAAATCCTGACCTTTCTTGAACAGATGATGATAATGACGACAATGCAAAATGTTATTGAATAGCATATGGGAAATATGAGGCCTAAATAATATATTTGATTACTGACGATCAAGAAAGAATGTAAGTTTATTGCAAGGATGTTTTATTTGAATAAGTCTATTCCAGGTTTTCTACAGAAGTTTCCATGCTCTTGACCCTACCCAGCCGCTTAGATATGTAGTTGTTTGGTGCATACTCTTGTGATTATATTTTTTTGAACATACATTTTTAGTCCTGCATTAAGGCTAAATTCCAGTTGTACAGAATCTAAATTGATTAATATTAGGTGAAAGAAAAGAAATAAGTAAGGACCTGCCTTATTAAAGAGATTGAATTTGCATGAGTTACTACAACAAAATAGTTGTTCAAATTGCATTGTATCAAAACAACCCAAAGTTAAAGTCTCAGTTGCATTTAAAATATGGCATATCCGTACTTTGACTTTTTTTTAAATTGAAAAAAAACCTGGTAGCCTTCTTCAGAACAAACAAGCAAACAAAAGAATGGTAGATCTCTAGTCTTTGCAACAGTTTGGTAGAATAGATTGTAGTTGTGACATACTGATGGCTGATACAGCAGGCAGTGGATAATACTATATAGCCTGATGTTTCCCTACTTTTTGATATTTCTCTGCATGAAACTGGCTTGTCTACTGAGAATAGTAACTGATAAGTGTCTTCGATGTATGAAGTGTTATTATTTATGTAAACAGATTAAGAATTATATCCTATTTCCATTCTCTTCTCAAAGCACAAAATTAGTCAATAAGTGATAGCATTTCTATTAGGAATTGTTTTATCTGCTAGGGAGAAAAAAGTCTTCAATAGAAGCAGACATCCCCAGAGTAGGAGGGTTATGTTTCATGATTCCTTTAGAACATGTTGGATAATTTTTTTTCCCCCAAAAGGTAGGGATATGATCTCTTTGTTTTATATTACTACTTGGTATCTCCAATCATAGAGGGTCACTAATTTAAATATCTTATATTAGGATGGAGTTTTCCAGGAGAATGGTTTGTAAGCAGATGTTAGTGTTTAGATCAGGTGTATCACCACACACTAGTAAATTTGCAGAGATGTGTGTGGTGAATTCAAATAAATTAGGGGAGGCATCCTATACAGAGGATTATCTTTAGTCTCTTAAAGGCCTATTTTAGCACAATGATTACTACAGTTTGTTCAAATGGCTGTGGATTCCATTTATACACAGGAGAGATTAAGAAAGAGTAATATTATTTATTCCTGTTTGGATATTAAGACTAAAATATATAGTAGATTTTTGCTCTAAATTAAGTGCATAGGGAAGGATGAATATATTATGAATCTCTTTCTGTATATTTATCTCTAAATTTCCCACTAACTGTATGGGAAAATATCCATCTAGGATATATGGGAACTGGGTGATAGCAGTAAGAATTAAATTTTTACCAGGTGGTGAAGTAAAACTATTTTGAGGATGCATTAGTATTGCAAATAAAAAAGGTGTCCAAATACTGTGTTTATCCGTGGATGTGGAATAACCTGCTGGCCCCGCTATTTTGCTTCTTAAGTATTCTATTAATTTATGAAGAGACTATCTCAGACAATTGGTTCAATTTAGTTATACTCTGAGATATAGCTGAGCCCACAGCTTGAAAAAAATGACTTGGTTTCTTCTGTCTCAAGAATTAAGCTACCCAACAAGAAGGTAAAATAGGGATATATGTTTCTAGCAATTTAAATTTGTAAAACTGTTCTGCACACTACTTTCAATAGTATTCTTTAACTATCTATGAATTGATTTTTTTTTTTTTAATAATAATGTACTATAAGAGCAGGTCAACATATTAGTGTTTGTTCCAAATATACTTACAGTAGAAATTTGATAAACTAATAAATACATATTGGACAGTATTTGAAAAAATAAGTGGAGTATTGAAATGCAATATTTGTCAAATTGGTCATCTGATGAATGCCTATTTAAGCAATTCACTACTTTTTGGCTAGCGTTAGGGTTATGGAACTGGTGAACGGTCCAAAGCACAAGTCTTGTGAGGAGTGGCTGAGGGAGCTGGGGATGTTTAATCTGGAGAAAAGGAGGCTGAGGGGGGACCTTATCACTGCCTACAACTACCTGAAAGGTATTGAGGTGTAGAGAGGTGGCAGTCAGTCTGTTCTCCCTAGTAATGAGTGACAAGATGAGGAGAAATGGCCTTCAGCTGTGTCAGGGGAGGTTCAGGTTGGATATTAAGATAAATTTATTTACCAAAAGGGTTGTCAAACACTGAAACAGGGTGTCCAGGGAAGTGGTTGAGTCCCCCATTCCTGGAGCTATTTAAAAGATGCGTAGGTGTGGCACTGAGGAACACGGTTTAGTGGTGGACTTGGCAGTGCTGGGTTAATAGTTGGATGTGATGATTGTTAAGATACTTTCCAATGTAAACAACTTTATTATTATATGCATATCAGTGTTAAGAAAATGGGGGGAAACAGGCATGTGGAATAATATAGGTGCTCTGGTTCCAGCTGCATAAACAGATGTTCTACTGTGTTCCAAGTATTCCTCACTCTGTATTAAGCTCCAGCATACATTGGCACTCTCTATTTTCACCCAAGGCTTTGTACTCTGTCTGCTAGATTGTGTTCTTCCTCCCTACCATGTTTTTATCCCAGAAGGGTGCATTTATTTCCCTAATTTAGCATTCCTTTAGCCATTTAGTTCACTGTCTTTGCCTGTGTAGAGTGGGTGTCTATGATTAGGTTTCCAGCCCATTGATTCACCTGTGGTGGAATACTGTAGCATAGCCTCCACCCTATGTGTTTTGCAGCTTTCATAACTCCAAAATGATAAATAAAATAGGGGGAAATGTGACACTAAGCATATAAAATAAGCTATGTGTTTGGCCACAGAGACGATTTGCAGTATGTTTGGGACGTACAGTGAGAATACTCTGAGAAAGATGTTAGCATTTATCTAGACCTTCTCTGAAATATGGTAAAGCATGACATTGTTACATTTAAAATTGACCCAAGAGACGATTTTTCATACAGTTTTCTGAAATCAGTGGACAGGATGTAACTGAAGACAATTTTCTGTAGTAATTTTTTTAAGAGCTATGACAAAATCCATTTATTTATTTTGGTGTCCAAGTGTGTCTCTTACTGAGATCAGTAGCAAGCTTCCATCCACTTCAATTCTACCACATTACCTGCAAAACGGCACAGTTTAAGTCATGCAAAGCGTTTCCTAAGACCACAGTGATAAAAGTCATGTATCTGGTAGAATATGTGGAAGTATATACATAGTAAAATGTACTATGCATTTCAAAATGCATTTTCTTGGGAAAAAAACCCCACAAAATAATTCAGATTTAGTAGTTTTAAAAAGGTTTCCCTTATATTTAAATAACCAGTGGCAACAGCTCTGGTGTATTCTTCTATACTACTACTACTTTGAGTCAATGTTTAGGTTTCACCACTGTTAATAAGAATGGGAAAGATACAAAGGGTCTACCATGTTTATGTGGCCTTATCCAAACTGAATTTTTCACAGTAGAGGTATATCCTGCAGAATAAAACAGATCTTATTTTTTTAATATCATAGTATCTGTCTTGATTGAAGACATTCTCTAATGATGTATATATTTTGATGCAGGTGTACATTTCTTTTTGGGAAAATTAATCTGAAATTTTGCTATTAATAAGAATTACCTTTGTTTTCTTTTTCCCCCCCTTTCAATTAAAGGATAATAAGTTGGTTTCTTGACTCATCTTCATATTATTTTAATTTTTTTTGTAGAGTGGGTGTCTGCTATGTGGGCTTTTGCATTGGAGTCTCTACTCCTGTGTTTATCCAGAAACCCTTGGGAGCCATTTGCATTGAAAGGGTGGGATTTTCAATATTTTTGCCTTATGACTGCAAGGTGAGGGTGATTGTATTTAAGGATTATAACAAGAAATTGTTTCCTGTCCTTGTCCTGCTAAAATATGCAGCATATTTCTCTTTTCCTTTGTCACAGTTTCTCTGCTGCTAATTGCATTTTTCAGTAAACCCTCTTTCTGCAATAACTGTCCTGACATTCACTAGGAACAAGGAAATGCTTGAGATTTTATAGAACATAAAATTATAATAATCTAATTTCGAATGAGCCAGTAAATGGTGAAAAAATTAACTGTTACAAAAGGTAACGTATTTCCTGTAATCTTAAGAACAGTATTTTGCTGGAACCTATTTTCTATAAGCTTTGCAATATGGGAAGAGCTGCTCTCTTAAGACGGATAACTAAACAGCAGCCTTAAAATCAGACTATATTTTATTGTTGTACAGAACTTGCCTTTGGTCTCTAACTCATCTGTTCAGCTTTTGCTTCAGATTTGTGGCACCTTCTCTCTTGTTATAATTGCAGTTTTGTGGTGCATGTTTTACAATCATGTAGGTCTGCAACCATATTTTTTACTTATGAAAAAATTGAAAGCAATCTTCAAAATGTGTTTACAGCTTGCCCAATTATCTTAAGAGCATATACTTTTAAAAAAATTACTTCCTCTCTACAAACAAACTACTGGAAACCTTAGCTTGAAAATGAAAGTGGTTCCAACAGTGGGAGTTTATTTTTAAACTGCAATTGATTTATTTTTAAATTTCATAGATCTTATATTCTTTTAAGGTCTGGTAGTTTCTTGAGATTTACTAGAGCAGTTAACAGGTTTAGTTACGTACAGACATGAGCTGAGATTTATGGCAGAGAACATTTCCCATGTATTGAAAGGGTAGCTGATGCCGGGTTGCAAAGTTCAAGGCATTATCCATTTTTCAGCACAGCCTAGGTTCTCATCTAAATTTATCACCTTTTACTCCTAAGGGTGTGTTATTGTGCCTGTGATATGTCTTTTCTGATAAATGTGTTTCTGGTTCAGCTTCCTTGCTCCCGAGACTTTTCTATTTTAGTTCCCGGTGTCATGTGATCCCCCTGGCCATTGAGAGCCTCGCAGAGGGAATGGCAACAGCCTGCTGGGAGCAATGTAAGTCAGAAAAAAACTCTTGGTTTTTGCAGTTTCTGTCCCTCACACTCAATTTTAAATGCCGCTTTTACCCTGAACCTTTGCAGGGCACACCTAGTAATACCTATGGAAATGCTTAGAAGTTACGTGTTTTGGTTTGGATTTATTTTTTCCTCTTTCAAATGTTACTTTTCTTACTATGTTCCTTTTTCCTGTGTCCTGTAGTGTTGTTAAGAAGCCTGAAAAAGTGACAGAAAACAGACCAAAGGCATTGCAAGTGTTGACTAAACGATGTTTTAAGGTGAATATTTCAGGTGTAGTAGTACTTTATTTAATATGTGATATTAGACAGTGCCAAAAATCCTGTGCTGCCATTGAGAAAGAATGATGTGACCCCCTCCTCCTCCCCCAGCTCCTTAGTCAACATTGATCATTTAGGTAGAATGAAAATAGTAAACAGGATTATCTGAACTCACAAGCTGGTGCATTTACCAATGGGCTGAGACAGAATGGGGAAAGGACTTCTTTCAGTTAAAGAGCAGTCATGTACCCAAGGCACTGTATCATTTTTCTGGTATGAATGAAGGGAAATACTGTATTTTGATCTCAGCTAGTGCTGAGCAATACTTACAGTATGTGATGTTGAAATAGCGTATTTAGTGAGATTTATCATTTTGTTGTAGAGGCGCTTCCTGATACGAAGTAAGAGTCTTATCTTTCTATTTTTTAACACAGGCTGTGAACTTGGTAAAGTTTACCTGGTAATTACTACTGAGTAATGGTTTTGTCTAATCTAACTATATATTTTTTTAATTGGATAAAAATGATTTTTCAAAAATCGTTCTCCCCCATAGTAGGAACTAGGTATGTTTTACTTAATTCCTATTTAATTGTGGGGGTTTGGCTTTTGTTTTTATTTAATTTGTTTTTATTTTTCTTTCTTATAAATTACATACTTTCTTTGGAGTCAACTTTTAAGTTTTGGAGTTATCTTTTAAGTATTTCTAAGTTTATTTTAAATTTCTGTCCCTAAATGATATGCCTTGATACCATAGGAAAATTTGAGAACAGGTATTTGGAAAAAAGGTGTAATGAAATAAGATGGAATCTTCTGATTTCCTTTCATGGCCTATAGCCTGGACCCCATATCACATCACTGTGCATTTCTGCCATTACTGCACATTTCTTTATTTTCTTTGTGTTGCTGATCTTTATCCTAATGACCAGGTATTACATGAAGGGCTGTTGGAAATCTTTCTTCTCTTTCCCCCCTGCCCCACCTTAATTTTGAACACAGAAATTTCACTTAATGGTTATGCTGAAGTACAAACAGCATGTTAGGTGTTCGGCGCAGTTCCTCTTATCATCACTGGTGCTGAAAGAGGGAAGTCTCAAATTCTGTGTTTGTTGAATTGGTGCAGTGTCAGAAGCGCAACAAGAATCTATCTGTAAATATCTGACTTAGAAACAGAAAACAATTAGAAAAAGCCATCCTCATCGTGCAAACTGGATGAAACCAAGGAGCCAGTCTTTCAGAACTTTTGTTTAAAGGTTTGCGTGGTTGGTTTTGATGATAAAGTGAAGCAAGTGCAGGACTGAAGGTCGTTTATACTGATATTAAAAAATAAAGTCTGTTCATTAGATTATAATCCAGTTACTAACCCAGTGTGGCCTGTTTGCCTTTGCTTCATGAGTTTGCACAGTACTGATGCGCACATAATGGGAATTTTGAGACTGCACCTCAGAGCTGGATTCCCTGCTGCTTCCCACAACTTAATGCTTGGGCTTGTGAGCACGTCTCCAGCTTAAGAATTGTGCCAATTTCTGTGGTAACCAGAGAATTGCACTTGGTAAAATACAATGAGTAAAATTCGAGGATCTGTTTTATCACTTCTATCACTTCTTTTCTTGGTTGTATGGTTTTGTTTTGTTTTGTCTTGTCTACTAGTTTATTTGCTTCATTTGTACTCACCCATCATCTTTGTTTCTGAAAAAGAACACGAGAACATAATAAAAATATAAGGAAGAAGGATTACAGACAATAAAAAGCTTTACTGTGAGGACAGTTAACTAGTGGCACAGGTTTCCCAGAGAGGTTGTGGAGTGTCCATTGTGTTGGAGATTTTCAGAACTCAACTGAACGCAGCTATGATCCTGAGTAACCTGCTATGGGTCACCCTGCTTGAACAGAGGGTTGTACTAGATGATGGGGGCCCTGAGGTCTTTCCCGGCCACAAGGATCCTGTTAGTCTGTGAGAATTTCCCCTCCACCATTTGGAGCGGTAGGCAGCACTGCTACTTTGGGGGAGATCAGAAGTCGTGCATAGACTTTAATCTTAGGCCTTCACTATTGTATTTTAGACCTTGTCATTTTGCTGCCTCAATTCAGTCATTAATCATTTGTTTGGAGTGATGGCCGTGCTTGTCTTGCTGGCTTTGCCTAATACATGCCACCTGAAATGTCACTGCTGAGCAAGCAATAGCGGATTGTGTGCAGGACTACTTTCACCTCTTTCTCTCAGCTATTCAAAGTTCTGGCATCAGTCTCTACTCCCATGTCTTTTATCTGCTGCCTCCTGAGGCAGCACAGTGTAGCACAGTGGCAGGGGGAGGCACTGGGGGAAAGAGAATGAGAAAATTAAGAGTAAAATTAATGGGAGTATGGTGGGAGAAGTGTAAGTAGAAAGTGATGAGACAGAGCCAGTGCAGACTGAGTTCCTGCATACATCTTGCTGCTCTACTTGCATCTCACTGTGGAATCTCCAGTAGCTGAGGAACGGGTGCAGGAGCTTGCACAGGCCATGCCAGGGTTTATGGAAGGAAGGGAGGAAGTAAACCTCCTAGGAGTGAACCTCAGAGGCTATGTAAAAATATTGAGCCCCAGTCTCATACACAGTACGTGGAGTTGTACTCTTGAGGCCTGATGAGTGGCAAAGAAACATGAGATCATTTGGTAGGGAATGAAAGTATAAAAATAGCGAAAAGAGAAAACAGAATTTTAAAATTTTTATATATATAAAAAACAATGTAAAATGCTTAGGAAAAGTGTAGAGTTTTAATTTAATATCTTTCACACTAACATATGGATATAATTTTAAATAAAAATGGCAAAAACTAATAACTTGGGTTTCAGAAAGATTATTTAAAATCTTTTTCGTCCATAATGGTATAGGTGATGGTTTTGTTTAAATTTTGTTTATCTTGATGAGACTTCAACGCTTGTCCTGAAAGTTATTGTCAACATAAAACCAAACAGGTGTGACTCTGAATAAATTCAGACTGGAGCTGGAAACATAGATGGGTTCAGCCTTCCAGTAGAGGGGTAGGCTACAACATGTCCATGTTTACAACAGTCTCAGGGAGTTGGCTGCAGGAGTTGAAGGTTTGGTAACAAGAATTACACTCAGTGACTCAGATGGCTATTTTAATTTCTGGCTAAATAGTGTAATTGGAATTTAGACACAGTATTTTTTCCTGAAAAAGACACATTTTAAAAATATGAAAATTTATTTTCTCAACATATTATTCTGTTTTATTTTTTGTCCTTTTTGGAGAGCAGCACTGTAGATGAATGTGAAATAAATTTGTGCATGCTTTCTTGCAGATGGATATGAGCAAGAATGAAATAGTCCTCTTTATTAATTTTAGGGAAAAAACCCGCACATTCCAAGGAGCCAGTAGCTGTAGCAGCTCAGTCTGGCGGCATTCAGCTGATTCTTTGTAACTAGTGTGAGAAAGAAAGTAAAACAGGAGGAAAAGATTTTTAGATAATTACCTTAAAATAAATATTTTGCTACCTCTACAAGGTATAATTTTTTTTTTTTGGCCAACATTTGTGTATTTGCAGATTTATTTGCTCTGTAAAAAGCCCTTTTCTATATTGGCTGCGAAAAGGAATTTTATTTATAATTTCACAGATCTATAATTTGGGTTGTCTCTGCTATTAATTTTTAAATAATTTCTGTTGTTACCATTACTTACTGCAGACAAAAGAACAGAATACTGTCAGTACTGAAGTACCATCTAAAATTTAAATGATAAAACTTGGTTATTTTTTAAAGTGGAAGTAATATTTGATCTTGATTTTTTTTTTTTGGTGGCATTTTTCTA
The DNA here is from genome assembly GCA_013397135.1 of Pachyramphus minor. Lineage (NCBI taxonomy): Eukaryota > Metazoa > Chordata > Aves > Passeriformes > Tyrannidae > Pachyramphus > Pachyramphus minor. The sequence goes on from VYXB01000251.1 coordinate 968,504, forward strand.
TCTTTTATTAATATGCAGATAGAACTAATAGTTTTAGTGCAAAGTCCTATGGGTACTAAAAATATAATTTGTGTTTGGTTATTTTTAAAAATGGAATAGTTAAAGGGGAATAATCTGCAATGAAACAAAGCTGAAATTATGTAGATATGTTTCAAATATTTTTTTTTTAAATAGTCTAATTACAATTCTATATAGAACTACTAGTTTTGTATCTATTCAGTTCTAAATAGCTTTTATTGACAGTTTTTATGGCTTTCAATAGCTCAGCAGTTAGATTTGCCAAATTAGCTTGGGGACTATTTTAACTGTCTATTCAGTCCTTATATCATCTATGACAGCTAAACATAAATACCATAAAGCCAAAATTGGTCATGTCTGAATGTTTTCAAAGCACTTGGTTTGAAATCCAAACAAGCAGAAAACTAAAATCTTCTTTAGATTTTGTTTGTTCTCTGAAGCTTGGTGGGTAACTTAAGTGTAACTGCCTATAGTTTTGCCTTCTGTATTCTTCAAGTGCAGATAAACTGGTTCTGTTTTCACAAATAAGATCATTGAGATTTTGTTTTGCAGTTATACAGTGGGAAGCATTTCATAGCTGGGTCTCATTGGCATCACTGATTTTGAGGTGATGGACTTGAACGGTATTTGTGGGCTCACGTTGCTATATTGTTATAAATCGACAACCTGCTTATTCATTCCAAAATACCATTAATCTCAGACTGTGCTGAGGCCAGTAGGCAAATATATCTACAGCTGTTGCCAAGCTGTATCCTCACTATCCCAAGAAATCATTCCATTTCTGCTTGTATTATCTTTCTCTGACTTTGTCTGGAGAGTGCTTTCTGTACAGGCATTGATATCTTGCTTGGACACCTTTTGATATGAAACTCTTAATTTCATGTGCTCATTAGAAAGCCAATGCACAGGAGAAAGAAGTGACACCATTTCTGTCCCAGCCAGTCTGATTGTTCTGTCAACCTGAACTTTCTGTAATTTAAACTGGGCACATTTCTGGTGGGTTTGTTTCTTGTCCTAATTTGTCATTTGTGTTGCGATATCCAGTTGAGCAGTTGCTTTGCAACAAACACGGCTGCCTTCTGATGATGTTTCCATGTATGTTGGTGTACCAGTGCCATGATCCATTGGTAGGGATGCAATGTTTGTTGTAAATTCTCACCAGGCTGAACAATGTCCAGCTGGGGGAGTGGGAGTTGACTCAGTCGGTGCTGATAATGCCAAGGTCATGGGTTCAATCCTCATACAGGCCATTCACTTAAGAGGGCTTGATGATCTTTGTGGGTCCCTTCCAGCTCAGAATATTCTGTGAATATCTGTGAAGATGCCAGACCATGAGTCAGGAAACTCTTCTGCTTTATTATATAGTTGCCTTAACTCTGGCAACCAGCCCACTGTTTAGACAGTTGGCTAACAAGCCCTTAAATTCTTACAATACACTTTCTAAAAAATGGTGGCTAACAAGCCCTTGGATTTTGTACAGTACATTGCAGTTAAGTTCTCAACTCCCACAGCAAACTTCTCAAGGGTGCTGGTTCACAAGCTACAACACTCTTCCACAACCTCCCCACTCCCACGACCTACTTCAGTATGGAGTACAGTATGAAAGCCATGCTTTGCCAGGCAAAGCAAGGGAGGAGAAAAATAAAGACAGAGAAGGGAGAGAGAGAACAAAGAATATCACCAGTCCTTAGATTCCCTGTTGGTCTACTGTGTGAATGGTCCAGACCTGGGGTAAACAATGAGAATGAAAGAGAGGAAAAAGAGAGCAAGGGGGTCCAATCTGCTTTTCTTTATACCTAACCTCTTGCAGCCTCTTATATAAACTAGATTTTTCCCACCATTTTGTTCACACATGCTCAGCCAGCCCTTTAAGCCCTTCTCCAGGAAGTGTGTTGAGGAGGGAGATGGGGCTGGTGAGCAGGAAGTTGGCCCTCTCCTCCTATCACACCTTTGCTGTCCTGACAGTCAGAATGTTCGAGACAAGACATGCTAACGCCTGGTTGCTAGACACACAAGAACTTGCTCATACATACACCTGCACAGATTTTAAAGCTGGAGAGCATTGAAAAATGAAATTAAATCAAATTTTGTCATATGAATCAAGTGAACTCATAATTATTTCTTCAACAGCTAATTTTTTTATTGGGTAGTCTTTCTCTTAATAAAGTGTTTAATCATGCTCACTGGCACAGTTTTCTATGCGAAGTGTCCATCACAAACAATGGAAAAGTAAATTTAGAAAAAAAGGAAGGTTGAAACATATGTAACAGAAGATTACTTTCATAATTCCTTTTGCACTTTTGACAAAAACCTGTCTTTAAAAAAAAATATTGATTTGTTTTCTTCCTTTATTTCTTTTCTCTTGAAACCTAGCAACATGAAGGATGTACTTGTAGAAATGCCTTTAAAAATGAAACCGAGAAATCGAGAGAAAACTGAGTCAAGAGAGACTCAAGAAACTTCATGAATTAGATGTCAAGTCAATTATGATATTTTTTCTCTTTTAAATAAGCAATAGGCAAAAGCAAGTAATTTTTTCCCTCTCAGGGATTACACTAAGGCAAGTAAGACAAACTGTTCAGCAAATTTGATCTTTGGTAACTTAAAGGATTGAAAACTAGACAAAACATTGTACAATTCATTATGTTCAAGGTAAAATTTCTGTGCTTGGGAAATGTATATGTTATGAATTAAGCCCATATCAGATGTGTTGGTGTTACCCAACCCTCCAACCCAACCTGCTGCTAATGTAAAACAAACAGTGTGTCTTCTAGTTCTGCTAGATACTGGGTTGGTTTAAGTCCTCCCCTTTGGATATCAGGATTGGGGTAGGACCATGCCTGTTACGCATTGATCTCCTGGCATGGCCTTCCTGGTAGATTTCCAGATATTGGTGTCCATCCATGTAAATGTCTGTGGTGGGACACTGAGGACTTGATGTCCTGGTTGGCATATAATGCCAGACACATAGCTTGAGAGTGCCAAAAGAACCAGTTTTTTGTTCAGAGCCTAACATGCCTCTGGGGAGTCAGTTTGTGTTTGGCACACTTTTGAAGCAGGGATTTCAGTTTACCCCAAAGGAATTTGGTTTTTGTACATCCCAGCTGCTCTGCAAACCAGGCCAATAAAACCTCAGTACTGCTGTGAACAAAGCTGATAACATAGATACAGATTACTTTTATTAAACAATTTCTCTGCCTGGTCTAGCTTACTAACCAGTCACTAATTTGTCTCAGCACTGTATCTGCTCTGACAAGAGAAATAACTTTCTAAAGACAGGACTTTCAGGCTTTAAAGCTACCTCTGCTGTTACAGAAACATAATCAAAGGGAAAACCAGACATTTTGGAACACTCTTTCTCTCAAAAAATCCCTTTTCAATCTAAATATGTCTCTAGTGATCGAAGTCTAGTATGTGTGACTTCAGGGCTTCTTGCACACAAAGCAGTTTCACCTCTCTTGATCTAAAGAGAAGCAGAAACATTTTGAATTAAGTAGAAACTTATTTCTGCATAGGTAATGCACTAGCACTTGCTTCTGCAAAGGCACAACCCGTAGTGCGTCTGATTTGTCCTGGTAAGTTTTTGCAGTAGTCTCATTTGTTGAATCCAGTCTAGGTTGGATGGCTAACCCAGTACTGAGCTGTCATAGCAACCAGATCATGTAATTTGTTCGCAGTGCTTATCCACATTTATCTCAAAGCCCAGTTAGGCTGTTTTTCCTCTCATGGACAGGCTGATCTAGAGCTTCACTGCTCTGTCAGATGAGAGGCTTGTAATTTCCATAGTAAATTTATTTGCAGTGCCAACTTTCTTTCTTTGTCTTAAATAGCTTTTAAGTCTTGATGTTTATGCCTAAGGTATTTATAGGGAGTATTCAGCTTTCCTCTCATATTTGTGGGAGTGTTTGTTTGTTTGTGGGTTCTTTTTGGTCTAAATGAGTTGAAATTTTAGAAATCATTTAATATACTCTTCAACCTTCAAATCTTTATCGAATCCCAGCTGCTTCCCATACTTTATATTGTGAAATCCTTTTCCAACTCATTGTGGTTGGCCCTCACTCTTAGTACCCTAACATAAAAGAAAAAAAATCCTTGCAAGTTACTTCTCAAACCTATTTGGCTTGGCTTATTGCATTTTTTACATTCAGTCTGTCAGAGTTATATTTTGTCTTTTATTGTGCTCATTAAGGGAGCAGCCTCAGGGTTTTTTTTGAAGATATGCTTCAAATAATATATTTTTGCCAGGAGCCAGTAAAGTATGCTTCAAAATTTTTCAATTACCTTTCATATTCTCTAGGCAAATGTTTGCTCCTAATTGATTTTAATTCTTGTTGCTTTCCTGCCTGTGAAACTGCCCCTTTAAAATGAAAAAGAGATTGAGTGTATATATGTATATATATATATATATATATATATGATTTGGACTTGAAGCATTTACAACTTGTTGCAGTCAAATTGTTAATCAGTTGCATCTCTGTGATTGTAAACTTTTTTGTTAAATTATTATCTCTTTTTCTTTTGTCAAATGATATGTAATTTCCCCAAGTTTATTCCAGCACGCTTTGATTTGAGAAATTACTTTGTATGATTTTTAAGGTATCCACAGATTCTTTAACACTGAAAACGCAGAAGAAAGCACCCTATGAAAAGGATGGTTCATGTTCTGTGTTTAGTTTTACTCTAGTCTTCTGCCAAACTCTTTTCTTCTTTCTTTGGATACTATTGCTCTTTGATTTTTTACGTTTCTTTCCTTGATTGCAAATTTCTGTCTTTCAACATATATCACTAACTTTATTTGTAGTGTGCTTCTCATATATTTAGTAACATATTTGACTTTAAGAATATAAGAGCTTTTCTGGATCTAGGCCCTAGTTTCTTCTGCTTTCTTTTTTTTATGACCACTTTTATCTTGAATTTTACTTTATCACTCAGTCTTCTTTTTATATTGTTTCCTTACCTTGTCTACATATCCCACATCTCTCATGCAGTTTCCTTTTTTGGCTTCTCTTCTTCCCAGTCCCCACTTTTCAGTCTTTTGCATCTCTCCCCACAGTTCATGGCTCTGCAGAATGACTCACATTACGATAGTTACAGTTCTTGACACCATATTCATTTACAGTGTCATATTAGTATTAAAACAGCCTACCTTGAGAAAGTAAGTGGTCTGTTGAAGATATATGTACCACTAGAATCATGAGGAATGCACTCATTAACACCTTTTTTTTTTTTTCTTATTTCTCATATAGCTTCTGAGTTATAATATTGGAATTAAGAAAACTCTGAGAATAGAATGATTGGTAATGTTTTTGTAGCCTCTTCTTTATCTTCATGGAACTGCTGATACTGCTATGTTAGAAAAAGCAATCAGTGGGAACATGAAGGAATAGTACAGGTGAAATGAAGAGCTGATACAAAATGCTTTCACTCTTCTGCATTGTCTGACTTCATAGATGCTTGAAAAATCATTGACACTCATGAACATTAAGCCATGAATCTTATCCTGTCTGGTAAATGAGGACATTGACATTATTTCCTATTTGATGAAAGCTTATTTTGCTTCTATTTTCCCTCCCTCCTTCTTTTTTCCCCCCATCATTTGTTCCCTCCCATCCTCATAACAGAGCTGTTCTGTTCATCCTAAAATGACTGTTAAGTAGGAAACATAGTTTGAAAAAAGTTGAAATAGCAAAATAACTCACTTCTCTAAGTTCTTTTCTACCTTTGAAGGATATTACCCTGTTCTGGAAGTACTTAATTAAAATAAAATAGTAATAAAAGAACATGATTGTTTGGTTTCAGCAATTTTCTTCGCTATTGCTTAGTAAACAGAATACAAAAGTCGATTTTCCCTTCTGTTGATGGTACGTATTTGAAACAACTACTTTGTTGTCCCAGTTGATCTAGATATGTCAACCTATGAGGTAGAGGAACCTCCCCTGTTTGTGTCATGTTTTGTTTTGTGTTTGGGTTGGTTTATAAGGCAATGTGAAGGCTAAAGAAGACACATGGGCCTCCTCCATCCTGGTGAAGGATTTCTTATAGTCTGCTGGCAAACCCCATCCATTCTTCAGAATGTAACATAGCAAATGCTTGTGAAGAAAACTTGAAGTAATATTGCTTGTACTTGGAGCCTTCTTTGTCCTGAAAGCAGGGGGAAATGGAGGAAGAATTCACCACTGGCTGAGCTGAACTGCTTGCAGCGTTGCTGTAAAGATGCTGTGGTATATGCTCTGGCTTGACTCAGGCTGGAAGACAAATTCAGCTGTGCTGCTGCAAAGTGTAGTCCACAGGCTGCAGCATTGTTGATTGTGTGTTTCCACACTATTTCCATTCAACATAAAGTTGCAATTACCACTCCTTGAGTGGTTCAGGAGGAAACACTTGGGTCCCTTTGAAGGATGGACTTTCTACTGGCTGACAGTCCCTTTGCTTTTTCCTCTTGCTTATTTCCTTCTCACTGCCATTTGTTTTATTTTTTGCTTTCTATTTCCATTTGTCCAGGCTCTATCTTTGTCACTGTCCCTCCATGTTCTCTGCACCTTCTCAGGTGGTGACAGTTCTGACCACGACTGCGCTATCTGTCCTGTGTCGTAGCTCCCTTCATGTGTACTACTGCCTGATTCCTTCATGGATAGCCCTTGCTCCTCTCGCTGACAGGGTCTGCTTAAGGCAGAGATTGTTGGGAGGTCTCCACAGAACCTGCAGGTGCTAGCTCCATCACATCCACAGCTCTTGTGAGTGGCAGGAAGGTTTGCATATATTGTGTTGAGCAGGGAGGACAAGCATAACCAGAACAGTGAAAATCCTCAGATGTTGGAGAAGTTTCTGACTATTTTCTCAGTGTTGAATAGTTTAGGAAACTTTGATTAATTTCATGGTTCAAAGATGGTTTTGGTTGCAAAAGTGTTTTCAGATAGTACATAAGTCAAAAGCGTAATTCAGAACAATCGAAGAGCCTTCAATTTCTGCAGCTTGTTCTCACTTCAAAGTAAGTTAAACTGCCACAAAATCTATGTGAAAGAAGTGAATCACAAAGCTGCAGGTTTTTTAATTACCTTTGAAGTAACTTGCTTTTTTTTGGAGAACAGCTGCTTCCTTTGAGTTTGAACAAGTACTCTGAAAAACTTAGGCTTTATTCTATAATGAATATATTCGTGTATATAGATGTGCGTGTGGATACACACACAGGTTCATATTTAAATGTTCTTCTCTGTAATGAAGATGCCATTAGCATAGAGCTAATGTCATGTATCAAGAAGATAGTTTTGGAGAGACGCTGCTTGGCTCTGTTGTGGTTTAGGAATGGTACACCCCAAGTTAGTGCTCCCACTGAGACTCTGCAAACCATGTGCCCCTGTGGAGGCATGGAGAGGGATTAAGAGGAGAGTTGGAGGCACAAAAGCTGAAGATCACAGGTTGAGATAAAAACAAATTACTGGAGACAGCAATGAGATAAGAAAAGGTACAGTAGCAACAACAATACTAATGACAGAGGGTACTGGAAATGAATGATTTACAAGGAAATCCCCCAACAATATGCAGTACCCAACTACTCCCTCCATCACACTATGCTGACCATGGAAGGTAGGCCTTCCCCTCCCCAGAAAATGACCTGAGGTGGTATAGAATAACCTCTGGGTCCTAGCCATTCCCCTTCCTGTTTACCACAGAAATTAAACCTGTCCTGGCTGGAACCAGGACAGGCTCTTACCCTTTTTCCTTTCAGACCGGAAACTTTTTTTAGCTTTTGCTCTGAAAAGTATTGCTATACTCAAATGATCTTGTTTCTCAAATTTGCATTCAGTGTAGATTTCTGTGTGTTTTACTTAGGTTATGGAAGGGTTGCCCTGGCACCTTTCAATAGAATTATTTCTGCAAAAGCATCTGAGTTAGGAAAACAGTAAAGATGGTTGAACTCATGCGTGTGAGCTTTTTTTGAGATTATTCTTCTATGGATAGAGAAGAGGGTGTCATCTTTTACCTGAATCACTTTTTAAAAATTCCATAATGACTTGTTTCTTGTAAAGATAGCTGGAGGCTGAATGTTTTTGTATATGAAGACCTGAAGTATTTATAAAATCTGACAAACAAGACACATGGTTGCTTTATATGTTTCTTCTAAGTGAGCCTGCCACAACTAGAAAGTTAGAAATAACGAGAATACAAAAGCGAAGAAACGGAAGCAGCATATTTCACTATTGAGAGTAGAGAAAGTAATTCATAGAATGTTTTGGATTGGAAGGGACCTGCCTTGCCATGGACAGGAATACCTGTCACAAGATCAGGTTACTCAAAGCCCCACCAAACCTAGCCTGGAACACTACTGGGGTCAGGGCATCCACAATTTCTCTGTTCAACAAGGGAACTTCTCTGCTTCAATGAAGGAACAAAATAAAAGCTGTTTTGGGAGACAATTCCAAAGTGTTGCTCAAAGTTTGCAGAGGGCAAAACACTGATAAAAAAGGTATTGGTCCAGGCTAATCTGGGCAATTTGGTCGGTTTAGTTTAGGCCACGTACAGGGTGATTGGTCCACATTGCACAAGTAGCGCAGTGGGATAGCAACAGGTCCAGTAAGCAAAGACAGCTGGTGCTGAGGAACCTTGCCTACGCAGTGTATGTGCATTAGGGGATTTTGCTCTGGAAAAGCTGTAGTCTGGTGCTGTGGATTAAACCAACCTTTAAATTGTTGGAGAGCTCCAGGAGAACATCTGGCTTAGTCTCAGCCAAAGGCAATCAGCCTTAAAAATGGTCATGGTTTATTAATTTCTGTAAATGAATAATAGTTTCATAATAGAAATATCCTTGAGATATCAGGTGAAAATACATTAAGGTCAAAAGCTTGGAAAAAAAGGTGTAAATATTTAAGAGGGGATAATTAGCCATTGGAAAATGTGTGATTCTCTAGGTAAGTTTCAAGGCAGAGATTACCTATTAGAAAATCCACTCAGATACACCTCATTGTATAGATGATAGTTTATGAAAGTGAGCAGTGTATAGGAAGGAGATAAATTTTCTGATTGAAGCACAGGACTATAGAGTGAATTTTCCTGGATCCTTTTCACAAGCATGGGTTGTGCCTAACTCTTGTTCTCTACAACTCGTGCCCCATTGATCCCTCACTCTAATTCTGGCTCTGCTGACAACTGTGGGATTCCCACGAGCCTTCCTTATTGTGATTTCTGACTTAGACAGGGGTAGTGCTAGATGACTGTGATATGCCATTAATTAATTAATATTGACAAATTTCTTGACATTTTTATGCTGGTAGTGCTATAGTAATGTGAAGCCTTGTTGTATGTGTATTACTGGGCACAGCTCTTCTATTAATAGACACATCCTTGAATGTTTTAACCTTATGTCTTCAGTTTATTGTTGTCTTTAAAAGGCTGTCTACCTTTTAAAAGATTTCTAGTTGCTTGCAAAACAGCTTCTGTGTCAACCTTCTTAGATGGAAAGCACTCTCTGTACACCTTCTGATTTTTTTTCTTTCCAGCCATTTTTGCTTGTGGGTTTTCCCCCCGCCCCCCTCTTCTCTTGCCTGTTTGTTTGGCTGGGTACCCTTAGCAACATCTTTTACTAATGGAAAAAAAAAAAAAAAGAAGCAGTGCTTTCTGTAGTGTCACTGTGGATGAATCAGAAACAGAATTAACTTTTCAAAATATTTTGGTTTTTAGTTCTACTCTTCCTTCTATTACTCTGAATATTTAATAGTGTGTATCAGAGGGATCCACAGATTCCTAATTTGTTTTTTGCAATGTTGTTTTTGCAACCTCATGAGCAAAGTGGTGATTGTAACCATCTTGGCTGCAGCAACTACAAGGTGATCAAGTTCAAAATCTGTGTTGACAGGAGGAAAAGTGCCATCAAAACCTCAAGTCTGGACATGAGGAGAGCAGACTTCAGGCTGCTTGGGCATTCCCAAATGTTGAAGTCAAGAAGACGAAAGTCCACTTGGCTGAACAGGAATCTCCTCTTGGAAATAAGGCAAAAAAAAAAGGTGTATGGACAGTGGAACCTGCAGTCAAATGACATGGGAAGAATTCAGAGATGCTGCTTGCTGCTGTAGGGAGAAAATTCATGCAGTCAAAGCTCAGCTGGAGATGAAGCTGCCAGAAATGTGGGGGACAATAGAATGAGTTTTTTTCAAGTATATTATTGACATTGGGCAGTATAGCAATACCATTGACCCCTTACAGCATGAGGATGGTCACCTCACAAAAAGGGACAGAGGCAAGGCAGAGGTGTTTAAGGCTTTCTTTGCCTCTGTCTTCAATGCAGATGATGGACCAAGGGTGTGTCAATGCCCTGAGCTGGAGGACCATGACTGTGGGAATGATCAGCTCCAAGTAAACCCTGAAATTGTGTGGGATCTGCAGCTCCAGCTGGATCCCTACTCCCTATGAGGCCTGATGGGATTCATCCAAGAATCCTCAAAGACCTAGCTGATGTCATCTCAAAACCTCTCTCAATGATTTTTGAGCGGTCTTGCGGATCCGTAGAGGTTCCAGCTGTGACTGGAAGCTGGTGAATGCAGTCACAGTTTTCAAGAAGGGCAAGAAGGAGGACCCTGGAAACTACAGGCCTGTCAATCTCACTTCAGTGGTTGGTAAGGTTATGGAGAAGATTATCCTAGGAGGGAGGTATTGAAAAACACCTGGAATATAATGCAGTCATTGGTCACAGCCAGCATGGCTTCATGAGAGGAAAGTCCTGCTTATCAAACCTGATTTCCTTGTTCACCTAGTTGATCAAGGGAAGCCTGTTGATGTAATCTTTTTGGATTTCAGTAAAGCTTTCAATACCATTTTTCGCAGGATCCTTCTGGACAAAATGTTTATCCACAGCTGGATAACCATGACACATGGTAGGTAAGCAATGGGCTCATGGGTCAAGCACAGAAATAGTAATGGGGTAACATCAGACTAGCAACCTGTCACTAGTGGGGCTCAACAAGGCTCCATTTTAAGCTCTGTGCTCTTCAACATCTTCATAAATGTCTTGGGCACAGGACTGGAAGGGGGACTAAGCAAGTTTGCAGACGACACAAAACTGGGAGGAGCTGTTGACTCCCTCAAAGGCGAGACCTCAACAAATTAGAGAGCTGGGCAATCACCAACCACATGAAGTTCGACGAGGGGAAGTGCTGGATTCCGCAACTGGGATGGGGCAACCCTGGATGTTCCTACACATGGAAGAATGAGATGCTAGAAAGCAGTGCCATGGAAAGGGATCTGGGTATCCTGGTCGACAGCAAGCAGAGTATGAGTCAGCAGTGCCCTGGCAGCCAGGAGGGCCAACCATGTCCGGGGGGGCATCAGGTAAAGCATCGCCAGCCGGTCGAGGGAGGGGATTGTCCCACTCTGCTCTGCACTGGTGCAGCCACACCTTGACTATTGTGTGCAGTTTTGGGCACCACAACATAAGAGATTGGGCACCACAACATTAAGCTATTAGAGAGTGTCCAAAGTAGGGCTACAAACATGGTGAAGGGTCTTGAGGGGAAGCTGTATGAGGAGTGGCTGAGGTCACTTGGTATGTTCAGCCTGGAGAAGAGGAGACTGAGGGGAGACCTCATTGCAGTCTGCAACTTCCTTGTGAGGGGAAGCAGAGGGGAAGGCGCTGATCTCTTCTCTGTGGTGACCAGTGACAAGACCCAAGTAAAATGCCTCAAGCTGTGTCAGAGGCGGTTTAGGTTGGATATTAGAAAAAGATTCTTCACTCAGAGGGTGGTTGGGCACTGGAACAGGCTCCCCAGGGAAGTGGTCACAGCACCAGGCCTGATGGAGTTCAAGAAACATTTGGACAATATTCTAGGGCACATGTTGCAACTTTTAGGGATGGTCCTGTGCAGGACTAAGGGTTGGACTTGAGGATCCTAATGGATCCCTTCCAACTCAGCATGTTCTGTGATTCTGTATTTAAGAAGTGGAAGAATAGTCTACTGTGCATAGTTGGATCTCTGTCTCTAGATTGGATGAAGAAAGTATTCTCCCCTATATTTTGTATAAATGCATATTATGGACTTCAATCTCCAGAGAAATCATTTTGCAGAGTTTCTCTGTAGAGACAATTCCTGAGGAATTCTCTGTAAGAATTACAGTCTCAGTTTTTGTATCAGCTCCCTTTATTCTGGAGGCCAGGGGGTGCTATAGGTATATTCATTCTAATCTGTGTTGGTTTAGTGGTCAATATAGAGGGCTCATGAAAGCTGATGTAAATTTTTTTTTTCTCTCTTCTGGATTTTGAGTGTTTTATTTCTGAAAGAAATTATTTCAGTGGTGGAAAGAGTGTGTACGTGTGCCTACACTGATTTCTAGTTTAATTTGTATGTATATGCATCTTATCTGAGTGAAGGAATGGATAAATGGGACTCAGCCCTGGGAGATGATGAACCTTATACTGCTAATATGATTTCTTTTCCTAGGGGAAAGAACTTGCGGCATGGAATGAAATGGGAGAGAAATATTATATTTCCAGATAAAACCCACATTTAAAAATATGTGTAAATACAATATATGTATACAGTTCTGTGTGGTTTTATGTTGCTTTCACAGTTGTGAGATTTTGTAAAAATTTTCTTAATCAAAACCTTATTATTTGAAAAGAAATTTTATTACATTTAAATATTAGGCAAGATGTATTCTCAGAAGCAGTTTAGTTAATATAACACCTATTATTCCTTTTCTCCTGCTCTTTCCATTCAGACATGTAAGCAGCAAGGAAGTGTGTGAGCCTAATCAGTTTTTTATAAAGTAAAAACATAGCGTACGTGCATACTCACATAGCCTGAGTACAAAGGAGACATCAGTAAATTCACAGAGAGCATATCATACCTGTTTGTGTTGTAGAGTCTCTGATGAACTAATAATTGATTAGCAGATGGTTTGTAGGACCTGGGCCAAGTTTTTTCAAAACTCCATTTTCCTAGAAGTAGTTGAGACTACAAAAATTAAATCTTGATCTTCTAGGTTTTAATCACCTTATTACCATGATTTCTGATTTCTTGTTCTAACATGCCACATGATTTTACTGACTGTTGAAAACCAGTACAACTGATTTGAAAAGGTGGCTATTAAAATGATAATTTCTTATTCTTATTGCTAACAGTGTAGGATTAAATGCATATGTCATTGCTGCCTTCAAGGTAGCATATGAGCATGTTCTGCAGACATGTACAGTGCCTGCTAACTTTGTGCGTATACATGTTGTGCATATATGTATGTATTTCCACAGAGGCTTTGCAATGTTTTGTAGGTTTTTGTTTGGTTTGGTTTGTAGTTTTTTTTTTTTTTACCTAGGGGAACTTGTCCCACTTGCATGTCTTTTGTGGGCATTTGAAAATCCTTTCAGGGTTGGAGGGGGTTGGAGTTGACTTTGTATTTAAAAAATAATAAAACAAAAATTAGTTGCTAATAAAAATATCCTTTAATATACTAAAATTAATTTACCTGTTTACAAATGAATGGACTACAACCAAAGAGGCTATGGGCACAGTTCATGGATATTGATATTGCAGGAAAATAAGTAAGGCAGTGGTTTCATTTTATGAAGAGTCTATTAGCAATATTACCTTGAGACAATCCTGCTGTTCTGGTGGTGATTCTCACAGAGTTACTGTGTATCCCCCTCCATAGAGCAGACTCGACTGTCTACTGAACTGTAGTGTAATACAGATCAGGGAACAGATCTAAAAAAACTCAGTTAAACTCTGAGGGGTGTGTGTGTGTGTGTGTTTTAATTTTGGATCAAAAAAATGTGCAACCTGCCAACAGTACTTCTTGTCCCAGTGAAGTAGCAGCTTAGGTTTATGAAGGAAATACAAAAAAATGGAAGGCCAAAAATGCTGTAAGTCAGAAAATAAGCACTATGAATAGGAAATATGTTGTCAAAATTCCACCTTGTGCTCCCATTGAAGACAGTGGACCTCTTCATGTGTTGGAAAGTGCTGACCATGGCATTGCAACTTTAAAATTGGCAGCAAGAAGGATATGGCCAGTGTTGCATGCTGGATTTGTAAGTCTAAAACACATATTTTCTTCACCTAAGGCTTTGCCTTTAGTCTCTCTTTTTTTTTTCTTTTTTTTCTTTTTTTAACCTTTTCAAAGGAAAAAGAAAGGTGTAATACTTCCGTAAGTAGAGTCCTAGCCAGATGACTGTAGTATTGACTGGAGAAATGGTTATGGAAGTGTTTTGACTTGAAGCCATTACCTGTGATTCGTGTCTGACTTCGCTGGTCATATTGATGTAAAAGCGGTTTCTAGTGGGTAAACACTGACCTGTGATGTTTGTGTGTGTCTTTTTTCCCTGAAGGCAGTCAGTATTAGTTGTATTCAGTACCTCAATTTTACTGTCTTTATATATATCAAAAGTGATCTTTCATTGAAGGGTCAACTTTAAGTCACCATCAGATTATCTAAAATCTATTGTCTTCTATTATTTGTTACCATATATGTCTGAACACAGTACAGTATAAATGCAATCCTTCCCTGGAAAACTGAACTCCATCAGCTCAGTATCTCAGTGGTTTGAAGGTGTTTTTTTTTAGTTCCTGGTTTGATTCAGGAAGAGAAGTGGGAAAGTAGACAGAGCAGTTTGAAATAAATTCTTGGTGACCATAGGCTTTCTCAGCTGCAAGTGAAGAGGAAGTTCTGAAGACATTTTAAAATAAATGGTGTGTTTGTTGTGGTTATTCTATAAACTTTTCTTTTCTTCCTGTTTATATTTATTTTTTTGATTTTTTTTTTTTTTAGGAGAATAAGGGAAGATTTTTTTTTTTTTGTCATCCAACCTGATACTTAATAGCACATATCACAACACCCCTTAGAGTGTCAGACACTGTGTGTTGGCACATGTTCAGCATGTTGCCTGGGAAACAATGTGTTTTCTCCATTGACATTAAAATATTACCTCAGCTATAAAACTGTATTTTAGTAAAACAAAAACAAAGTATGCATAGATACTTGATTCCGTATTGCTAATTAGAAAGATGCTTTTAATTACATTTTCAGTTATGTGTTCACCAGATACACCAGATGTGTTCATCACTTTGATGTTCACTGAATATCAAAGCAAAAATATGAAGACTGCAAAATTTGTAAGAACTGCTATTTCATTCTTAGTTCAGCTTATTGTTTATGCATGGTATAGGATAGAATTCTAACTACATGATTGCATGATATTTCTTATAAAATCTCTTTTTCTGGCACAAAATACAAGAGACATAACTGATGAGCACCTATTCCATGTTTCATCATCATTGTGTAATGTATGGTAAGGTCCTTATCTTCAATATTGCTATTAAAATATTACGGAAACAGTAAGTTTATTTATTTGTTATAAGTATTTTGGTGGTTTAATATAAGACACCACTTCACAATCAATAAGGACAAACGAGCAGTATTATTTCTATTTTAGAGATCATAGTGGGATAAAATTTAGATTAGTAGAATTTAGAGTCTTTTGGGACCTTATTTTTCTCAACACTTAGCATTGTAAAGCACTTTTAAATATTCATATCTAATCCTGAGGCTTAAGTGTCAGTCTCAACTTCACCTCTGATTTACACAGGAAGTCAGAACTTAAAACTTACAATTGAGTGTATTTAAATAGGATGATGAAATAATTTGAGAGCTATTATTCTTGAGATTCCAAAGCTGATATTTTTATCATCTGTCAAGTTGTAAACATTTTGATTATATATGCAGTGTATATATCTATATAAATAATTAAATGTGTATTTACTGTATGTATATATAAATTTTACATATATATATGCATAAATATTGGACATGTATATATAGATAAATTTAAAATGTATTTATTAGATATGTACATATATACATACATATATATGTACATATACTGGCAAAGACAGTATCTGTACATTGTAAAGAAAAACTATGAGTGGTTAACTACAGTCTGTCTTCAGTTGTATGCTGAGCTTTAGACCACATTTTGAAGGAAAGAGGGATTAAAAACTACGTGGTAAAGAGAAAATGAGATGAGGTAAAACGCTTATCTACCAAAAGATGATTGTGCCACAGCAATCATATTATTTCTTTGATAACAGGTTTTCCTGTTTTACCTGGTTTGATCAACATTGGTTGAAGCATTTGGGGGGAAATCACAGGAAATGTATTAACTAAATTTGTGAAGATTAAAATCCCCAAAGATTAAGGTCTGTTGTAACTGAACTGTACAGTTTACTGAACTATAAAACGGAATTGTAATGGTATAAACTGAAAGGCAGTGTACTTAGCAAGATATATTGTCAATTGTCCCTATCAAATGAGATTTCCGTGCCTGAAAGCAAATAAAGAATACTTCAAGTCAGGTATACTTAGGTATGTTTAAGTGTATGTAGGCATACCTCTATATAGTCGTTGTTAATTGGATGTTTATGAATGGATACTATTAATGCTGCTGTAATCAAGGCAATATGCTCAGGTGCTTCAGTGGATGTTGCAAAGTACAAAAAAGGAGTTATACTGGAGTTGGTCCAGCAAAAGGCCACAAAGATTATTTAAGGACTGGGACATCGAAGGGGCAGAAGGAGCTGGGTCTGTTCAACCTGGAGAGAAGTCTGAGGGCATCTCATCAATGTGTATAAGTACCTTGATGGGAGGCAGGTATATATACATACTGTGTAGACATAAAGAAGATGGAGACAGACTCTTCTCAGTGGTGCCCAAGGACAAGAGACAAGGGGCACAAACTCAAACACAGGAAATTCAACATAAACATAGCAAAAAACTTCTTACTGTGAAGGTGGTCAAACATTGCAACAGGCTGCCCAGAGAGGTTGTGAAGTCTCCACCTGTGGAGATATTAAAATCTGGCTTAGCAGAGTCCTAAGCAACATGCTCTGGCTGACTGCTCAACTGAGCAAGGGGATTGGACTAACAAATGTCTCAAGGTTCCTTCTCCTCAGTGACTCTTATAGCCTGGCATATAGGGCAATATCTATGCAATTGTATAAGGTTCTGTATTATATTTTATATAATTCTTGTTTGGGCCACATATGTGATAGAAAATTGGTTTGAACTAGAAGATGAGCAAAATGTATAAACTGCGATTTGAAAAGAAGAGATTTGGAAGAGGTATAAGGGATGTGAAAATAGTCTGAATCAAGGACTGTAATCCTCAGGTAATAGATATTGGTATTAAGCTAAAAGGCAGTGCTAATAACTAAACTAAAGGTTGATATGAATGTAGATGTTGTTAAAAGATGTGGAAAGAGATTCAAGAATAATTTTCTTCTTGGATTGAGTTTTTAACTAATAACAACTGTCTAATTTTGCCAAAATTAAGTAGAATTTCACAGAGAAGCTGAAGACCTTCCTGACATACAGCTCAAACTCTGCTAGATAATACAGAAGTGTTTGAAATGGTCAGTAAATGGACAATGGATGTTTTAATGCAGGCAAAATGATGCACTTTTCTCAGTGTTGTCCTTGGGAACATTACAGATCATCCATGGAAAAATTTATCCTGTGTACAGCACAGCAAATCAGTGCAATAAATTTTAGCCCAAACTGTTGTAAGAAACTGAAAATATGAAAAGAGCTCTTGCACAACCTCAATTACTGGCAGTGTCACTAGAATTTCTATAATGCTGTTCTATAATGTTTCTTAAATCAAATAATAATGTTTTGTTAGAGCCAGATGCATAATTGTATGAAATGGTAAGAATTACAGTATGTAGCAAGATACAACTATTTCATGTGTATCACTACTCTTCAGAACACTTCAGGAAAATAATTAGGTTTATTAGAAGGACTTTTAGTTATCTAAACATTTGTGCTTGACAGGATTTGCATAAACAGATATGAATTTAGAATGATTCTCTGCACATGATAGTATTTGCCTGTTAACATTCCAAGACAATATGCTGAATCTGGGGTCAGTTCTGATGCACTCTAACCAAATGCTGTTGAAAAAAAAGCACTTTTTTGCTCTTTCCCCTTTCTTGTTTCGTCCTGAGACTGTGTGGCATCTGGACAGACCTTAGCTGTTTGCACATTATGAACAGCACAGCCTAATTAGGGCACACAGCAGTAATTGGAAGCCTGTGGAATAGGACACACTGAATACGTGAAAGATGTGTTGTGGCTTCTTCTTGCTACATGTGTTGGAACCCCTCTTCTCAAAAAGCTCGAAAACAGATGATGAGAATGCATTTGCCCTTCCTTTTAGCCCAGCTATATTGCTAGCAGGGAGAAAGGTAGGAATCATGAAAGAAGGAAAAGCAAATGCATATGTTCCCTCTAATGCTCTTCCTGCCTTCAGTTAATTTAAGAAGTTCCAGAGCCAAATGAACTTTTGAGTATTTAGTGAACCTTAGTGGATTGATATGCTAAGTTTTCTGTGTTTCCCTTAGAATCCAAGTGAACCTAGAGTATCTGGAAAATACTTTAGCAATGAGTCATATGAGTCATATTATCTCTGTTTGTTTTGAACTTGGTTCTTAGTGGTTTCATTTGATGCCCTGTAGTTCTTGTACTGGTGAATTGTCAAAACCCACCCATTTTCTCCATGTCATTCATGATGTAGTTGACTTCTGTCATATTCCCTCTATGGTGCCTCTTTTTCAGAGTGCAATCCCAGTTTACTTTATCTGTCACCCCTCGTACAAAGAGAATATTCTGCATGTTCTCCAGACCCTTGGTCATCCTTGGTAATCTGCATTATCTGCCTAAAATATACATGAGTATTTCCCAACCACCTTGTATCTCAGAAATACTGCTCTGATTTTCCATGGATCCCTGGCTTGGGAGGGATGTTGAAACCATTTTTTTCCCCCTGTACTTCTCTAATATGCATGGACAGCAAATGTCCAGTCAACTTTAAGTATCTCTTCTTTTCCTACATTTATACTGTTAGAAACATTTTACTGGTAACTTCATCCTATTGCTGCATGAATATCTTAGCTTTTACTACAGTTCACAGAGGACTATATTAATTTAGGAAAGAGAAGAAGCCGACAAAGGGTCTGAAGAATAAAACTAAAGCTGGCTACATAGGGAAATGAGGTCAGAAGAATACTTACAGAGAGAAAATGGAATTACATCACCAAAAGCTAACTTGATTCCTGTTTAACTTTTCTTAGTTATTTAATTTGATCCATTTAAAAGCTAGAAGTAAAAAACAGCTGTCTGTTTCCTTTGATAACCTTTAGTAACGAAACAGTGACAGTAATCCTATCAAATTTCTTGCCAATATTGCTAGTACTGCCTACAGTCTATTCATCTTAATGCTTCAATACCTCCTGATACACAGTGACTGTCTTCTTTTTTCATGACTCTTAAGTGTCACATGTGAAAATAATTTGCCTAAGTTTCTTTCTGAATTATGTGTAGTTATACAACTAGATATTCTGCAGCGATAGAGGAAAAAATGGATTTATTTTTAACTTCATTTCCACCACTCTTTCTCATGCGAATGACATGTGCATTCCTGATTTTAGAGTAGGACTTCCCAATTAATGGGAAGGAATTTACATGGGTCCATGTTGTAAGAAGCTATGGGATCATGGAAAGTTTGCTGTGTGCTGCAGCTGCACACACTTAACCGTATGTTAGTTATCTGTAGGAAGAGTATCTGTGGTCTGACGTTTTTCTCAATCGAATTCCTCACTGGCTTTCATTTAAGTGATGCAGTAATTTCCTATTTTCCAGGGAGAAGGTATAACTGCTGTACTAACTCTTATCTTTTGCTCCCTTCCCCCTTTTATTGTGGATTAGGAACATGCTGCTGAATGTTTGGGAAAAGTATAATACGCAGAAATATGGGAATATGGGAAATGTATGAGATATGATTTTAAATTACATCTACAGAAAGCACTTGAGAGAGAAGTAAAATATGGCTGTATCAGCACAGATATCCAGAAATCATGGTAGTGAATAGAACATGAAAGTTTATCTAAATAACTGCAAAAGGGGAAGTTGGTGTGGATTTTGCAGGAACTTTTTGGGGCTAGATCTGTCCTTTCAGTTGTAAAGTGTTTGTGCTCCTGTCTCATGACATGGTCATTGCTGAGCAGACCCCAGTTTCTGTCCTGCTAAGCTGTATAAAGGCAACTCTCATTACAGGTTGCCATTTTGCTTTTCTGTGCTCAAGGGCTCATATAGCTGTGTATTGTTATGCCCCTGATTTAATTTTTCTTAACACTTGCCCTTGTTTAATTTTAATCATAGTGTTCAGCACTGTTTGCAAACATGAAGCAGTTATGTCTTCTCTCCTCTTGAATGTGAGAATGTCATTATGACCGTGGGTCACTTTGGGCTGCCTGTCACCTGTAGCTGTGGAAATGAGTTACTGTAATCAAGTCTAGGTGTAGCTGGGCCGTCACAAATTGTGTCTGTATTGACAGATACTCTTGCTTTTGTGGCATTGTTTCTGCCCTTTATGATTCCATGCTGGTTTTGCAAAACGTTTTAACTCCTGATAATAATCACTTGAAAGTAGTTTGCAGCTTTTAGAGGTTTCCAGAAGAATTTCTTCACGCTTGCTTTAGAGGGGATTCCCTTTAGGAAATGGCTCAAGACGTCATGTGAACATGTCAGGTTTCTACAATATAAGAAGCTAGAGGAAAGGCTCTTCCTGTACTCTGAGGAGGAAGAGTGTTTACAACTGAATTTTGTGAATGATACTGAGACTTTATGGCATGTTCCCCTCTGGTTTGAGTTTCCTCTGGTTTTGATAAACTGGTTAAAAATAGGGCTTGCTAATTCTTGCCTGTTTACTCAGCTTTTAAAAAACACTTTTTCCCTGTGTATTTTCATTTGTGGATGTAGAGCATTTCTAAACCACTTTTCTCACATAGGTGAGATGCAGTCTGCTTATAACTTTCTGTTCTTTAATCTATGAGATCAAAGTGATTTTATTTCATCTCTGAAACAGAAGTTAGGCAGTATATAAAGGCTAAGCAGTTTGATTTGAATGAACTCCAAGAACAAAAGAATGGCTACACTGGGTCACGTCAAATGTTTGTGTAGCACAACGTCCTGTCTTCGGTGGTGGTAAAAGGGGATGCATATTTAAGGATTAAAGAATAGAATCAATTTATGATAATATTTCCCAAGAGTGCTCCTCCAGTATCCTACAGTTTGCAGCTCAGAGGCTTCCTGAGTTAGCATCAGTATCTTTCTCTTCCAGTGTATTACTAGCAGTGTGAGAAAGGGGTGGCCTGCAAGACAAATAAGGAATGACAAGCGGAATGCCAAGTTTTAGTGACTGGTAGTCAAGGAAGATGACAGAACTGCCTAATTTTGAAATGAAGGAAAAGATTCAGTACATGCTGCTGCCCAAAATATAGTGCAAGAGAAACAAGGTACACTGCCAGACTAGGCTTCTCTCTGTGCAAGATTCATAGTACTGTCCTTTAAATAATCTGAACTGTTAGAGCTTTGCAAATAAAAATAATGTTATTGTTGTGGAAAGGGCCAACATCTGTGAGTGGAATACATATTTTATATTTTTTCTTCTGTGTTAATGGCTCCACTTGTGAACTGTGAGAATGAAAGGGAAATCTCATTTCAGAGGAGGGAAGTTCAGGGTCTCACATGGCAATTTCTACCTGAGAGACTTTGTTTGTAAGAGGCCAGTTAGGCAAGTACACTTGTGCCAGTTATCTTTCTCGTAAGAGCTGTGGACGTCTACTCTGTTTTCCTCTGACCCATAAAGTTGAAATTTCTGCTAACAATTGTCATTACTATTATGCTCCTGAATTCAGAGGTATATATCCATTAAACAGGCAATTGCAAAACTGTGTTCACTGGTAAACAACACTCTTACAAGTGATACTATACATGATGTTAATTCATCGTTGTCATTGGGCAGAAGTATCTGCCAAAACCCACTGAGAGTGTTGAGTGAGAAAAAAGCATAAGCATCAATTATTTTCAGACCAATGGCCATCTGATGCAGAAAGCATAAAGCTTTCTAATTTCATTGCTCACTCAACAGTTCTGAATCTGTACAATTCATACGCTTTATCCCTTTTTCATTCCAGATTCTTGGCACATATCCAAATACTTTGGCTGACTACCCACCTCTATGAAGCCTGTGGTTTTATGCTTTCTTTGTATTTGCTTTCTCTTTTGTAAGCACTGGAACAGGATATGTTTTATGATGTATTCACTACGGGTTTTTACTTCAAATTTGCTGTCACTTCAGACCAATATTCTTAAGAGGTCAAAATTTATGTATTCTGTATGTAGGAGGTTCCTTTTACAAACCAGACTTATGGTTAATAAGTGATTATCTATCACTTAGCCCCTCCCTGTCCTGTCCAAAAGAATGTTAACATCCAGTGGCATTTGAAGGTACAATTGATAGAGCCATAGCACTTAGAATTTGGTAGCTAAGTCCTAAAATGATTTCTCAAATTTTATAACATTTTCTGTCCTTACATTGATTTTAAATTACATCTTTATGGCAAATTTTCTGCAATACACTGTGATAACAATATCCTAAGACTAAATACTCCAAGACAGCTTTTCCGGTGGTGAAATCAAAGGTAAGTACAGGTAATTTACATCTACCTGTTCCTAATTTGGATGATTGCCCATTTTGCTATAAAAAATAGCTCAGCTTATTGCCTTTTTTTGAAATTTATAACCCTACTACTCCACAGGGCATACCACTTTCTGCTTCATTTCTTTCCTACAGTCAGATCAGATCACCCAGAAAACATTCTACTACATTGTATTTTCTGTGAATTTGGATGCACTAGGAAATCTAACTGAAATAATTGTTGTCTTCAGTAATTTAATTAAAAGTTTTTAATTAGTGATCTTCCTCAATTCTTTCTTACCCTAGAAAATTTACCTTATTCTGATTTGGCTTAAATAACATGAGATTGTATCCTAGAACAACTGTTTCACAGTTATTCTGAGTGGATAATTAAATGTATTTGAGGTTTTTTTTTAAAATTGTTCAATTTTTGTTTTATTGGGTTCCCCCTTCCCCCCCCCGAATTTGTATTTCAAATCATAGTGATTATGATTTATGTTCAGTGAGTGCCAGTTTCTATTTGCTGTTGCACAAATGTCTCTCTTTTGCAATTTTTCTAAAGACTGTTTGCTTTCTAATTCAAACGTACTACTTTTATAACTAACTTCAGTAGCTCCAGAGTTGTTTCTTAGTTTTCATTCTTAAGGTCTTAAAATGTTCTAATTTAAGTTTGAAGCCAAACTACTGCTGTCTTCAATGGGAGTAGAATGAATCAGCTTAAAGCAACGCCTGTTTCACTTCAGCTTTCCATTTGCAACATTGAATTTTGCCACTAATCATAATGCTCTATCATAAATTCTGATTGCAGGACCATCATAGTAGTGATGCACTACTTTGTTTGCTGAAAACATTAATTCTGGGCAAATCTGTGCATGTTTCAATTAATTCTCTCCTAGTCACTGAGGTATCAGGGTGACAAGAATACTTTATTATTTTCTTCAGAGTAAAAACCTGCAAACTCTACAGAGATTTAGTGGGTTAAACCAAGAAAGGAGTGTGACAATCAATTTACTGATCTACAGTGACTCATAATCAAGTAAAGGCAAACTTATTTGTAGAGAAGTTTGTTCAACCCAATTGCAAATGCTATTTTTGTCCCTTTCCCAGTAGCATTTAATTTGCCTGCAAGAAACTTTTCATTCATTTAGATGTTTTGGAGTGACAGCAGTATTGTTCCATGTAAATTTGTACTGGACTTTACAATGATCCATCTGCTTCAAAATAAATAAATTTTTAGGTTGTCATATTATCCTTGTGGACCACACCAATGAACTAACTCAAAATTGCACCTGTACCACAGAGTGCTGGAACTCATGTCACCCATTCAGCACCAAGACAAAATTCTTAGTATCTTCCATGTCCTGGATAGTGAAAACACTGGCTGTGGAAAGAGTATTGAGGGAATCAAGCAACCATGATCTGCCCATGCAATATTGTGACAAAAAGAACTAATGTAATCCTTGGATATTGAAACAAGGCAACAGCATGAACAATTGAGAAGGGTGCTTGAAGCAGACCAGCACAGAAAATACTGTTTCATTTGTCTATAATTTTAGAAGAATGTTGAAAAGTTGAAAAACTGAGACAAAAATAATTTGAAATCTGTAAAGTCTTAAGAGGGTACAGGATCTCCATTTTATCGAAGTATCAAACCTTGATAACAGCTTCAAAGAATTTTCACATTCATAAAGATTTTGCTGAACTGTGTTCATATCATTACAAAATAGCAATAAAACTTTATGTTTTCCTGCATCTCCTCTTGTATTAATCAGATACCCATCTTTACACGACATGACTTAGTTGTGGCTGTGAATATTCCAACCCATATCCCAACAGGGTAAGAGAGGAGGAGAGAACAGATGGAGTTTAAACAGCAGAGCCAGATTTTAATTAGCACCTGACTAACCACAATGGAACTAAATTATAATAAACCAGAAATGGATTTGATCTTGCAATAGGTATATTTTTATGATGAAATAGTATGGTCAGATTAACCTATGTGTAGATTAAGTTTTTTGAACATTTGATTTTGTTCTCAAAATAGTATTTCTTCTGGAATCCCTAGGCACACTAGGGAAGGCAAGCATTCAACATTTTTTGTGATGAAAATTACTTAATCCAACTGGCATCGTAGAAAATGTTATCTGAAATGGTTGCAGAGCCATTGAACGCGGTGGTGGCTCCCAGAGTGGCTGAAAGCTGTGGCAACAGACTGATGTCAGTGATTTGCATATCTTTAGATGTTTTTGTCTATATTGAGAAAAGCCAATTGTGATTAATAACTTAAAGTTTTATCTGGAATATAGGCAAAAGATATTTTGTAAAAATTGCCAAACAATAAGGTGTTATTTTTAACTTTATTAACTATTTATTATTTAACTTTATTAACTATATTTTGTTATTTTTATTTTAACATTTTTTTTCTTCCCCCCCCCCTTCTGAATTCAGAATAATGAATATTGTATATGGTAGTTTGCCTGGGGCTCTTTCAGTGTACTAGGAGGATTCCTGTATGGAAAATGGTTGCTGTTGCTAAGTAGCTACAAGAAGAACATAGCACAATTGGAAAATATGTCTTAGGGTGAAATATTTATTTATTTATTTATTAAACCACTTACAGTGGCTTTCAGACTATTTTGACTAATCCTACCCCTTCTCAGTGCAGTTTCATATGGTTCAGCTGCACATCCTCCTGTGAAATGCTATGACAGATGCCTGGGCTATAGTGCACTTCTCCTATGCTTTAAACAATCTGTGTTTAACAGGAAGCATTTCCATTGATATTTACCACCTCTGAGCAGCAAACATATGATTGCACAGTTGGCCGGAAGGATTATCAGTTGAATAGTTTCTAGTTTTCAAAAGTTGCCTTATTTCAGTTTCAGATTTCTTAGAATTTTGGATCCTGTGAAGTTATGTTCTATGTAGTAGTAGCCTTTGAGTCATACACTTTATTGATGGATGATATTCAATGATAAAACACATTTGGGCCAAGAAACTGTAGACCATTATCTCTCTTTTCTAGGTTTCATCCTGCTCTGTTACTGAAATGGTATATATTGGACAAACCCTGGAACTTCTCAGTGTTGCATAAGGGAAAATGTTAATCACATTTAATGTTTATAAGTGTTTTGAGAACGCTGTCTTATGCTAGCATATAAATTGTACTGTGAGACTGTGTGGGCAAGGCATTATGCACTTACAAGATTTGTATGATATTGGCACATGGAGAAGTGAAGAATTTTGGATGTGTCAGACACGGAAGGGTCATGAATAAATTTATTTTATTCATTGCTGCAGCCTTCTTTAATGAGGATAAATAAACAAACTAGGAGCAAGCTAGCCATTGCTTTTTGTGGTGTTACAGCACCAGAGTACTTCTGTGATGGATCAACCATGCAATTACAGGCACATATATAAAACTAAGCTAAGCTGAGTGATGTGGCAGATTCACTTGAGAATTCATTTGTTTTCATCAATCTCTAAAATATTAAAGTTATCTTGGTAGTTTAGGCATTAAAATAACCATTAGTTGAAAACTGAGCAGGAAGCAAATCATCAGCAAGGGTGAAAAATAGTGGTGAAAAATAGTTTCTGGTGAAAAATAGTTTCTTTTTTTCAGTTGGAAAACCGTAATTCATGTAAAAGTAACGCCTTAACCCCTCTACCCCGAAAATAAGAGAACACTTTGTAGTTTCCTCTCTATGTTTTGCATGTGTTAATATCATTTCCTCTAGGACCATAATGAGAATATGGAAACTCTCTTTCATTGACCTCACACTTGGCTCTGTGTTCAAGGAAGGATGGCTTTAGAGAAGGTTATCAGAAGTGTAAATCTTGTTTTGCATTTAACAATTTTGATCTAGTGATTTAAAGAGCAATTTTCACAGATTTTGTCTCTTTCACAGGCAGAAACTTTGCCTTAATGCTGCCAAGGCATGGCTATGAACCTTGCCCCAGCAGGTTTCTGAGCCTATGGTGCTATGGACTCTCCTAGCATGTATAGTTTGCATGAAGCTGTCTAAGCTTAAATAGGCCTCAGGAGAAATCATTTGTCTTTCTGTATTGTTTAGGTTGTGCATTTCAGTCTTCATCTAAAACTTATTTTGTGAGTTTTATATGAAAGCAGGCTTTGAAAAAATCACAAATAGTTCTGGGAGCAGGACCAAAATGCAAGTTTTCATTTTCCCCAGTGAAATTTCTTACCACCAGAATGCAGTCTTCCTTCTAATCATATTTTCACCATCTAAAAATAAAAGAATAAAATAAAATAAGCAAGAAACTATTGTTGAGCTTTCCTTTAGTGTATTGCTGTGTTAGATGTGCTTAGAGCACTCCTTCCAAATAGACCACAGATAATTTTAATGTTGTTTTCCCTCTTCTACGTATCCCAGTCTGCCTGAGTCAGGAAACTGGGAACCCAGTTGCTAAGGGAGAATGGCTTCAGAGCTGTACCAAAGGAGAAAAGCAATAATTTTTCAGATAAAGCAGGGAGATGTTTATGTTGCTCTGGGGTCTACAGTTGATTTGATGGGTCTTTTTGGATTTAATGAAGAGATTGCATAGGAACTAAGTATTGTTTTTTCCAAAAGCAGAATGATGCCTGGATCATGCAGTGAAAAACTGCAACAAAGTAAGTTCAGAACAAGCAAAACAAAGTAATTTCCTATGTAGTGGACATTTGTGAGATTCCCTGACGAAGATTGTTACAGATAAAACCAGTTTGTGTAGGTTGAAAGGAGAATCAAAACAACTCAGAAGATAGTTTCATTGATGATTGTTGAATAGATAACTGGATTAGGCTCATCATATGCTGTGAGCAGAAAATAGAAGCTAGGAGAATCACATACACTTGTCCTGTTCCTTCCACTCCCAGAACATCCATTTGTAGCTGCTGTTGCTGAAGAAAATATTACAGGGCTATGAAGATTCTGGGTCTGCACCAATGTGGCTATCAGATATTTATTTCTCTTCTCTAGTATACTTCCAGTCTGTTCTGTTTCTATCTAGCTGTGCTCTAAGATACGTTTAGACATCATTATTGAGTAAAAGTTTCAAATTTAGGTATCAGTTTTCAACTAGTCAGTGATTTACTTTTCCATAAAGCACTAAATTTGTGTATCAGATCTTCTCATACCTTCATATACTGCATTTGAATCATGTAGGGTCAGTAGATCTGAGCCTCCTTGGTGTCTCCAGCACTGTGCATTTGTTCATTCTGGAAAACTGGTAGAGTTTTGTTTTCTAGTTTTTTTTGAATATCATATCTTTAAGTCAGTTGTAGATGATGAGTAAGTCCCCAAAGAAAATATGAATTGGTGTGAATATTTGAATGCCAAACTTTAACAGTAGCCTTGAGAAGGAAAATTAATGCTTTTATTCTGCCTTTGATTCATTAAATTAAACTACAACAGAAAAGAACTCCTTGTCAAATTTCAATTTGAACATTATCAGAATTCTCTATTTTTTAAAGTAAAATATGTTGCTAATGCAAGAATAAAACAACCTCTGTTTGGAAAGCTAATAACGGACATCTCTATTTGAGAAACCAATGCATTTTTAAAAATACCTAAATATTACTATATACTTATTTTTTAAAAAGGTGGATAGGTACCATGATTCACTCATGTTTACAAAATCTGTCTTTAATTTATAAAGGGTAGAAGTTAAATAATGGCTTTGAAATTTATTTGGAATTCCATATAAGAAGTGGTAATAATGCATATACTTTACATATATATATATATAAGAAAGGCCTTAGTGCCAAATGAAACCACAGTCTACATTGCCTGTGTCAGTTTGTGAACACAGTAGGCCACGCCTTACCTGGAAGTATAAACATGAAAGAGGAAGCAAAGCCTTTTATCATGCTAATAGAGAGATTCTTAAGGTGAGTGAACTTCCGTAACAAGTTACACTTTTTGTCTGTATATGGATAAGCTATACTGGCAAATTACTTTAACTCCTCTTTTGCTGTTTGTTTGATAAATATAAAAAGGGTAAAAATAAAAAATTTATAGCTTTTGTTCCTCAAAACGGATCTTTCAGAGATATACACGTGTATGTATAGATGTGGTGATACTACTGCTATACGCATACAGACATACATATAGCACGTCTGTGCATACATGTATAAACACATGTACTATACATGTATGTATAGATGTGCTATCAATGTAAGCACAACTGCCCATGAGATGTCACTGCCAGTTGCCCACACGTGGCTGCTCCAAAGATCGCAGGTCTCCTCTGTGGATATATATGCCTGCCTCATGTAGCGTCTTGGGTATCCCAGAGTGACCTAAATGACGTGAAGTGGCTATATTTAGGCTACCGAATTGCATTCAAAAGGACTGATGTTAAGTATTATGTGTAACAGTACCATACACTATATGAAGTGTATGGTACTTTGTTGTGGGTCTGAAGGAACTGCTGTATCCCAAAAGCAAGGACTGCTAACTTGACCTGGCATTATACACAAGCATGCAGTTTGGAAGTTTTTGCAAGAATATTTGGAAGTAAATAAAACAAAGTCCATTACAACTCAGTCAGAATATTCCATGATTCTGTGAAAAAAGCTTTTACAGATTGGCTTAACTGTTAGTGTAAGACATGTTGACACAGTGACCCATGCAGTTTGGCTCTCCTCACTAATATCTTCAGTCTTTTTGTCAGTACAAGGTACTGATGTAGCAAAGCCAAAAGATTCAGATGGCAATTTAAGCTGATCCAGAAGTGAAGGAAAATAAAAATTTTGTTTGTACATATTTAGATATTGGAAATATAAGACTATTGAACAATATTTTCATGTGTTCAAAGTGCTCTAGATGTGTTACACATGCTAAAATGTTATGTTGTTTTGTGACTCTGTTCACATCTAAAGATTCTGACTTCTGGTTTTCCTTAAAATGCAAGTTATTCAACTGATTAATTGTTGGCATAATATGTAATTACTTAGTGACAGGCTGTAAATGGAGCAAGATCTGACTATGTAGCTAGAATTAAAAAAGGAATTAATGTGCAATTCAAAGATTCTGGAAAACAAATGAGATGATGCAGTGACAGGCATTATTAACCACTTAGCTGCAGATATGCATCTTTCTATTTATTTGAAGAGACGATGACCTTGCCAGTGTTTTCAAGACTTCATCTTCTGGGAGATGATCAGGCCTCAATTTTTATCAAAATTAGTGCTCCTTTTCATTCATAAAGGCAGTAAGCTCACCTTTTGAAGGCTGGTTTCTGTGATGTTACATGTGCTTCATTCTTTGAGATGAGATTATACTATCTAAATTTTCATACTGGGGTTGTTCACAGTGTTCTCTTTTGATTGCTTCCTTCTGGGTCACATTTTTAAGCAACGTGAGCCTATGAAACCTTAGTTGAGAAAATACTTTGCACTTTAGTTTGGTTGTGCTGTAGTTTCGATTAGAAAGAATGTCTTAATTCTTTAAGTCTTAATGGACCAGTCTTAATGGAGCTGCTTCGGCTTAGGAGAAAGGAAGCTGGTGAGATAAAGCTATTAGGTAACATCTAAAATACAAAGTAAATGGCTCAACTACTTGTGTCTCGTGTTCTGTGTAGGCCAGATGTATTGACTTGTGAATGCCATTGCCAGATCAGCATATGGGTTTTTTTCAAAAGGCTGAAAAAATTATTGTTTGAAGGCTTTGCCTAAAATCAGTAATTTTGTAGTGTGCTATCTGAGCTTCAGACCCTGGTTTATTTATTACAATATTTGTAGCTGTAAATTTTTTTAAGCAATGAACTCCATGTTGATGATTTTTAAGATATTTGGGTAGAAGTAAATAAAATACTATAGGATGAGGTAGTTCTTGCCTCTAAATCTTTTCTTGAAACTTGATGATTTTGATAGAAAATCTGTTTTGTTTTGTCAAATGTGACTTTGAAGTTGCTGTGTCTCTTAAAGGAAGAGAGCATGAAATTCAAGTGAATACATTTTGTCAATGCTCTGTAAAAGCTAGAATGTGTTTAAAATTTTAAGGTTATTCTGTTTTCCTTCATACACTTCTTCCATACATGAGAATGAAAGGTGTCATTCATAGGTAGAAGTGTTATAACATATCCTTGGTAATTATAGACGATATCTGGGAGGTTAAAATAAATGACAGTTTAATTCTTCAAAACAGAAACTGTGCACTTGAGAAAATAAAAATCATCATTTGCTGGAGTTCAGACATTGTTGCTACAGTACTTTTTATGGTTTTTTTTCTTCTTTGCTTGAATTCATAAATATTAGTAATCACTGAGACATTCTTGTCAAAAATCGGCTGCTAATTCTGTCAGTGGGGCTGTGTAACAGCATTTGCTTCTGTATTTCCTCAGAATCAACATTTCAAGGCAGAAATCCCTAACAGTGGATTTTCCCCCCTTCTAATAAGAAGGGCCATATTGTTGAAAATTTGAAGATAATCTGATTACTTTTATAGGGATTGTTTGTTTGTTGATTTAAGTGAAAACAAAGGCTCATCATGCAAAATTGTCACTTTTTAAGTTTAGATAAAGTTCATTCAGTTTTATCAAGTGTAGTTTTATGGAGTTTGGATACCTCAGAAAAAATAAATAGCCATCTGCATTCAGCATACATTTGTTTTGTCACAGAGCAGATGTAGATCCTAGCATTTTTTAATATTGTTTGCGTAAAAGTGTGTTTTGTGTTATTTGATCATGAGCAATGAACGGCAAGTTAAGAGTGGGTTGAATTGCCTGGGAAAATAAGTTGTGTCTGAAGTCATTGAACACTGATAAAGTTATATGCTGGAAATTTTTGGAACATGGATTCCACTGTGAAGTTGGAGATGTCTTTACAAGTTATCAGTGTTCAACATACATTGTGGACTGATGAGCAACCATTTTTGTATATTGCCCAAAATACAACTTGACAGCCATTGCAGTATCTGTGCACGCACAGCATCTACACTTTACATGAAACTGCTGTAGTATTGCTAAGCATAGTGAAATTACATAATAGGAATGAACTTATCTCCTGTCTCATTTCTAAAACTGATAAAACTGATTTATGGTATAAACTTAAGAAAAACACCTGTCCAATACTTGCTCTTAATTCCCGTTTTTCAGTAAATATATTTCAGAACCGCACATAGTTGTTCAGTGGATCAGTCTCTCAAAAATGGTTCACTGAAATATTTATGAGAGAACACAAACTAAATTTCATCCCAACTAGAATTATGAATATTAAGGGATAAATTTTGAATGGAAATAGTCACTTGTACATTCTTCCAAAAATTTTATTTATTTATCTTACTATATGTCAGGACCCAGATTACATAAAAAAAAGATCCTAGCATTTTTTTCATATCTGAAGACTGAAATGTGGGATTTGTGTGAGTAGTCATGGCTGCTATGCCTGTGCTTTCTGGGCAGCGCAAATTTTGCAGACCAGAGTTCATATTACGGGTATGGAACTCTTCTGGTTAATGAGTAGTGACCATATGATGGTAGAAAGCAAGGGCAAGAGTTTTTCTTCTTCTATAGTGGATGTAGACTTTCAATGATAGTATGACAATAAATATTCTATGATCTACTGATATTCAGTCTTTGAAAAACCCAAAATAGGCGTACAGGGGTTGCTGCTATATTAGAGCAAAGTGCTGATCTGTTAGCCCTAGCAATTTGTCACTAGCAACCTTTTAAATCCTATGGAAACTACATTTACTGGGACAAAAAATTCTTAATATTCTTAATACTATGGAAGAACAGTTTTTGATTTGTCACAGAACCTGTAATTTTTAGTTATAGAAATTAAATGTATATTTATTTCACTTTAAAAAAAAAAGAATATTATGTATTTTAGGTAAATATTTCTCTTCCATTAAAAGAAAATCAGGACTCAGTGTCATTGTGAAGTTGAGTCAAATTTAATTTTAGTAGTAGTTATTTATATATTTTTTTGTTAACATTGGCTAATTACAATTATTCAGAAGTTCCTCTTAAGTAGTTTATCTTGCTCTTATTTTTTTGCATAGAAGTGTGGAAAAAAGTGAACTGAACTTCCTCATAAAAACTTGTGAAAAGCAAAATACTACTTGCTCTTAAGCAGAGACCACCTTTTCTTTTGCATACAATGAATCTTTAGCTAAATTATTTATTATGGACAGCATAATATAATACAGATAATAGAAAATAAATAAGCTGTGTAATATATATATATATGCAATCCATGGTGTATTTGATTCAATTTCATCATGACCAATGTGAATGTGTGGTGGACAAATATACCTTTGAAAATTTACATCCTTTCTGCTTTGGCTTGTTTTCCTTGAGTGCACTGTTAAATTAATCCAAGGGCTTCCTGCTATTGAACAAGGTGGTCTCCCTATTCATTTTGGCCACATGCTGCTGCAGTTTCTCCTACTGGTTTAGAGGTTTAGAGCTGGTTTAGAGCTGCACCATTGTGATACCTTTAAAACAATAAAAACTTTTTGCTCATGTCAGTCTCCAATAGGAAGCATGGAAATAGGCAGGAATGCAAAGGCAGGAGGAAGGATACAATCAGTTTTGTTAACAGTTCACTGCTGAATCACTTGAGCTGTACTTGAAAACTATTCTTTTTAAATTCCTGACAGGCATGAAAGATTGACTTTACAGGCTGACTTTCAGGAAGGTGAATTCCCTGAGCACTGAAGCAGGCACATGTTTCCTCTGTGTCTTCCAAGTGCTCTCTTGACCATTTCAGGTCAGAAGTGCCCGACTACTCACTGTGTACACTCAAGTCATGCTGAAGCTGCTGGGAATGAAGCATGCCCATGTTTTTGCAGTCTGCATTGCTTTTGAACAACATCACCTAACAAGCAGGTTGTAAACCAGTCCTCTGGATCAAACCTAAAAGCCAGGAGCTTTAGCTATAAACATAATTCAAATACACTCAAGAGTATTCCTAGGCAGCTGAACCAATTGTCCTGGAATTGCATCTAGTAGTTTCCACAAAGTGGTGGATTAGTGCAATGTAAATAACAATAACAGTTCTGTAACTTTAACATCTCAGGCTCAGGAATACTTAGGGTAGTCCTGTATAACATGTGCCAAACTTATCTTGTGGAATGCTACAAGTGTTAATAATACAATTGAAGAGAGTCTGCAGGTATGTCCTGTTTTCATTCATTCTATTCATAGAATAGGAACAGCCTTGACCTTTACTGACCTATAGCTTATTAAAGGCAGTACTTTCCTGGGGAAGATGCTTTCAGCATCTTCATTGTCACCTCATCATTGCTCAACCACCTCTGATGAGGGTGGCTGACACTGGCTTCTGCATGCTAGGCTCCTTGTAGGGACTCCAGCCTTCCCGGTGCCATCCACAAAGTCACCACATTGATTCTGGGCTGTAAGGTATCACCAGTCCGTATAGCTCAAATGATGACAGGACTATCTGTACTCAAGGGAGGAGAAACAATAGGGTCTACACTACTATTTTTATTTCTTGTCAAGAGGCCTTTCTAAGCATACTCATCCTCTTTGAAGAAACATGGTAGAAAGAATCATGCAATGTCACTGCCTGAAACAGTTCATATATGACACAGTACAGAGATAGTAACTTGGTATAGAAGGCAATGTAACTGTATGAGCAATATACTGTCTGTGAGACTGGTTAATCTTCCAGAACATGGCACCGTGCTAGCAGCAGTCTTTCTCCATATTTCTCAACTCAGAGAATGTGGCATAAATGTGCCACATGAATGTGGCGAGGGAGTCATGTATCAGTTGTCTTTGCATAGTATAGATCTGCCCTTTCTCTCTGTTGTGTTGCACAAGTGATGAGGTTTTGATTATGGCAAGATCTCATTTAGGAATTATTAGGAATAATCCTATATCTTTGTTACACGAAAAGAAATTAAATTTATTGATATTTCTCCAGGAAAAAAAAATCACTTAAAAAATTCGGTTCATTTTCCACAGGTGCAAAAAGTCTGTGAATAGCAGTGTTTGCAGCTTTTAAAGGTTTTGCAGCTGTAACCTCATTTTGCTGGAAAAATGACAACTAGTTAATATAAATTCTGTTTTTTTCTATAGTTTGAAATCAAAGCAAATATCAATATTCTTATATTTGACATTTCTAATGCCACTGATTGTGGTTCATTCTTTCTGGTTTTCTAATTCATTTATAATAACTTCTGTGGTTTGCACACCATTGTCCTAAATGAGTATACAACTTTATATTTCACACACCCTTATGGATGGGAAACCAACTGCTCTTATGGACTTCTGAACTTACAGAAGAGCCTGTATTGCAAAAGAACCATTGCATTAAATTAGTGACTACCGTGTTTCAGGAAGACCTCCATCTTGTTGCACAAAACAATGAAAATGGTGGAAGAACAAATAAAGATAGGGGAATGCTGAAATAATAAATAACTTTGACCTTTTTTTTTCCCTTCTGTTGGCATCCAGTTACTTCCTTTGATCTTCCCTGCCTTAAACAAGCTAATATCAGCCAAGAGAGCACAACTGTTACTAAATCACTAAGGTCCTATTTGTTCCGCTTGACAGATGACAATGCATTTTGTCTTTCTAGAGAAGCATAGGAGTGACTTCGAAAACTTTCTTCAATGAGAAGCCTAGGTTTTTTCCTACTCTGATTTTCTTTCTATTTTTTTTTTTTTGGTGGATTTTATTTCCCATCTGCTTGAGATAGTGTTTTGCTGATGATCATGTCACCATTTTCTGTTTGACACTGTTTAGACAACACTGAAGTTGTATGATTTTGTTGTTGCTCATGATTGTTCTGGCAAGAACTGGAGGCTTCAGCAGCTGTAACAGGTATTGACGCATCAGTTACATTGTGGCTCGTTTGTAACTCCCTGATTTTTTTGAACAGCTGCTGTTAGTGTTAATTCATTTGTTCTGTATAGGTTTGGTTCATTTCAAAATGTTGAATTGTTTGATAGCTTGAACAAAAGTTTTACAGTTTAGAAAGCAGATTTCAGTTTCATTAAGCAATGCAACCTTGAAATGGAAGCTGGAGATACATTATCAAGTCTATTTGAAGTTTGTGAAGAAATGGAGACACTTGTTC
Source organism: Pachyramphus minor (assembly GCA_013397135.1). Lineage (NCBI taxonomy): Eukaryota > Metazoa > Chordata > Aves > Passeriformes > Tyrannidae > Pachyramphus > Pachyramphus minor. The sequence goes on from VYXB01000251.1 coordinate 1,004,092, forward strand.
TTTAAGGATGCTGCACTGGTATAAGCCTGGATATTCAAATCTGGGCTATTAAGTAAACATTCTTTGTTCTAAGTATACATTGTACTAAGCACAACGAGAACCTAATTTCTGATGGTGATCTTAGGTGCTCCTGAGTACAAATAACAATCCCTATAGAACTGAATGTTTTACATTGGTGGTTGGTTGAGATTCAGCTGATCGTGCTTGTAGGCTTGTTAAGTCAGTTTTAAAAAGTCTCGAGAGTAAGGATGATATATCACAGAACCAGAATTTTTTAAAGCTTGCAAGTTATTCCCAAAGAATGAGTTATAACCTCTGTGACTATTAATTTTGGACTTCTCTGATGATTGGAGATGATGTGTGTGTGAGGATCAGAGATTTAGGCCCTGATCCAGGAAAGCACTTAAACTCATAACTTACTTCAATGTGATCAGTTCCCCTGAAGACAACAACTGATTCAAATTATCACAGAAGATAATATAGGACAGTCTTGTTTAGGACTATGTATTTAATACAATCCCTATCACGTTTTCAAATAAAAAATGCAAACATATCAGAAAATTACTCAAAAGGATTCATTTCAAGGTCTTTTTTTCTAGAATTTGTGCCAGATGGATGACCAGTGGCAGCAATGAATCACTCAGAAGGACTTCTGCTCTCAGTATCTGGTAGATAAATATGGGATGCTGAAAGCACCAAGACTTTTCCAAGCCATTTGAGTGAAGAGTTATCCAGGGTCACAATAAGTATAACTGCTTGAGGTGACAGGGTTAGCCTCATCACAAAGGTCCTTCAATTGGAGGATCGGCTTCTAGGAAGGAAATGTGGATATGTAAGTGTTAAAACCAAATGTAGTATATTTGCATACCATTACTGAAGAGTAATGAGTGAAGAAACTAGGTCATGTCATTAGATTGATTTTACAATTTCTTCTGTTTGGGGCTAGGCTCTACTTTCTAAACACTTGAACTCTCTGGTCACTTTATTGTACATGTCCCTACATCATATGTATGCATACATGGAAAAACATTGACACCAGGAAGTCGGCCCATGGAAGGACACTTTGGAATGAGTTTTTTGATGGAGACAGCCATCTCCATATAAAAAGACAGCTGATTTTGTTTTGTGGAAGCCACAACTAATGGCTGATTATTTATTGCTGCTGTTTCAGTGAGTGTTCAAACATAGGTGTTTCATTGATGGCTGAGAACAGGTGGTACCATTTCTGAGGCAATGGGTAGCAAAGATATTTTGGGCAAGGACTGGAGTAATTTACTGAAATGCTAAGAAGGTATAATAAGGCAAATAGAATTGCTTTTCTTCCTAACTCAAATTATTATAGGGAACTAAGACTAGTACACTGTTCAGACCACTAAGTAGATAAATTAAGGGGAAGGTTTAATTTACCCATGCAGCTTCCTTAATTCCTGACTAATTTAGGGATAATAGCAGACTGATTAAAAAAGGCAGGCGTCTTGATGAAAGAGCAGCAGAAAGGTTGAAACCCTGTGGAAAAGGGGGAAATAGGCTATCATCATCAAAGTAATTAATCTCTTCTGAGTATTTTGTTGCAGATCTGTTTACTAGATGCATAGAATCATACAATAAAGTGGAAAGAATGTCAAGATATAATCTAGTCCAAACCCCTGCTCAAAGAAGGCTTAAATCAGGCTAGTCAGGGACTCATTCAATTGAATCTTGAACTCAAAGTTGAGTCTCATTCTCAAAGGACAGGGAGTTCCAGCATCTCTGGACAGCCTCTGCTAGTATTTAACCACTCTTAAGGTAAAAAATTATACTTAGTATCTAATGAGAATTTCCCATAGTCCAGCTTGTGTCCTGTTGCCCATTGGACTGTCACTGTGTGACTCCAAAAAGTTTTTGTATCTGTATTTTCTGTACTCTTCGCTCAGATGGTTGTAGATAGCAGTAAAGTCTCGCTGAGCTGCCTGAGGCTGTCCTTGTATATTCTGACCACCTTGGGGTCTCTGGACCTCAGGAGGACTAGAAGGGTATCATGACGTTATGCAGGGAGAGAATTAGAAGGGCCAAAGCCCAAATAGAGTTTAATCTGTTTGCTGCCGTAAATGACAGTAAAAGATGTTTCTATAAATACATTAGCAACAAAAGGAGGCATCTCCTTCTTTTATTGGATGTGTGGAGGAAACAGAGTGACAAAGGATGAGGAAAAGGCTGAGTTATTTAATGCCTTCTTTGCCTCAGTCTGTAGTAGCAAGTTGTCCTCACTATTACTCCGTTGTCCTCAGGGTATTCAGCCCCCTGAGTTGGAAGACAAGGGAGGGAGCAGAGTGAAGCCCCCATAATCCAAGGGGAATTGGTCAGCGACCTGCTGCACTATGTAGACACACTCAAGTCTATGGGGTTCAATGGGATCCACCCTAGGGTACTGAGGGAACTAACAGTAGTGCTCACCAATCCATTTTCTGTCATGTATCAGCAGTCTTGGTTAACTGGGGAGGTCCCAGTTGGCTGGAGGTTACCAAATGTGATGCCCATCTACATTCAATTTTTCTCTGATATAAACAGAAAAAATCACTATAAACATGGCATACTAAGCTCCCATTTTGCATTTCATTCTTGTTTTTATATGAAGCTAGATCCATGAGAGGTGTTCTCTTAAGATGTTGTATTTAATATTAAGCAGGGAATGTTGCTTAACCTTAAATCATGGTATTATTGTTTTTCTACCAATGAACATCTTTGTTCACAAATAGTTAAAATTTTGTTTAGGACAGCAGAGAAATGTTTCTTTCCTTCTGTTTTTCTGCATCCCTGAAAACATCTGCTAACTCTTTGAAACATCAGTATTTGCTAATATCTTTTGAGTTTGTCCAGAGTACTCAGGTATTTTGGCCCATTTTCTGTACGTAGTAAGTAATTTATTCTGTATGAGTTGGGCAGAATTATTTAGTCTTATCCTTTCCCATCTTAGGTGCAAAATCCTGAAAAAATTCACAAGCAAGTTATATTACATCATGTCTTCTATTCCTTTAGAAAAAGTACATTTCTACATGCAGTTTTCTAATGCCAAAATTGAAAAGAGAGATGGTGTCCCATTTAGGTTTCAGGAAATTCAATCTGTATATCTAAGGGCTGGACTTCAGTCTTATAACTAGCACAGTTATTTGCATTTACACCCAGATTCTTACTCTACCCCAAAAGAATAATGAATGGAGAAAACTTTCTGTAGCCATTCTAGTTTGGACTCTAACATATCATTCTTTTGGGAAGTTTTGTGCCCAGTTGAGTCAGGACTAAGATCTGAAAGAGGAGAGAGCAGGCTTAGCCAGGAAAGAGCTTTTCAAAATCTTAACTTAAATTGGCCAAATGTGGATGGAGTTTCAGAGGAATACCAAAAGGCAGTTCTGTGACACACAGTGTCAGCTCCCTGCCAGATTCAAAGTTCCTGCTCCACATTTGCTGCAGCAAAAGGGTTTCTTGTTTCAAAAAAGAGTTTATAGAAACCTCTAAGGAGGGAAAGCAAAAAATTTTCTCCCAATTAGCTCAGATGTCTGAGCTTGTCACTGATGCGTGAAATTTCCACCTGATTGGTTAAAATCTTATAGTATCACAAATAGCTCTAAACAAAGTCTTAAAATTTAAAGCATCAAATACTTTACCAAAAAGCTATGCCAACATCCAAGCCTAATATGTCTCTTGTTTACACAGATAATTTTAAAGTATGCAATGTGTTTTCCACAAAAAAATATAGGTAAAATTGAAGGTATATTTAAACGTTGTAAATTGAAAAAAATATGTGTGGAATAATTGTATTCCTCAGTTCCCTTTTTGCAATAAGAACTATTTTGATCAAATGTTTCCAAAGTCCCTACTTACATCTGACATGGAAAAGCAGAAGCTCCCCTTTTAGAATAAAACCAACCTAAACCAAAAATTTAGGATTAGAAAACTTAGGCCTAGCCTTTTTGTGCCATGACTAATTTTGGTAAGTTTTTTGGGAGTAGGAGAAAAAAAAAGTATACATCTTTGTATCAACTTATAAAACTCTAAATGTTAAAAACTCCAAATGTTAAAAACTCCCAAAAACAGCATGAAGAACTTATCTCTCCTTAGAGCCTGAGGAATTTTTAAGAATGCTTCTTGTTTGCCTCATGGTATCAAGGGCTTTAATTTTTTTAATTTTCCACCCCCCCCCGAGATTTATAAAGCTGTGGGGTAGGTGGTGCTGTTCTCCAGCTGTCTATCTTGCAGAGTTTCCTCACTGGACTAAAGACAACACAATTTCTCTGTAATGTTACTGTGGAATCTTGGAAAAACATAATGTTCCTCCTGCTATGTGCAATAGAGTCTTAATTGCAGCAGCTAAAAAAAGCTTCTATCTTTATGGCTGTGGAACCAAAGTGACGAAGTTTATGGTCTCTCACTGTCAGCAGGTTTATGGAAAATTTATAGTATATGTTTTAAGTTCTGAGTTTACCATTTTTTGTTGCAATACCTTCTAAAGCTAGTGCTAAAAATGGCTTTTATACAATGGAGTTTTACTATCTTTTGTTTCCTATAATTTTAATAGTCTTTGTATAGTATTTTTCTTTTGATCTTCCTTTCCCTCAAACTGCTGTTTTATCTTGTCCAAAACACAAAATATGTTCAGGCCCTTTCTTCCTCTGTTTTTTTCTTTTGATATATCTATTCCTATTGTTACAGACCTGACTGACTTTCAGGACTTGTAGTCAGTAGCAAATTGTTGATGCTCATGGCACTGGAAATTCCCCATCTTCCTTCCAGTTATTTAGACAAGTTAAAGTAGTATTTTTAATATCTTTTATTATCTATTCTTTCATTTTTTCTGTTTCCCAGACCACTTTGCTGGTGCCACAATATTTGCTGCCAGTGGATGTAGCCTACTTTTGTTTTTTTTTTAAGTTACGTTCTGGTTTTGAAGTGTTGGACCGATGGTCCATTGAGCCAAAATGCATCATGCAGTTTAGCAGATTATGTCTGCCTACTTAATCTGATCATTCTAGTTGTCTGTCAACAAATAAAAACAAAGTAAACTAGAAGCAAACTGTTCATCAATGAATCATAATAACAAAAATTTGCCTTTAGAAATGTATTTAAATATTTTTCAGCTGTAAATGATGCTAATTTAACCATGGAGCAGTAGAAACGTGATTTAGTTTTAATGGTTCTGCATTAGGCATTTTATTACTGTAATTCAGATTAAATTCCATACTCTGGAAAATCTGAGTTGGGCACTGAAACTCTGGCCTATCTAGAAAAGGAAAACAGAAAGGTTGTCATTTTAAAAAATGGGAACGAAGGATTTAATCAGCCACTTTCATTTATCTAATCTATGAATTTCTCATTTGCATGACAAGAGTAGTGTCTGAATCCTCACTGTTTTCACCTCAACTAATTCTCAATAAAAATCTTTGTGTATGAAGATGCAATTTCTGCTTTGACCTTCCTTGCCAACATGTCTGTAGTGCTCCTCACAGTGGACTGCTCCCTCCTATTTCTTCAATGTTCCTTAAATGCTGTTCTCTTTCCTTCTTGTGTCTGCATAAATCTGGATGGATCAAAGCCAGATTTTATTTGCATACTCCCAAACTTCAGAAATATAGTAACCCCCACAATCTGTCCCTGATATAAATTTAGCACATCTTCAGAATTTGTAGAACCTGTTGCTCTCTCTCTACTTTTATCTGTCTATGATAGATGACTTTGTTCTGTAGTATGTGATCAGTAACTCCAAAAAGATATTAGACCTTCATTAAGGTAAGAGAAATACATAGGGCAGCTTGTCTGCAGCTGAGTGCACGTTAGTGGAGAAATTACCAGATCTGAGAAGGTAGATTTCCCATTGACTAAGTATTTTTGAACACATCTATCTAGCACTAGAAATGAAGATGCTGCAGCCAATTCATGTTTTTATTTACTCTCTCTTGCTACTACACAGGATTTAAAAAAACTCAAAACAACGAATGAGGTAAGCCCTTCTGTATGAGATCTGCATAGTTTTAAAGGCATACTTGAAGTGGGCTTTAGCAAAACCAAATCTTTGCATAAACTTTGTGCTAAAAAGCACCAACTATTATTGCTATATGCTGCACACATTTCCATATTGCAATATTGTCAAATATTGTCAATGTAAAATCTGACATGTAATAGATCAGAGTGATCAAATTGGCTTTAAATACTAATACCAGGTTTTAGAAACTTGGATCTCATTTTTCTGTGAGTCCACAGACAGATACATCTGATGCCATCTCTGAAGCAGGGTGAAGTAGCAGTGTGTGTTAATTTGGAGTAAGCAGCATGGTCTGTATCACATAGGACAAGAGGAAAAAACCCCTCTAAAAATTTGTTACATTTCATAGGGTTTTTTATGTTTAAAAATCCCATATATAGTAAGCAGAATAAAAACCTGCATATTTTTCACTATGCAAAAATAAAAAATTCAACTTCTTCATGGGATTTGGCTTGGTTAACCCCCAACCTCAGGTTGCACTTTCTTGTTCTCTCGTTTTTCTTCTACAGGAAAAGTAAGCCAGACATTACAGGATGCTATCACAGGGGTTCTCAGCCAGTCCCCCAAGATCTTGTTGGTGCTACATTGTTTTTTTTGAAATGTGTTCCAGGCTGTGTGCTGCACAGGTACTGCAACTATCTGTTGATGAGCCCTTTTAGTGAGAGGACTGTGGCTGGTGAAAAGCTGCACAGAGGGTCCCTACTTTAAATGGTACAGAGCAGAAGTGGTGGTGGTTCAAGTTAACCCTACAGTGTGTTTAATGCTGTTTACATGTGGTGGAAACTTTAAATATTTGTCTCCCTGGAACCATATCTTGCCCCAAAAATAATTAATGAGGTTATCAAAAATTGCATGCAAGGAGCACTGAGGTTGGACAGGACACACTCAGAAGTCAGCTCTCTATTTGCATACTTTTATCTTCCGTCTTCTGCATTGCTGTTATGCTGGAGCATTTTATTGCATGTCAATGTAGTAATTCTAACATATCATACATGTTGGATAATGCTAGATAAAAATTTAAAGTCCATTTTGTAGCACACTGTACAAGTGTGTACTTCTTATATGGCAGGCAGATGCACATTAATTCTCAGATTATGCAGCTAAATAAGAGAAAATGCTTCTTCTATGTATTATGAAGCATGAAATGAAATGTGTAAGAGTGGCTGACTTAAACTTGTAACTGCCATTCATTTCAGCCTGTGTAGCCCTGCAGCCTGGCGGCTGAGAGCTTTGCTTACTTGCTGTTTTGTGAGTCTCTGCAGATGCACGGTCGCCCACTCTAAGAGAACATGCACACACTCTTTTTTTCTCTCACACTGTCTGGCATACTTTCAGAATAACCCTTCGAAGACTTTCTGAACTGCTGGGTATGATTGTCTGATTATTATTTTTTTAACTGGGAACATGTTTAGTCCAGTGTTATTTAAACAAGCTTATCTCTTTGATCAAAGTCTACGATCTGAAATTTGAACAGGGTAGGGAGGGTGGCTGGTGGGATGAGGAAATAGATCAAGTACATAGTTATGTGTGTACTGCTGTCTTAGCTGTGTGCCTGCAAAGGTAAAAATGTATATTGCTTCACAATAATCTTGCAAATATAAATAACTTTGGCTATTTTAGTAGAAGTTCTGAAAACATAGTATTATTACCAAAATAAAACCAGTTTTAGTAAACTTTTCTTTAAGCTTTTAGAGAGCTGCATATTCATTTTTTCAGTTTCTTGGTTTCTTTGAAGGTTGAGCCAAATAACTGTGGAGTTGTTTAAGTATAGCGTAGACTTTGCTAGTATTCAAAGCATACTAACTGGAGGCCATATATTAATGCATTTAGGGTTGGCATTAACCTATTTAATTGGCTGAACCACAGACCACAGCAATAAAGCTAGAGAGGTTGAAACAGTTTCTGGAGGTTTTCATTTAGCTCGTTCAGGAGAACTGGTTTTGCGAAGCTAAAATTATATCGAATGAGATTGCAAGAAGAAGCATGCATGCCACACCTTTTCATTATGTTCTTGCTCTTCCTTTTTTTTTTTTTTTTCCTTTCTAAATATAACTTTGAGAGGCAGTTCAGTTTATTTTCAAGCTGGTTCCATTTGATTATTTTAGGTTACTTGATTGTCTAGTCTGATTTCAAAATTCAAGTTTGCTGAGGTTTTGTTCACAGGGCTAGGAAAAAGAATTTCCTGTATTCAATTCATGCATCAGGAAATCAAATAATTATTTCCTAAGTGTGGCAAAATCTGAATGATGTTTATTTCGTCATTTTACAGCCTAAAAAGAAGCACACATAATTTTCTAGGCTAGTCTAAAGCTTTTTCTCGCTTTTTAATGTTACTATTATACTCTAGTAACTGCAATTTGCTATTGCTGATGAAAATATGTTATGAATCTTTCCTTGTGCATAGATATCCTATACCCTTCAATTTTGTTAGCTAGCTTTATTGACTGAGGCTTGTTACGCACACACACACAGACACACAGACGCGCGCGCTTGCACACACACACACACACATTCTGCTTTGCCCTATCTCGGTTACAGCATAGTCCTACCCAGGGTCGTGGCAATGTACATGTTACATATTTCTAACAAACATGAAAATGAATCAAACAGGAGGAGAGATAAGCACAGATAGATTGGAGCCTGCTAAGGAAAAAAGGCAGTAATCTGCCTGCCACTGGACTATTCTTCCTGGTTGGATTTAAGTGTTCTTTCCCGTTAGCTGCTGCAAAGCGCTGTACCCTGAAGTGAAAAATTAAACGATTAGTAAGAATTAAGTAACATTTAGAGGGACAATTATTTGGTATAACTCCAAAACTAATTGTTTCTGAAGTGATGTTTAAACCAATGTCGGCACAAGGCAAGAGTTCCTGGCTCGTAGCCAGTACCTTGTAATGCATATTAGCGCAGATGAGGAGTTCCTAAAAGTTAGAGAGAGGGAGAGGGAGGGAGGAAGAGAGAGAGAATGTGTGTTTTCAGTGCTCACTCTGCATTTGTTTGTATCCTCCTCCTTGCCTAGATTAGAGGAATACCTGTGTAGTGCTGCTTTATTATGATTTCTGCTGAGCCTCAAAATAGGTTCTGGTATTTTTTTTAGGTGGACTGCCAGCTGCCGATCTCACTGTTGACAGTAAAAGCAGATATGTTCCTTGCTCACTGCCATTAGCACTGACCATGACCCTTCACACCAAAACCTCTGGAGTTACCCTGCTGCACCAGATTCAAGGAACTGAACTGGAGACACTGAGCAGACCTCAGCTGAAGATTCCCCTGGAAAGATCACTCAGCGACATGTACGTGGAGACGAACAAGACAGGAGTTTTTAACTACCCAGAAGGAGCTACCTATGATTTTGGTACTACAGCTCCGGTGTACAGCTCTACTACACTCAGTTACGCTCCTACTTCTGAATCTTTTGGGTCCAGCAGTCTGGCGGGATTTCACTCACTGAACAGTGTCCCACCAAGCCCGGTGGTGTTCTTGCAAACGGCACCCCAGCTCTCACCCTTCATCCATCATCACAGCCAACAGGTACCCTATTACCTTGAAAATGATCAGGGCAGCTTTGGAATGAGGGAAGCTGCTCCTCCAGCCTTCTACAGGTAAATGCTGTGGATAATTTTTCTTTCTTATTTAAGCAGATGAACTAGGAAAATTAGAATCTGGAAATCTGTTATGCTCTAATAGTTTCTTTTTTGTGTAAAGGACCATGTGATTTAATTGAATCATCAAGGGTATCTCGACCATAGGAAATAGCACAGAATAAAACAAAACTGTAATTCACAGCACACTGTGACTGTAAACTGTAAATTTTGAAAACCATAACCTAAATGAGTAACAAATCAGGTAAAGAGGATAAATGTTTCCTGGGTAAATATGCAATCATAATTAATTAAAGAACTGCAAGCGACCTCACTGTTGTAACATATTAGAATATTGCCTGAAGTATACTAAAAAGACTTCCACCATCACACACTTCTGGGTGTAAGTGGTTGGTTGTTCTGCTCTTAGCTGGTAGTAAGAGTATTTTTGTCCTCTGGCTTCCTTTAAGGTGTGAGAAGAGGCTTGTATAGGAAGTCGTTCAGAAGCACAATATCCTTCATAATCAAACTCTGAGAGTTAGCTCAGTGACCATATTCCAGTCAGTAAGCACCTTCCTGAGCTATCCAAAGACCTGTGTACGTATTAACATGCATTTTTCATTGGAGGGTGATACATTTTAGCTGCAAATCTGGCATGCTGCTTTTCAAAGGATTTTTGTCCCTCAATAGCAGATGGGGGTTTTTTGTGTGGTTTTTTTTTCCCCCTTCCCCCCCCGCCTTTTGTCTGGAATTGAAAGATAGAAGTATTTTTGAAGGGGGGGGGGAATAAATTTCCCTGATTTAAATATTTATTATTTGTTGTGGAAACAATTACATCTATTTTGAAGTAAGTGATAGAAATTTATAGAACTGTAGCTTCAAAAAAAAAAAAATATCATACACACCAATACCCATGCTGTTAATGTTTTGTGCAGTTTTTGCATCAGCTTATTATACTGGGCTTCAGTGAATCAAAGTGAACACGTAGACATAATTTTTTTTCCTGAACTCATTTGGTCTCTGTTGATTTGAGAGATACAGGTGAGTTTGCTAGAAATGGATCAAGTCAGAAAAAATAAAAGCAAGGAATTTTTTCCCTATTGAGGTCTAGACTCCGCCAGACTTATTTGCACAATATAATATGTTATGGTAAAAAGCAACATACATTCTTAAATACAGTCTAACTCAACCTGAATAAGAATCTGGTAGTAGAATCTAGTCCCAAAAATACAGATGATGATTACACTTTTTGCAAATGATTAATCAGTTTTGGGGAGCAGATGGAATAATGACTGGTGAAATGATAGATAATGGTTACGTCAAACTGTCTAATACAGTGACCTATGAACTGAATTGGTTCAGACAAAATTCATTTTAGTGCAACCAAATCCTGGAATAATTAAGACGTGTCAGAGCATAAAAATCTTCAATGGTTATCAGTGACTTGAGAGTGAAACTTCACTTTGCACTAGATTAAAGGGCTTTTTTTACATGACTGTCCAGTGCAAACCTATGGTGAAAAGCGTATAAGTGACATTAGACATGTAAACAGTGGAGTAGTGAGTTTGTGAAGTTGAAATATACAAGCAGAAAATGTTCTCTAGTCATGTATTTTACTGTAGGAGGATTCAAACCAGAGAACTACCTTGAAATAGAAGTTGAACTATGGAAGCAGTGTTCTTTCAATTTTTAAGCAATGATTTGAGGTGAAACCCTTAAAAATAAAATTAAAGTACTTTTTTAGTTTAAATCCTGGAGCAAACAGCCAGTGTTGTATTCCCTATTTCTGGACATTTCTGAACAACATTGGGTTTCACCCTTGGAGATGTATATTAGCCATATACAATTGCTGAGGCTTCATGCAGCAGTAATTAGGTGAATTTATGATCTTGGATATGCCAGGAGGCTTGTCTGCATACACTGTTATGGTAATGATTTAATGGCCCCTTCCAGCCATAATTTTGTAAAGCGCATTTTATGTGGTAATAAGAAATGTGTTTCAAAGCGCTTGCTGTGATTATCTTTTTTGAACAGGCATAGTTATGTTGGAATTAAATAGATAAAAACTTTGCTTCTTTTTATTTTAGTTTTTGTGAGATTGTATTTACAAAGTTGCTACCCTTACAGCATTAAATATTGGGTCTGTAATCTTGTGTTTTGGCACAAGTCCAATCACAGACAGTCTGTCAAAAAAAATTTGAATAGGTGTTCAGTGCCTGGGAAATATTTAAATATCTAGCCATGGGGTTTAAGAACAAGGTCTTTAAAGAATTTCTAATTTGCTTAATTTATTTGATTAATCTCGTTGGTATCAGTTGGGTTATAGGAGAAAATAGAACATAGGGCAGTGTAATCTGGCAATGAATACATTGATGCGGGAGGTGGGAAGATAGATTACCAAAATGGTGAGTTTCTGGAACAACCTACCAGTAGGAGTGGCAAATGCAAAAATTCTCAAACCAAAAGTCATAACAAAATTTTAAAAGGATCCTGAATAGTTTATGATATGACTGCCTGCTTCTATAAGTCATGTAACCTAAGACCCAGAAAGACTCCTGCAATTCTCATTTACCTTTCTATGTAACTGAATTGTGCTGTTTGGCTTTTAGGGCAGAAATATTTACATTGCATCACCCTGTTATACTCTGAATTTGCCATGCAAGTGCTGCATGCAGTGATACAAGTAGCTAGGACAATAAATAAACATTGTAGCTCAGAACTGAAATTATATTCTGTTTAATACTTGGCTAAAATGTTAAAAATCTTCAGTCACAAAACTAAAAAAATTATGTGGTAAGGAAAACTTTTAATGTCATTTGGTTTTGTTAATAAGTGTTCAAAATCATACTGCTTGTAGACAGATGTGTATTATTATGTGTATAGTGTCATGTCTATTAATTCTGAAGTTCCATTTTATCTCTTTCAAATACTGTTTCCTTTTCCAAAAGGCTTTGTCTCTTTTTGCAAGATAATGACAGGCTTCTGTATCTAGGCGAAGAACATAATGATACATAAAAAGAATGATTTTTTAAAGAATGCAAGAAATATATCAATCTCCATTCTGGAGTTTCAAATAGTGAGGCATCAGAATTTGAGAAGAGAAAAAAAAAAGGGGAGCTTAATTAACTCAAATTGTGCTATCTTTACCTAGATCGCTTTTATGTCTGATCTTGTGACTGTTTTTTAATAGGTAGCCAAACTAAAATACCTTTTCCTTATCTGACAATGTAAAATCTCATTAATATTTTATTTTACTGATAATTTTTAGCAGTGTTTTTTATGTTATTAAATGCTGACTAGTGGTTGATTATTATTACAGGAAATCTTGTACTCATGACTACTACAGTAAACTAGTGGAAATATTTCTTTTTTTCTTAACTATTAAATTTGAGTCCTAGTAATTTGTGGTTATTTCCTTGACCTTTTCGGCAAGTTTTTATCCAATCAGGGAGAAACCAAGAAGCCTTTCAGTAGCTAATTTACCTCAGTAAATTCCTATCGGCAACATCAAAGATGAATCCTTTTTGCTGTGCCAGTGTATGACATTCCTGTGTCATCATAGATTTTGCACTTCTCAGATCTGAAGTAAAATTGTGCAGATATTTAAGGCTCTTTGTAGCCTGTGTTTGGTGCTGCTTCCAAATTTGACCAGAAAAACCTTGTAAAAATGGACTGCAACTACCAGCTCTGTCCATCTGTAGTGAGTGACAGAGGCTGGCAAACCGGTGTACAAAGAGAAATAACAGAAGAATTGCTCCCTCACTTTTAGTAGCTAGTTTGCGAGTATCTTCTAGTTACTGAATATCTATGTTTAGATTAGTATAATATTTATTTAGCATTAGTCACAATTATCATACTGAAATTGACTCTGAATAATTTTAACCATGCTGTTATAGTCAGTATGATCTCAGCTTTAGTTTTAATGAGTGCTAAAATTGAGAAAGATTACAAATGTAGATCGATCCCTCTTCTGTTGTAATTTATAAATCCATCAGTCCAAAAAATAGTTACTTAACCTAATAATATACATTTTTAAGCTTGTTTGATTCGTTATGAATCTTTCCAGCTGTTCGTGTTGAGTTCTAAACAAAGCAGTATTTTTCCAAATTTTAAAATTAAAAGTGTTAAAATGAATGCAAGTTCAAAGATAATTTTTTTTTAATGTAGCATGAAGTATTCCATAATGTGGAGTATGATGTATATTGGTGTTTTGGTTTGGTTTGTCTTTTGCTTATTTTTCTCTAAAACATCAATCTACTCTGATGTCCTCTCTCAAACAGATGAAGTGTTCAGGCAGTTTCTTGAACACTTGGTATGTTCCTGTTCTTAGGGCTTGTGCTGATATCTCTGACAATTTTACAGCAATAGATGACTGTAACGAGAGAGACAGGAAAACATGGAGTTATCTCACCAAGAGTTTTCTATTTTATGGAAATGTTGTAAAGAGAAGCCCATTAAATGTTTCTGAGATGCTCACACATACAGTTATGAGGGACTCGTACAAGCCAACTTCGGTGTTTCTGCAGCCCTTCTTAGAGGATAGCTGATGTGGATCCTGCTCCAAGTGTGCTTGCACGATAAAGTCACCAAACCATAATGCTGAGGAGCAGTCATGCCTCCTTGTGCTCCTGAATAAGGACAGACAGTGGCAGAAAGGGGTAAAGGAGCTTTTATGTTTCCTCATTATCCTCCTTTCTGCCAAGGCAGGGAGATAGATCTCACTTGCTCTCTCTTTCTATTGAAGAAAACTTTCTTCACTTCTTTAGCAAATACATTTTTTGCATAAATCACAGACTTAGGAAGTCCCCCATAAACCAAGCCTTTTTCATATGAATTTGAAATTTGTGGCTAAAAACATGGTTGTTCAGACAAACCATGTGAATGGGTTTCATCTGATTAAACGTTGACACCTAAGTCTGTATTAATTTTTCCATTTTTTAGGCATCTGGTACCATTTGAGAGGTCAGATGGGTCCAGCAGGTATGACACATTACCTACGGTGTAGCTATATCTTTTTGGAGTAGGAGGTGAGTGTCAGTGAGGGTCATCACCTGGAACACCTCAAATGGCATACAGCATTGATAACAGCATCAAACCTTCACATGGACTCCCTTCATAATCTGTGGAGACAGACAGAGACACTGTGAACACTTCTCTCTTTCTAAGGCACCTGATTAAAATAGACCAGCTGCATTAGGCTCTATGTTATAAAAGATTGTTACATTCTGGTACAGATACTTACTGTATGAAGATGGATGTCCAGTGGTATCCAAAGTTATAAGAAATTAATGCCACCCATAGATCTGCTGTAAAGAACCAAAACAGTCATCATCTGTAATCTGCCTTCACACAGACACTGCAGAATGTCCCTCAAGAGGGAGACGGGGAATTGACTCTGTGTCACTGGCCTTGATCACTCTTGCTCTGAGGCTATTGAAACAACAAACACTGCTGGCCATATCTGCTCTGATATGGAAAGCATTAGTTGCTGGCACCAATTCCTTCAGCAATTGCAAAGTGAACATCAAATGCCAGCATTTTTTATTAAACCAACAAGATAGGCTGACCAGATTTAAGGCATAGCTCCAAACAAACGCAGAGGAGAAGAGCCCTGCAACTGAAGTGCATCCACGTCTAACAAATTGAGATTTTGGCAATTTTTGTAATTTGATATTGTTGACAATGAAACACTGAGCTCCCTGGTCTGTCTGCAGGGAGTTTTCTGTTATCTGTTCAGGAATCAGAACTGAGACTACAGCAAAGATACTGTCCTTCAACATTCTCATTTAAAGTGCTGCTTTTGTTGCATTCATTAGGTGAGTTGTTCATAAAATTTGCCATACAGAGAGAAGTTGCATCTGAGGCTGAGTGGCCTTTCCAGTGACTTGTAGGAGGTCATAATTTACCACAGCTTGTTAGGAACCCTGATCAATGTGACACTGGCAAGGCAAGGCATTTCTGCTTTTCTGCCAAGCTCAGATTCCAGTTGCTGGGAGGCTTCTTACTTCATCTGACTCAAAATAGTCTTGTGCAAGACTATGAATGCATGAGTGATACCTGTTAGAGACAAGAAGATCATAAATCTGCAGGATAATCTCCTTCCTTGATAAGATGTTGATAACAATATTACATTCAGAAGTAATCTGGATTTTTTATTTTAACTCTTTACTAGAAAAAGGAAATGTGGTGCTAAGAAACCAGAGGGCTTAAATATGACTGTCCTAAGTCCTGTCCTGATACATGTACATTGCAGAGGTCTTCCAACCATTGCAGTCTTAACCAAGGACAAAACAGCCAACATATATAAAAATAAGAGATAAGAAAAGATACCTCCCCTCCATTACTGCTCCCCTCCTTTCCCTCCATTAGTAAACGTGAAAAATAACAGTAAAGGCTGAAAGTCAGAGGTAACTAAGACGACTTCTTAAACAAACAGTTGGTGACCAACAGTGAACAGCCGTGCATGTAACCACCTCACATTCAGTGGGTTGCCTACAACTGTTCAAGAGTGCAGTCCATCTCAAATTAGGCAACATGGGAGGAATACGTCACGTTCTGTTACCACGTGCTGCTGTCTCACAATGCTGCTAGCTGCCAAAACTGACCTTCACAGAACCCAGGCAGCAGAATCTGTGCGAAGTAACTGCTGAATGCTACAGGGAAGAGCCTTCTTTCCCTCTGAGGATGACAGACCAGTGAGCATCTAGGCAGCACCAGGCTGCATTTTAAGTCCATGCATTTCACTTCTCATTCATAAGCTATGTGAGTAAGCAGTTCGTTTTTTTCCACGTTGATCATCCTGTCCAGTTAAGAAAACTGCTTTTAACTGATCTTTTAGGGAAAAGCTGTATTCCTCCTTTGAAGATTTTTCCAGTGTCTCAGCAATCTGCAGTGCAAATGTCCAATTTGATTACTATTTCCAGTCTTCCCTCCCTCTTATTTTATTACTTGCTATCATGCAGAAACACTGCTTTGATCACTGCAGACTACTTCAGTACTGATTTGTGCTGCTAAAAGATGACTATGAAAAACTTCCTAGGATACTAGAAAGTGTACATCAAAGCTAGGAAGAAAAGGGAAGGAAAATTTACTGCAACATAGGAGGAGTCTTAGCTCATGCTAAATAAAAATATAGGCCTGTTAAAATTGTAACATGTAACACCTACTGCTTTCTTGCTATTTCCCTTCTATGTTTTCCCCCCCTTAAATGTCATTCAGGCTTGTGAGACAAGATCTGTTTAAAAAAATCATTGAAAGATCATCACTGCATGCCCTTGTGCCCTTGTAAAAAATCCCTCTCCAGCCTTGCTGTAAGCCCCCTTTGGAAGGCTGCTATAAGGTCTCACTTGGGCCTCCCCTTCTCCAGGCTGAACAGACACAACTCTCTCAACATGTCTTCATAGCAGAGGTGCTCCATTCTTCTGATAATCCTTGTGTTCCTCCTCTGGACCTTCATGATAAGGTTGCCTGTAGGAGACCTCCACTGTAATGTCACCTGTCCCTGCCCTCCCTTTAATCCTGATATATATATGCTGGCAGTTGGCTCCTCGTCCAACCCTGGGTGGAGCTTCATGCGTTCCAGCTCTCCATTAACATATTCCAATGTTTAGGAACTTTTTTTCGTCTTCAAGTTGACCTGTAAGCAGATGGAAGTTTAGGAGGTGCTAACTCTAAAAATTGTCATTTAATTTACTATTCAAGACAAGTACTATAAAATTTGATCTTTGGCAAAAATAATAATACCCTGTCACCTCTGTTTTCAGTTTATAAAGCTAGCAAGCATTATTAAAACATTTCTTTTGCGGAGCCATCCTAATCAAACAGTATTTAGTAATTATTGAATAACTTGTATCAGTTGGTGTCTAAAGGAAATTGATTCAAATCAGTGTCCCCTGCTTTAGTTGCTAATTACAACTTGAATTTCACAGTGAGATCGCTGTTTCAAATTACATATCACAGCATCCTTGTATCCAGGAAACTGTAGTGGTAGCAAAGAATACTATGGCTGAGAGTGTACAACAAATCTGTATATCTTTGGGGAACTAATATGTCAAAGATCAGCTTTGTCAGCTTGCTTCCATTCTGCAATAAAATGATACTCCTCATTCAGCCATATTGATAAACACAAGCAAGGAAAAATATGTATGGTGCCAACATATGAGCCACCGTTGCAGATTTATTACCTTGCTACAGTTTTGTGTGGTTTGGATTATCTAGAATTTATGGGTGGAAAAGTATGTTAGCTTTGTCTTGCCATGCTATGAGAAATATAATTCTAATTTTAATCTACAGGGGTATTGATTAGAGATAAAGCATGCAAATCTTGAAAGTGGTGGTTCAGCAGAATATTTAATGTCTCAGAGCATACTAATTATGTTCATGGAGAAAGGTGGTGAGGTATAAATCCATATAAAATAACATAGTTGAATGTTTAATAGCAACAGTATCAGAACCAGTTCACCTGTAAGAATATCTGCCGGATACATTGCAGTTTAAGGAGTCAAACATTGCTAATGCAGGTTGCATGTCAACAAGTTAAGTTACTATTTTTTCTTGATTAAATCAATAGAAGAAGCCAAACAAAGGGAAAATAAATCCAATTCTGCAGAGAAAATTTTAAACATCTTGGAGTAAAACTCAACTATATTTATAGACAGTTCTAGTAAAACTGCTTATTATTAAGTCTGCTTAGCTTCCTCTCTTTTTTGGTTACTTACATTGTACGGTTCTGGCTTATATTTTCCATGTTAGATGATTGTCTCAGGTAAAATTTTTTTAATATATTTTGACAAAAGTGGCTCAATTTTCTAAGTATCAGTAAGAGAAAAGAAAATTTTGCCACAGTCATGGAAAAAAACCCCAGACTTTTTCACTGAACATAGTAGACATCATTGTATTATAGGTACAATGATACTGATACTTGTTATTGGAGGAATGCTGTCAAGTCAGGGTTCTTGTTCTTTGACTTCCCCAAGAAATTGTACTCAAATTTAAGCTGCAATTTCTTGAAACATCTCACTATTCACAGTGGAAATTTGTTTGCATTTCATAGCTAAAATACATGAAATATCATGTACCATCCATTCTTTCTCAGTGATTCTATATTGATCTGATTGCAAGAGCATCCAAAATGTGTGAGGTTGCTTCATTGCACAACTACACAGCTTTTCAACAAGAGTTTCTTTGCAATTATTGCTGTGCGCAGAGGCAACTTACTGAGAGATGGGAGTTACTGGGTAATGTAAGTTTGAAGGGGAGAGTAAGTTTGAGGATTATCTCATCAACGTCTTCCTCAAAGCAAGGCTCACTTCAAAGTTAGATCAGGCTTCTTGGGCCCTTACCCAGTTGCGTTTTGTAGACACCCAGGATTGGTGGCTCCATGTCCGCCCAAGGAAATCTGTTACAGTGCCAAATCACTCTCACTGTGAAAAACATTTTCCTAATGTATAATCAGAATATTCTTTATCCAGAGATGTGTCAGATGCCTCTCATCCTTTTACAGTGTGTCTCCAAGAACATTGTGCCTCTGTCTTCAAAGTCTTCCGTTGTACTGCTGAAAGACAGCAATAAATCTTTCCTTAGCCTTCTCTTTGGAAGACTAAACAAATTCAGTTCTCTCAGCATCTCCTCATATGCCATTTGTTCCAGCCCCCTCCTCATCTTAGTAGCTGTCCAGTGGACATGCTCCAGTTTGTCAAAGGACAAAATTTCATTTTGAAAGCCTCAGCTAGAAACAGTTTTGCAACTGCCAAGGAGAGGGGAACAAGCTCTGCTCTCAGCCTCCTTAGATGTTTGTATTAGTACAACCCAGCCCCTTCTGTATTTCTGCAGGGGGGTAGTCCATACCAGGTGTATTACTCTGCATTTTCCATGAGATTCCTACTGGGCCATTTCTCCAGCCTGTTGAGGTCCATCTTATTGGCTGCTTTGCTCTGCAGTGTATCCATCACTGAATACCCCCTGCCTGCCAGTTTGGTATCTGCCACTAACTTGCTAGGAGTGTAGTTTCTCTCTTCATCCCTATTGCTAATGAAATATTCACCTCAGTATTGATTAACACATGAATGCTACTGTAACCTGGCCAAATTTGAACTGCTGATAAAAATCTGTTGAGACTAGCAGTCCAGTCATTTTCCACTCACTTTATAGTTCATCTGGGCAGCCTGTATCTCACTTCACTGTGATTAATAAAATTAGTCTCTTTTGTGATTTTAGCGTCTTTCTGCTTCTTCTGTCTTTGGCAAAAGTCACATCAACAAAATGCAGGAAAAACAGAGCTTACGGTATGGGAAGATAGGCTGAGGAGAAAATAAAGGTGGTCTCAATGAAGAACAGAATGGGGAGAGGGAAGAAATCTGATAGGTCGGATATGAATCTCTGGTGAGGTGCAATAGCAGGCTGTTATGAGCTGTCAGACAGAACAAGGATGAAGAAAGGGAGTACTCTAGTAGTAGAAAATAGATTATGCATAAGTTCCTGGAAGAGTTTGGGGTGAATTAGAAAAGTAAGCCGAAGGAGAAACTCCAGAAGAAGTCTGAGCTGGAGAAAAATTGTGGTATGTAAAGGTTCTTAGGGAATGAGGCTTGAACTGGGGATGGGCTATAAACACAACTGAAACAGATAATGTGTTGCAAAACATGAAGAAATAAAAATGCTGACAGGGAGAAACAGGGAATATGAAGCTGGCCCCATGTAGAACAATCTTCCTCCCAACGGAAATGTGCAACTCTTGAATTTTGTTCCTGTCTGTTACAGATTTACCCAGAAAGTAATGGATTAGCCCAGTCTTTGGTTCATTAATGGCCCAAGCAGCAGATGCTGGTGCTGTAGGCAGAAGCTTCCATCACTCCTGAAACACCAACTGCCACTCAGAAGGATTGGTTGGATTCTGACTGTTTAAGTTACTTAAAGCCGTGGTATTTCTCATGAGCACAGAGAAAATAAAGTTACATCAATAAGATCGTAACAGCAGCCTTCCCGAAACTGAAACATGCCAGAACTAAATTTGTGTGCACAGATCTTTCCCTCTCTCTGCCTAATGTCTTAACATGTGAACTGAAGATACTGCTGCTTTACCATACAGGACCTCTATGAGCAAACATTTACTGGTACTTCTGAAGGGCCCATCTGTAATAATGAAGAGTGCCCTTGAAAATCACATGTGAAAAATTGACAAGACTCTTTTCAGAGTAAGCTTGAATAAGAAAGAAGACATGAGGCAACATATGAGTAAGGGTGGAAAGAACCAAAATACTGAGTAGGTGCTCAGTCAGTGAGAATGGTTTTGGAAACTAGCATTGGTATTACTAATTAGAGTATCTGAAATGGAACAAAAATTGTTTACAGGCTTGTTAAACACACATACCCAGAATATTTCTCAGAAGGAATAGAGCATCAATATATTTGCACTTCAGTCCTTATATGGAATTGTATGTTCAGCTACCTGGCATTTGTTTATTTCATAGGTAGATAAGGGATGACTGCACAGAATCAAGGAGTTAATTTGCTTCTGACATGAACTCTCAGATATGACCCTCATCTCATTTTATTATTTATTTGTGGTGAAGGATTTTGCTGGTCTTATTTCAGCAAAGCACTGAAGAGGGATGCATTGTGGTACAAAAATCAGTACCCAAGCAAATGTTAAATGCTGTCTGTACCTCTCGACCCCTTTTTTCCTCCCCAAAAACATTTAAGAAAATTACTTAGGCCAAAGACTGCCTTTTCAAGAAGATCTAAAACATCACTGTACGGCTAGCACCACCTTCTCTATTTTCTTTTAAATGGCAGCTTTAGGTATTAACAGCTTCAAGCTGTTTTCATGTATGACTCATAAATGACTTGTTGCCTCTCTCTCTAATTCACTTTATTGTCAACAAATGTGGATCTGTCTGGAAATGACAAGCAACCTGAAAGCTGCATTGGCTGAGACTGGCCCCACTTTTGTGTGTGGTCCTTCCAGGTTTTTCCAGAACTAAAACTCAGAAAAGAAGAGCAAAATGATTTGTCTTGTTTATTACAGGGGAGATGTGGTAAGAAATAAGTAAGAACAGGACTCTGAGACCACTGCTTCATGAGTTCTGATGAGAGCCATGTTTAGGTCATGTAGCAGCCTAAAATGGATGGAATCTGGAGGCAGTCTTTTTTAGCATCAATTTGTTACCAGATTACTTGGGCAATTCTTGTCTCAGAAAAATTCCTTGTCCCAGAAAATTTCCTTGTCCCAGAAAAATTCCTCAGATATGCATCTGCCAAATACTTGATCGTTTTCTGATGGCATCAAGGGACAAATTTTTAAAAATAAGAACAAGATCTCTGTCCTATGGCCAGTCCTGAATCCCAGGTTCAATATCAGAGTTTTCATTGCAACTTTATCTCTCTAAGTGTGAGAGATATTCAAAACTGGTTTTGTGAGAACTGAGACTCTTGAAAAGTGTAATGCCAGACATAAGTTTATCTAACTAAAGTATGCTAAGTAGAAATAAAAAAAAAAATCTGTCTAATGAAAAAGTGTTTCAGTGCTTAATAAATCTACAATCACTAGCTTTTTAGTGAACCTCAGTCATCTCAGCACAGTCAAGGAATGGAGGTTTCATTTACTCCATGCTGTGAATCATTACTTGGGAATTAGAAATGTTCAGAACTGGTATTTCTGCAACTGGGAAATGACTGGTGCATGCTGTCCAGTTTGGAGGTTTTTTTGTCTGTGTTAGGCTGTACTCTAAAGCTGTCATGGGGAACCATTCATTGAAGAGCTACTTCTTTTCCTTAGATTTCCATTTTGGTACTCTCAGCTATTTGGTACTTTCAAGCTATTTTCTTTGTTTGTTTAATCCTTGGATGTTCTGAAGGTGTGAGGTGCTGTTTCTACTATTAGACATATACACAGCTGCTGTATAGAAGGAATGAGTCTTGTACAAGATGATGTAGAAAACATTAATTTGTCCCTGCAATCAGAGGTCCTGAAGTAGGTTTGAAATTCAGTACACATTCAGATACCCAGATGATCAGATATTAATTCTCATATTGTTAGCTGAAGTCTAATACTAAATGAAATTATCACCCCACTAGAGCCATTACTGCTAAAGATGATTTTGCATATATATAATTTATAAGCCTATTTCCACTGTATTTTTGACCAAATTAATTTGTAATGATGAGAGCATCTGTAACAAAAGGTTGAACTTATTCATTAATTTAGCAAGGCTACCTTATTACATCCTTGTAGTTACTACAGAGTATTTTTGAGGATAATCAATGGATTTTAAGGGAGAAATAAAACATTGCATTAGGAATCTTGCTGCTACATTACCATTTGCAGAGTGATGGAATACTCTTTGTCTCTCCTATGTCTTTTTTTCATCTCCTGTCTCACTAGCATGTGCAGCAGCAGGCCCTCTCTTTTGCACCATGATGCAGAGTTGGGTGTACTTACTTTTCCAAGCCTGCTGCTGTGGGTACACTTGCACTGTTCAATTCTTGTAGGATGTGTGCTCCAGAGTGTGGAGCTAGAAAGGAACTGAGCTCTTGAGTAGTAATGCAAAGAGTTCTCCAGCAAGATTATCAGGGTTATCAGCAAGTGAAAACAGGAATTAAGAATATGCCTCATGTAGCAGTTCCCATTCTGATTTGTGGAGCAGTGTTGAGGCTGGAGAAGGAAGAAACATTTAAGACATTTTCATTTAGAATCTCTGCACTGTTGGCTTATCTTTCCAACATAATGTGATTGAAGCTGGTTTTGGATTCTGGATTTGGGAACAGAGAGATGTTGGATAGAATTCTTTAGCTTTGTGATCTACAAATCTATATAAATATGTACGTGAAATCAAGTGACTGTGGTTTCAAGCTTGAATGTCTAATGCCTCATGCTTGAATTAAAAAATAAATACCTGAGGTGCTAGGTGGAAACATATGAAGAAGGACAGTACAATTTTAGAACTGTTAGTGATGTTTCAAAATATTTTTATTAAGGTTAGAACAAAATTAAAGCTAAACCAGAAGTAAACCAAAGAACACAGGCTTATGTGCAATAATTAAAATATCTTCCTGTTTGTCTTATAGAACACTTTTGATATCACAGAATCACAGAATGATCAAGGTTGGAAGAGACCTTCAAGATCATCTCATCCAACCATCAACCTAGAACCACCACAATCACCCCTAAACCATAGCCACAAGTGCCACATCCAGACGCCACTTGAACACTTGAGACAGTGATTCCACCACTTACTTCCTTGGGCAACTAATTTTGATGCCTAACAACCCTTTAAGTGAACTTTTTCTTCTAATATCTAATCTGAACCTTCCCTGACACAATTTATGGTGGTTTCTTCTTCTCCTTTCACTTGAGACATGGCAGAAGAAACTGACCCTCACTTCACTAAAACCTCCTTTCAGGTAGTTGTAGAGAGTCTTCTCAGACTAAACAACCCCAGTTCCCTCAGCTGCTCCTCATAAGACTTATGCCCCAGACTCTTTTCCAGCTTTGTTGCCCTTCCTTGGACTCAATACAGCATCTCAATGCCCTTTTTGAAGTGAGTGGCCCACAACTGGACAGCTGATTTGAGGTGTGGCCTCACCAGCGCTGAGTGCAGGGGATGAGGCCTGCTGACCACAGTGTTTTTGATACAAGCCAGGATGCCACTGGCCTTCTTGGCCATCTTCTTTGGCCACTGCCGGCTCATGTTCAACCAGCTGTCAGCCAGCACCCCCAAGTCCCTGTCTGCTGAGCAGCTCTCAAGCCACTCTTCTCCAAGCCTGTACTGATGCATGGGCCTGTTGCAAGCTTCACCTTGCGCAGATATACTTTTGAATATATGGACTATTTGAAAATCAAGTGTTAATTTTGGCCATATTTATACCACAGTAAGCCTAGATTAGAAGCTGGTGTTTTCTTCTAACTTGCTCCTAACCCTTCCCAGAGCAGAGGTGAGGGATGCACTGCCATCAACTGCCAGCCTCAGCTCCACTGAGTTGCTGCTTTCCAGTCGAGGCTTGGATTGGACCATAGTGGGTTAATAGATTTGCTGTGCCAAGCTTAGAGCAACATCCACTTCCAACATTCAACTGTATGCAACAGAGAATGTTTTGGCTAGAAATGCGTAAATGGTCTTTTTGCAAAACTTAGCCATTAAAGAATATTATGCAACAAATAGAAGTTGAAACCTGGGTGGATGTTTTTCCTTTCACTTGTGAGAAGCATGCATATCTGGAAAATAAATATTCAGCAGGAGTTCCTTGTGTTCAGTGAATTGGTATTGTCTCCCATGTGAACAGGTGATGTATTTTTAAATGTCATGACAGGAGTGCACCTGTCGTGTCCATAATACTGTACATTTAATTCTGAATTAATGTGTCTCTCTAATATACTTTTTCCTTCCTTTGTAATTTAAAGACCAGGGAGCAATTACAGTCTACCAACAATAAAAAGTGAGAAGATTAATGAGGTGGCACCTCTGAAGCACTTGAACTTATTCTCTGTTGCTGTGAGGAACAAAAAATGACACAAATAGATGACATGGATTTGCCAAAACAAAATACAACTTCTGTGGTGTCTTGAAACAAAATTATCACCAAGACAAAAGGCAAGTGGATATATTTTTCACAGATGGAATTTCTCACACACTGTTGCCTAAGTTACCAAAAATATATGTCAAAAAGCAGTGTTGCAAACATATATTATGTGCAGTTGGCTACATCCATATATTTTCTGCCTTTTATGTGCCCTGTTCTCTTTGCTTACTATTGATTGTATAGTCAGCATATTCAAATCTATCTGTGAACCTTATGTGAATAAATAATTTAACTACTTTGGGATAACTTAGATAATTTGAATATGTAAAACTTCCTATTTACTATTTGGTGATGACTGAGGCACCTGCACATGGAGAAGGATCTGCATTCTACAAGCAGGAAAGAGAAGATACAGAGGAATGAGGAACAGAACCCAGTCCAGTTTTTCAATCTGCTATTTTAATACATTACTGTTGTAATGTAATCAGTAGTCTGATCAACTGAAAGATGTCACTGAAAGAGGTTTTTTTCCCCCTGTCACATTTCTGGTCACAATTCCTGTGGCTGGATTAGTAAGCTAATGTGACCACACAGTTGGGTTCCTTCTTTCTTCACCCTGCATTTTCTGGTCTCCTCCCCTGTCTCAAGTCTTGTGACTTCGTGTTGAACAGCATTAATTTGCTACTCTGGGCCTCAGTGTCCGTTGTCAGAAATAAACGGAGAGCAAGGCTGCACGTTTGGCAGCACTTTACAGTTTCACTTTTTGGACTTAAAGAAAAATGACAGCCTTTGTAGCCTTTAACACTAAATTTTCAGAAGTGATGTCTAAGACTTACTTAGAGAAGTGGTGAACATTTACTGCTGTCCTTGAAGGAAAAGAGAGCTGTAGTATCTAAGAAATTTTGAAAATCTGTAGGATTTTTGAGAAGGTGTAGGATCTAAGAAATTTTGGTGAGGGTGTCTCAAATCGTAGCCTTTATATAACAGTCAGTTCAGGTTATATTTTTTTAGTATTTCTTACATGTTTCTGAACTCCCCATCCCTGAAGGTGTTCAAAACCAGGCTGGATAGGACTCTGAACAACATGGGTTAGTTGAAGGTTTCCCTTTCCCAAGAGAAGTTGGAGCTAGGTGATCTTTAAGGTCCTGTCCCCAATCATTCTATGATTCTATGATATTTCTAGCTTATGTAATTTTCAGTTTCTGGAGATCGTCTATGACAAATGTAATAGATCAGCTATATTACAAGTTACTGTGTGTCAATAGGGCCTTATAAAGCTAGGACACAACTAAGAAGTAGGCCACATGGTATTGACAGACTCCACTGCTGTGTTTCTAACTCTAGCATGCTTATCTCCTGGTTTCCTGTTTATGAATATCCACAGAATGAATTGGCATGTAAAGATGAATTCAGCACTTTCCGCAGGACAAGTGTGAGTCAAGTACTTTGCTGGAACAATGTTTCCCCACAAACTACCAAGATTTTGTGAGGCATCTTATTTCTGTGTATCCATCTTGCCTTCATTTTGACAGAAAGGACAAACTAAAACATGCTCCTCTAAGGTCTCCATTTTCCCTACTAGAGTCCAGACTGCTCAAGACTTAAACTTTGCATAATTCGTTAATAATTTTTATTATCAGAGGAAGGTAAGTATATAACAGCTACAAAGAACAGGTATTCTGTTAGCCTGACAGCACTTGAGTGCTGTGACTACTTTTAGCAGCCCATCCATGCAGGTGAAATACAGTCCTTGTATGCAGTGACTTGTCACATACTGGTGCAGTATGACGTGTTTTCAGACTGGCTATGTTTGCCTTCTGTCATGCTTTTTTCATCTGCCCTTTGATCGGTTACACTTGGCCATGGGGTTTTTTCCCATCTGTTACACTTGTTGTACTTTCAAGCATATAACTCTCAAGTCATGTTTGAATTTCTGGGATTCCTCATACATGGGGATCAGCTGGGACCAGTAACTTTTCTTTTCAGCTGTCAATCAAGCATTGTAGCACAACATGCATTGTAGCAGTCTTGGACTGACTTTCATTTGATGCTGATACTGCTGTGCAGTCATGGCCTGCACGGAAATCAATCTGCTTGTTTTCAGGGGATTGTGTGGGTTCCATATAACAGTAGAATCATAGAGTCGTAGAATATTCTGGGTCAGAAGGGACCCAAAAGAATCATTGCAGTCCAACTCCTGGCCCTGCACAGGAAAAACTGAAGAATCACACTGTGTGCTTGAGAGCACTATCCTTTGTGAACTCTGTCAGGCTTGGTCCCATGATCACTTCCCTGGGGAGCCTGTTCCTGTGCCCAGCCACCCTCTAAGTCAAGAGCTTTTCCCTAAAATCTAATCTAAATCTCCCCTGACTCAGCTTCATGCCATTTCCTCAGTCCTGTCACTGGTCACCAGAGAGATCAATGTCTATCCCTCTGCTTCCCCTCACAAGAAAGTTGTAGACTGCAGTGAGATCTCTCCTCAGTCTCCTCTTCTCCAGGCTGAACAGACCAAGTGACCTCAGCCGTTCCTCATGCAGCTTCCCCTCAAGGCCCTTCACTGCCTCTGTAGCCCTCCTTTGGACACTCCCTAATAGCTTTATATCCTTCTTGTATTATGGCACCCAAAACTATACACAATAGTCAGGGTGAGGCTGTCCCAGTGCAGAGCAGAGTAGGACAATCCCTCTCTTGACCGGCTGGCAATGCTTTGCCTGATGCCCCCCAAGACACAGTTGGCCCTCCTGGCTGCCAGGGCACTGCTGACTCATACTCTGCTTGCTGTCGACCAGGACTTCCAGGTCCCTTTCCATGGCACTGCTTTCCAGCTTCTCATTCCCTGATCTGTACAAATATTCAGGGTTGCCCCATCCCAGGTGCAGAATATGGCACTTGTCCTTGTTAAACTTCATGCGGTTGGTGATTTGCCCAGTTCTCTAATTTGTTGAGGTCTCTCTGAAGAGCCATGCAGAATCCCACTAGTGACAGGTCACCAGTCTGATGTTACCCCATTCACTATTAATCTCTGTGCTTGACCCATGAACCAGTTGCTCACCCACCACATGCTGTGTTTATCCAGCTGTGTGCTGGACATCTTGTCCAGAAGGATCCTGTGAGAGACAGTATTGAAAGCTTTACTGAAATCCAAAAAGATGACATCCTCTGGGTTCCTTTGATCAACTAGGTGGGTTACCATGTCATAAAAGGAAATCAGGTTTGATAAGGAGGACTTTCCTCTCATGAAATTGTGCTGGCTATGTTGTCCCAGGTGTTTTTCAATAACTCCCAGAATAATATTCTCCATAATTTTAGCATAAATTTACATAATTATTAGTTTGCTTTGATGAAATTGGCTTACACACAAATGGGTTGGTATGCTTAGGAACTATTTTTTTCTTTCACTGAGCCCTAAATTGTGCACCTGTTAGTCCACGGGACTGCAGAGGCTCTGTTCTTATGGATTTCTGTTTTGGGACAAGAACAAGGAACTGCAGATAAATCACATTTTCTGGGGCAAGTACACAAGCGTTTTTACCTGCAGGTATCAAATTTTCCCAAGTGCCTTGTTCTTTCTCTGCTGCCCATATTGTGTCTTAGCACCCATACCTAGTCTTTTTTTTTTCTCTATTCTTGCTGGCAGCTGGCACAGAGTTGCTTGTATATGGTCTGGGTGTTTCTGTTTGGGAAAACATTTTTGTCTCTTCTCTTGCTGGTTCAGGAGGTCTGTGTGTACTTTGATGAACTACTTTAAGTAGTCTTTTATTTCACTAGGGTTTATTTTCCTGTGGTCTAGAGCCTTCTGATTTCTTTGTTGTGACCATATGTGGCTGTGCCAGTGTTTTGTTTCAAAAGTTCATTTTCAAATGCAGCATAGCCCTTAAAGTTACATTTTCAGTTTAAGATTTCGGAGAAAATACCGTTTGAAATGCTAGATTGATTTAGATTGGAATTTTTGAAAGAATGGTATCAATTTGTTATTAGCAATTAACGATTTGTTAATTAGCAATTTTTTGAGACTGATGTAAAGAAGACAATTTAAATATTGCAAGTATTTTTCTTCAAAATGTATTGCAAGTATTTTTCTTCTTGTTTAATGTTGGCCATTGAAAGATTTTCCAAGGAATTTAATGAAGCTTTGACTAATGGCTTAAACTTAATGTGTGCATCTGAAATATTTGGAAAGAGGGCTTGTCCATGAATAAAAGGAACACATGAGCACATAAAAGTAATATAAAGGCATAGTACAGAAAAATTTATGATTGATTCCTGTGTTTTTGCTGGCACTTACCTTTGAAATAGTCTGGAGGTAAGTGTAAGAATCTGACAGCACTTCCTGAAATACCTTTTTCCAATGTATTGAGTGCACTTAACCTTTTCCTTCCAGATGGCTGGATTATGCTAATTTATCTGAACATTAAAAAAAGGAAAAAAAAGTAGCCTAGCGACTGGGTAACTCTGAAGAATGTTTACTAGGAACAGTGAAACCTGGATAAAAGACTTCTTCTGTATGCATTATGAAAGGCTAAACTTCAGCCTTTTCACAAAAGCCATATTATAATTCTAAGACTTCTGTAAGAAGTGCAGGGCTCCACCTTTTGAGCTGTCTTCAGGGCTTAGTATAACTTTAATGGAGACAAAGATAGATGACTAGATATTTCTAAAAGTGTAAAAGCTGTACAGAATTGGTTTGTTCATGCTTTCAGCTTTTCAAACATCTTTTATTTCTCAGTTTGTTTACACTGAAGTGAGATGTGCTTCCAGTGTTTCCCTGTTGAGCCCTCCACTTTGGCACACTTGTGGCACAGCTGATTGCCCCACTCAGGCCACTGTTGCATCTCTCCCCAGAGCCACACAACCACACACCAACACAGTATTACTGCCAGTAAATCGTATCTATGCAGTGCCCAGAGGCACTTTGTCAGCAGGTTTTTCTTACAATTTGGCATGCATAATGAGACTCCTCAGATTATATAACTCTTCACATAGCAGAGTCATTGGGATTGAGGGTTGGTGTCAGGGGCAGATAGTGCCCAGGCAAAACTGTACCTGGCAAGAGGTAGAAATGGGCAGATAAACCCTGAGCAAATTGGCTGGTCATTATTTTGGATCCTGGGGAATTGGATCAAAATATTTATTCCACTGATGTTTTTCCCTAAGGAGTAGGGGATCATTCACTGAGCAGAGATTCAAAAGATACATCAGAACAATAATTTGCAGAGATTTTACTCCAAAGATCAGGCAGTACCATTAATTTTTAAATAACTGAAAGTTATCTGCCAGTTGTTATAGGCAACAGAAATCTGTAAATGAGTCACTTGAAATGTATGTAAGGGAGCATTTTTCTAGTGCTGCTTACCACAATAGAATTTGAAACATTAAATATTTCTCAAATTCACTAAGGGTCAGTGCAGTATCCAGCCTTTGGGAAGGAGAAAATTAATGCACAAGTACGATAACTGGGGAATTACTAAGAAGGGAAAAGGACTGCAGAATAAAAAATAGTCTAAGTGGTAGAGAAGATCATAAGCTAAATACAAGTCAACAGACTAATCTTTTGCAGAAAAGGCAAATTTTATTGTCTGAACAGAAAAATATCTGAAGAGGTCAATATGCTTTTTGGGAGAGACTGGCAAGGTCTCTTAGATTTTTATGCTCACTAAGAGAGCAGCAAGAGGGCAGGAGAATTAGAGAGGAGACTACAAGAAAGGCTGGAGGCAGAGAGGTGGCATAGCAGGAATCTTTCAAAGGGAAAACGTGTACAAAGGGAGCAGCATCTGAATTGTTCTCTGGGCTAACCGGAAACAGCTGAGGGCAAATGAGCCTAATTTCCAGTGGAGAGGACTGGGCTGGCCATTAGGTAGTGAAGCAGCACACAGAGAGATGCTTAACCATTGGAAGTGTTGTAAGGGCAAGTTCAAACTGCCTGGCAAGTCTAGATATACAGTCTTTTAAGCAATGCTCTGTCTGAATGCTAGTATATACTGGTTGCAGACTGTGTAATTTCTGTGGGTCTGTTGATGTCACATGTCACATTGAGACTGCAGGGCAGTTTGACTACTGTGTTGAGATCACAAGAACTTCTCCCACTTAGCATGGCAAAATAGTACCTATGGATGTATCTGTACCTTCTTTTTGCTTATTATAGACATGTTTTTTTCTTTGTGAATGCGTATTGCATGAAAAGAAAAGTTTTGGTGTTTGAATATATTTCTGTCAAATATTTTTAAGATAGAGATTTCTACAAAATTAAAATCCCACAGCAAATATTTTTTTCTTGAAAATTGAAAGAGAAATTTTCTCTTCTGAGCTTTTTCTTTGCAGAAACTACATTTCTGTGCTGATTTAAGTAGTCTTCAAAATATTAATAATAGGACAACGCTTTTCCTTGTTTCAGAAGTGAAATTCTGGCACAAAATAGTATGGCTTTTATCAAGTCTTATGGCTTGCATGGCATCTCTCAATTGCTTCTTCAAAGATATGTTTCTGACCTTCATTTTATCCCATGGGAAAAGCATCCTGCTACACAGAACCTCAGGCTATGGGGAGTGGTGATGTGATGAAGGCTTACTGTCCCACTCCAGAGGAGAAAGGACAGAATTACAAACTATATAAGGCAAGGCCCTATAATGAAATTTGATAGCTTTAAAAGTATTATAAAGAAATCTATGTTCATTTTGGGTTTTTATTTATATATTTTAATTCTATTTGGACTGACTTGGAACTTCATTAATTTTTCTTGTTGATAGTTCATAGTACTTGTAATGAGCTTCTCATCACAGGATTGCAGAAATTTTAAATTCAGCCTTGGTAAAAAATACATAGTTATGTCCTTTTATGATGAACAAGTTATATGTGGTAAAGAAATGGCAACAATAAGGTCTGTCAAATCTTTTTTAGTTAAAAATGTCAATATTTGGTTGTGCAACTGGTGGGTCAGGTCAAAGGAAAAAAAGATTTTATATTAAGATGACCAACCACTAAGTAATCATGGCAGACCGAGTTGCTGGGGGAGCAGAGAGCAGAAGAGTGGAACCTTCCTGGCCAGGACATTAAGCAAATGAGTAGTGATAGAGCGAGAAAGAGAAGTTTGGATGAAATGCCTGCAGGAAGTCTAGGCATGAGAGAAGTAGCCAAGCAGATTCAGGTCAGGCACCAGAGGAAGGTAGTTTATCCTTTCTGTGCCAGGAGACTGAGACTGGAAAGAAAAGCTTGAAGACGAAGGTAAGTGTAAGAATGGGAAAAGAGGGTCTGAATGGGCCAGAGGAGAGCAGTTGACAAGGAAGAGGAGGAGGACAGAGCAGGCATGCCACTGACAGCTATGATAGCAACCTCTGTGTACTTACTAGCTTTTGCTTCTTCTCCTAAACTGGAATAGAATAAAGGACTTGTAGCATCACTGCCACAGTTACCAGGTATCACTGACATCCTTTCTCTGCTGCTGGGGAATGAGAGTGATCTGCTATCGCATGTTGTGTAAAGGCAGGTGAGAGAGTGAGAGGTCCACCATGACCCAGCTCTGCTATTTGTGACTATGAGGCAGAAGGCTACAATTTTTTGTTTTTCTAAATGTCATCTTTAGAAGGTAAGAAGCTACATGCAGAAAAAACATTATTTGCAAACTTGTAGTTTTAATAAGCCCAAGCCAAGAAGACCTGTGCAAATCTTAGTTGGTACCTTTCTGCCTTTGTGATTTTTATTATACTAATTATTTCCATATTTATAATGTTATCATAAGTGGGCTACTCTTCCAATACACAAAAAGGATCAAGTCTGGAATGTGTCATGTTTGTATAGTGAAATATAGAAATTCTCTACTCATTTCTTGTGAAGGCTGGTAACGAAAAGAAAGAAAGAAACAAAAATTTCAAGGATTATTATGTGGACACAGCTGATTGCTGGCCTGAAGAACTAAATTCTCTGTCTAATCTGCCACAGATGCTTCTGTAAAGTTCAGAAATCATTTAAATCAAACTCTTCACAAATATTCTTGTGTTGTATTGTAATTTTCTTTGTGCAGAATGGTAGTCCTACAGTCTGATTCATGTAAGTGTTGAACATTTACCCTTTCAGTTGCAGGCAATAAAATAGCACTCTGAACATTCAGAATGCTAGTTAATGGTGAGTACTTAAAAACTCAGGTTACCCATAACTCAGTATATACTTCTGACCTTAATCTCTCTCAGTCTCATTTTTTATCCCTTCAGTGCAGAAGACTATTGGAAAAATATGTTCATTAACATTTGTCAGCTGCTAAATTACTATAGTGGTGTGGAAATACTGGAAGGAAGTTAATTCTGAATTCAGACAGCGTGCTGATAGTAAGGCACCAGACACTGAACAGTCAGGAAAACCCCCTCAAAGACAGAGTAGCACTGTGAGTTGTAGTTTAGATTCCAAGAGTACTGAGAAACAGAATGAAAGAGAACCAGTTTCTCAGTATTTGTTCCAAAGATGTCTTTGTATGAATTTAAATTTTAGACCCATTGAAATGACAAACAGATTAAGTTCTAGCTTCTTTAAAACCCATCCCTCACTCCCCTGCCATCCCCAAAAAAGCTTCCACATTTTTCAGAAAGTTGGGCAAACTTCTATATTGTCAAGGTGGCCAGCTGCAAAATTATTAGCTCACATATATAACCATAAGGGAGAGGGAAGTATTGAAAATTTCCAAATCCAGGTGTTAGACACATGAATGAGGAATTTGAGCATAGACACACTTCTGTGGACTAATCCAGTAAATATTAGTGACAAGTCTGACAACAAAGTTAAATATGTCAAAAATGAAGCTTTAAGAATGCAAAAATATGCAAATGTATACTGACTTTAGAAGATATTTTTCTGGCATAGTTTAATTTTGGCATATCCAAATGTAGCATTTCAATCACTCATTTTAAACTTAACCAGAGTTAAGAATGAAGGAAGATGATAAAACTAATGCCAAAGGAAATATTTAATTTCATGACAAATAACAAGTTTTGATGACCTAAGAAGACAAGCTTTTGTTTTCATGTTGACAGAGCCTGTCCTCAACATTACCATTACTTGATCAATACTGAGATATTTTGCGTAAATTATTTTATTTTACTTACCAAATAAAATTGTATTGTATTCTTATTCTAAAGAAAACATTTCAGTGTCGTCTGACTACAAAATGCATTTTCTGATACATTGTGAAATACTGTCAGTATTTGAAGATTATTTTATTATTCAAGTTTCATATAAGTTTTTCATTTGTTTGTCCTGTCAGTTATATTTTTTTTCTTTTCCTTGCACTGAGGCCTGTCAGTTTTCAGCTAGTTTCCTTGTAATTTTTTTCTTAGTTGACCTTTACAAATCTCTTCTGTTGTTTTTGAAGTCATTCTTCATATTGTCTCTTCTCATTCCTTTATGTCAATATTTCCTCACCTCAGCTATTCGCTACATCACCTTAGTGTTTGCTATGCAGTAGTCCTGTTGAGGTGTCCTTGCACTCACCCTGAAGGAGAAGGTGTGAGTCAAATCCATGAAATTAATAAGATGAAGCGACCAGAGGAGCTTTTCTCCAGCAGGAAGGTCTCCTCCTGCTTTGCTGTCCCAGATGTCAAAGAATCTTCTGTGCAGCTCTGCTCTGGTGGCCTTTCTGGTTATACTCTGCATTTCCCTTGGTGGAAAGACTTGTGAAGGCACAGGGAGCTCTCAAGGATGTGGGGAAGGGAAGAAAAGGAGCTGTCCAGGCAGTCCATTTAGAGGTACAAATTACAGGCAGCTCCTTCTCATTCTAAAGCTTATTTTCACCCAGGAGTGTCAAAATTTCACAGCTATGTTTATCCCAGGTAGAACTGTGGCTGAACTTAAATGTCGTGTTTAGTGATGCTGGCACTAAGCTGGAAGGGACATAGTAATTTTCTAAGGGAAATTCTTATTACTCTTGGTTTTGGTGCAGCACCCAGAGACCTTAACTTGCTGATGATCAGGGAATAAACGGAGGATAGTGGGACAAGAAAGGCCTGCTTGTGCCTAGCTGTGCCCTGGCCCTGTTTAGGTAACAAACATCAGCATGATGTTCTTCTTCAGCAGCATAGATGAAACCATCCCTCTTTGATGAGGAAGAGAGTTTAGCTGTGTGAGTTGAATGTGTTCGTAAACATGGATCAGGAATCACTGGCAATCAGATCCCAGGGTGAGCCCTAGCTGATCTTTGTCACTGTCAGAGTATCAGCCAAAGTGCAATGCTGGCTTCCAATCATGTTGCTGGAACCCACCCCAATTGCTGTAGCCCATCTGCTGCCAATGGTGGATCGGCATGTGGCTACTTCCCAAAGTTCTATCTAGGCTAAAATACCCTGTCTATTTGATATACAACTCCATATAGGGCTTACTTTCTCCATTGTCAAGTTGCATTTAGCTTAAATACAACCCTAGACATTTTGGGATTTTTTTTTTAAGCCCACACTTTCATTTGGATGAAATATGATTTTTTTCCCGATTCATTGGAGCTACTTTCTGAAAGTACAGTTTTGAGGTCTGTAACGTACTTGGCAATTTTCTGTTTGTTTATATACTTGGCTGTTCCTATTGCAGTACTTCCTGAGATGTCTTGTATTTTTCAGGCACTTAATTCTGTTCAAATAATCCTTCATAAATATTTTGCCCCATATGGAAATTCACATTGTAACAGCAGGTGAATGTATAAAGTAGAGGTGTCTTGTTTGCTAACATATTTATTGAAGAGTGGGCTCAGTGTGGAAAAACATGAAAGTGAGTGTTGAAGACTAGTTTGTGCTGCTCTGTAGGTTCCTGGCACTTTCCATTTTATGTCCACTGTGTTATTACAATTGGAAATAAACAGTGAATTCTGAGGGTTTTTTTGCTTTCTAATCTGTTTTTTTTTTTTTGGTGAGGGCCTTGGAGAGAGAGTTTTGACTGGACTTTTTGATTTGCATTTTTCTTTAGCAAACATAGTTGACAAGAACTTTTGGTCTTTTTTGTTGTTGTTATTGTTTGTAATTTTTTGCATAGATTACAAAAGAAATCGTAGAACAGGTTCTGTAATTGTATTTTGGAAATTATGATCTTGTCAACGTTATTAAAGCTAGGTTAGGTTGTTGTATTAGGTTCTTCAGAAGACTAACTCTTGGAATGTAGATGAAAAGAGGATGAAGAGGGGACTGTTATTATTTATTTGCCAGAACACAGCATCAGTGGTCTATGATGTACACTAACTAGCAGATGATTTCTGGATGAAATCTGATACGTTACTTTGATTTAGCAATCTCTGTGTTATGGGGAGACTCTTTTCACAAAAAGATTTCTTCCTCACCTACTCTAATAATTACTAGACTTTATTACCAGCTTTTACTCCCACTATATTAATGGAAAGGGGTGGCAGGATGTTATTTCTGGGGAAGATGAGGGTAGGGGTGTTTTAGTGTGCTTTTCACTGTGGTTCACCAAAGCCTGAATGACTCTGCAGGGCTAGTTTGAAAACCTTTGCCCAAATGGTGCTTGAGTGGCAGTGGTTCTGGGGGTCAGAAGTCAGCAACATCATCTTTAGATTCATTTTTGTGAAGGTCTGTGTTAGCAGAGTTACAGTGCTCTTTCAATGTAACAAGTTTGTGTGCAGGAGTCTGATGGAGACCTCAGTCAAACATGAAACACGTGGGGATTACGAGCAGGTGTGAGCAATGGCATTGCTTCCTCGTCTGCCTCTGATCCCTGGGATAGCAGACCCTGTGTTGGCTAACAGGGAGGGTGCTGTCTCACTGGCCTCATTGTGGGACTGAGGATGGACAGAACCTGTGAAAGAGAACTCACCACAGCCTGGCAAAATATCTATCTTCACTGCATCTTCCTTCTTAGTGTTTATGCAGCTTATTTTCTTTGGAGTGTACATATTATATGAAATTTCTTATGCGTTTTACATTGGAAAAAGCTTTTTTTGGTTGTTTCAAGCCATTTTCCAGTCCTAATTTATTCTTACATATAATTTAAGTAAAAATGTATTTGCAAACCTAGTCTTAATCTGAGAAAATGTTCTGAAAAATTGAAATTTTAATTTATCTGGACTGATAAATCAGAGATGATTGATACCTTTTGGTATTTCTTTATTTTGGTTTTACTAATTAAAGTGTATTCTTTTGTATCCAACTAGGAAACCAGGATTGCTTTAGTAAGGGTGTGTGGATGTCTGATGTTGGAAAACTGCTACATGCCTGCAAATCATGTAATTTTTTTGAAACCTGAAATTTTTTTTGGTACTGTTTTTTAAAGTACTTTTTTAAAAAAAGATAACATTTGAACTTCATAAAATTGTAATTTCTTTGTACTTCTTATTGATGTGAAAATAGTTCTGGGAATCTAGTATAATATGCATATTTGTATCAGCTTTGAAAAAAATAATGAAAAATTAAGAATATCTATCAAATCATCATGCATAGCTATTTCTTGCTGGTTTTACTTCAAATATTTAAAACATTCTTGTAATTATATACACCTAAGAATAAGTATGCTAAAAAAACCACATTGTGATTTATTTAAAGTTATACTGAGAGAGGTGATATAGCCGCAGGCAGGGAAGACGGGTGGAGAAGATAAGAAATGACAGCTTTGATGAGTGCTCAGTAAAAAAAAAAAGAAGTCAAATAAATGAGGTACTGAGTTAAAGCAAATTCGAAGGAAGATTGAGGACCTTGAGAAGAGTAAAGAAACTACCTAGGTCTGGTGGGCTGGAACAATGTATGTGCTGTATCCATAACGACTGATTTATGATATTGTTTTAACTTTCTACGTTTTACATTTCTAATTTTTTAACATTTTCCCTGCCTAGTTTCATAGAATCATGTTGTCATAATTGTGACACACTCCAGTTTTCCAGTCTCACTAAAAAGCCAGTTGTGCCATGTCAGAGCTTCACCATTTACAGTTTCTTCACTTCTGCACAGTCCCCCCCCCCAAAAAAAAAGAAATTTAAATAAATTTTCAATATTAGTTGATGTAGAAGTCTTGGCAAAGAACATTTGGTATAAAAAATGCAGGATGCCAGCAGCAGTTTCTGCTATCTAACATGGTAAAGCCTTTTGTTTCTCTAATTCATATATTTTCTCTGAACAGCTTTGCATTAATATCATATTTGAGAGCAGAAATTATATATACAAAGTCTCAAGGGGATGGCTGAGAGAACATGTGAGAGTGCCAAGGTGCCTTTGGCTGGTAGAAAGCTTTTGGGTGCTGAGGTGTACTGCAGCAGATGCCAAGGTACTTAGGCTAGATGAGGACATACCCAGAGAAATCAGAAAGCTGCTGGGAAATACAGGTTTGAAGCAGGAAGATGTGATTGGTGCCAGATGTCTTGGTTCATAGAAACACAGGAAGTTTTGCTGCGCTGAACAAGGGACTAAGGCAAAACGAGGTATGTAGGAAGAAATCAAAAGAGAGTCTCCTAGGCTCAAAACCAGGATGTGTTTGAGGAAATGTTGGGACTCTAGAGAGATATGAGCCACCTGTTTGTTAATGAGTAATTAAAACATGCATGGCAAGTGGATAATTACTGTAAACAGTAGGATTCTTCATACTTTAGCTTCTCTGGTGCTGTCACACCCAATGGTATTTGTCTCGTGGACAATCTGTAGTGCAGACTCTTATTGGAAAGCATGTTTTGCAAGAATTGTTTGCCTTCCAGGGGCAATCCCAGAGTTCATTGCTGGTTCCCGTGGTAATTTCACCTCCTCTTACCTTTTTGAATACTGTGCACCATGCCTGCAGCAGCTACCCATAATAACCTCTTACCAGGTTCACTAGAAGTGAATTCATGGTTGTTACGCTATTGATTTGTTTGGTTTTCGTTCAGCAGCATACTGCACATGTGGGTTGTGTGCATGTCTAATACGTGTAGTACATGTGTAGTAATGTGTATCATTGGAGCAAAAATTCTTTGGCAACAATTTTTAATACCTCCTGACTTTTTTTTCTGCTAAAACCCCTTTTTAATTTTTATGAAAGTGGTATTGTAATGAGAATAGGGATCGTTTTATGCAGTGTTAATCTTGACAATTTGAGTAAAGTTTGCGTCTCTAGTTGGGCAATAACACTTGAAAATAGCTTGGTTAATAATTTAAGTATATATAATATAATAATTTAAGGTAATAATTAAGCTAATTCAGGTGCAATCATTAGGTGATTTTTGACTCATATTCTCAAACTAGCTGCTGATATTGCAGTCGTGTTGAAATCCTTGAGCAGAAGCAGGTACACAAAATAATGCTATTTTTTTGGTATTCCTTTGTAATGTCTAGAGAAAAACTGATTAATTTATCTAATAGTTTTTTAATTTTTCAAGGTATAATGGTTTCAGATTGATTTGTGAGAAATTCCTCCATATCTTACTGATTCTGAACCTTTCCAACTAGAAAAGGAGAGAGGATGATGAAAGATTTTTTTTTCTTTTGTCCATCTGTTGTTTTCAAACTAGATTTGTTCTTCTGTCTTACAATCTGAAGCAATGGATAAGGCTTACCCTCCCTGAAAGAACTATGTTTGTGGTTTCTTTTTTTTTTTTTTTTTTTGTNGTTTGTTTTTTTTTTTTTTTTTTTTTTTTTTTTTTTTTTTGTTGTTATCAACAGGCCAAACTCTGATAACAGGCGCCACAGCATCCGGGAGAGGATGTCCAGTACCAGTGAGAAAGGGAGCCTGTCCATGGAGTCCACCAAAGAGACCCGGTACTGTGCTGTCTGCAACGACTATGCTTCAGGCTACCATTATGGGGTCTGGTCTTGCGAGGGGTGCAAAGCTTTCTTCAAAAGGAGTATTCAAGGTAATAAACTGCTCAAGTGAGTCACCTTTACTCTTTACTCATGAGGAAACTGAAGCTACTTGAGATTGCAGCCTGAGCCCAAGATAATGACATTTATTGGGTTTTCATTAGCAGTTGCTGTGCTCTCCCATATATTTTTAGCTCTGTATTTGGTGAACGCTTCTAGCAGGTAAATAATAGATTGATATTTAGTCCAACATCAATGAAGGAAAGAAAAGCTTCTCTGTGTTGTCCTTTCTTTAGGTACATCTGACCACAGAGGCAGAAAAAATATCAATCCAAAATTGGATCAGGATGACCACCCTTACAGGCTATGCATATCTTTCCTTTGTGGTCATGTTCTTATCCAAAGCAATTTTTTTGAAAATTCCCTGTCAGATCATTAATTCCTGCTCGTTGATTTAATAATCTTAATTTAGTGCTCCATTAGCCAGATGGTTCAGTTCAGATCTCAACTCCTTGAAGATGTTAGATGTCTTTTGAGAACCAATATTGAAAAGGACTGATGAAATAGCATTTGTGTCTGTCAACAAAACAGGGCTTTGAACTATACACAGATTGGTTTAGTACATGGTCTTGTCATGGCTAAAAAGGTAAGTGGAGTAAAGGACATCTAACAAAAACAGTTTTAATTACTATAACAGAGATAATTGTTTATTTAAATGGCTATCCCTCTGTGGAATGAATGCTTTTTTTTTTTTACTTTGTTAGACATTTCTTAAAATGAGTGAGAAGTAATTATAATTCTACTGAAAATGCAGGTACTTTTCAGTATCTAGGTTTTATTTTGGAGAAGAAAAAAAGAGATTTCTTCCTTTCAAGCAGAAAACTGGTAAACTGCTGTGCTTTACATTGGTTTCTATAGTTTTTTAAATCTACAGGTGATATATATAGGCACAGAAATTCATGTTGTTCCTTTTCTGCAGTAAACATAGTGAGGAACAGTTTTTACCTCATATTACAGGGTGTAATTATTGCCTATTTGATTGCATGACTAGCACCGAGTTGAGTTAAATAAGACCTCCAGCATTCAGGCTCAGAATTTTTCCTACCTTAAAGAAAGAAGTGAAAGACTGGCTTCAGGGTAGAGATTGATGGAATTATCTAAATGTCAATGGTAAGTTAGTAGTTATTCATATTTCTGCTTTTCCAGACACAGTGAAGTGATTTTTAAAAAAGTAAGTGGTTAGAACCAGAGGTTAATAATAAACAACACTGGAGGAAGAAAGGGTGAAATGCTTTTCTCTTAACATCAGAGTAATTTACTTGAACTTGCGATGTCAGGAGAACAGCTCCCTTAATGTGCTTTTTGTTATTTTTAGTTTTCAATTCCCTTGACCAAATCACAATTATTCTCAGACTTTTGAAATTCTGTCCTTGTGCTTGAACTGAACTAAGTCACAACAAAGTGGAAATTGAAATAGTCTCAAGCAAAAGTAAGAGTTATAAAGTAATTGTACAGCATAGATCTTCAGCTTTTGGTCATTATGGAAGAAGAAAATAATCTGATTGTTTCATTGAACTCCGTGGTTCTGCTGTCAGCATTTGGTGGTTTTGCCCTGCTCTCTGTGTGGACAAATGTGGTCCACCACAATGGAGCTGTTATCTATTTGTAAAGGCTAGTTAGTAAGGCTAGTACTTCTTGCTACATTTATATAATTGTCATAATTTTTAAGTAGGCAAGCTTTTAATTTTTAAAGCTTAAGTTTCCAGAATCCCATAAAATGCCTTTCTTTATCTTCAAGTAGTGTTTTCTCTGTGTTATACTCCTTGCTTCTTGCCCTATCCCTTGTGGGCATGAATAAGGCTTATTACAACAACCTTTTGCATAGTTGAGACTGTTATCATATCGTTCCTCAGTCTTCTCTTTTTTCAGACTAAACAAACCAAGTTCTTTCAGTAGAACATGCTTTCTAGAGTTCTGATCCCACTTGTTAAACTCCTTTGTACTTTTTCCCATCGATCCACCTCCTTTGTGATTAATAGTTATTGTAAAAAGTGACATCCACTGTTATAAATAAAATGATTCAAGAATGCGAGTACTTACGAGAGAATTCTGATCACTTGATCACAGATGGTATGAAAGGTCCTCTCAGGAACTTGTAAAGCCATCAGTACTCAGTCTTGACAAACTAAGTATGTTTTGAATTTTCTACTGGATTTGCAAGAGATCTCCAGTTGCTATTTCAGAAGTTACACGTTGTCATTGGACATGTGTCCAATTTATGAAAATGACAGTAATTTTTTGATTGAGAATAGATACAAAAATATGCATTTACCTTGCAGATGATAATAATTTTAAATAGGTTGTGATTGGATAGCTAGGAATGAATGCTACTTATCTGTAGGTGTATGTATAAAAGAATATGTGGACTAAATATTGTATATAGTTGTGATTTATTATATATACTCCATTGTATATATGTTGTGCATTCCTAAAAAATCGGAAAAAATTTCCTGGGAATCATATGATTAAACAGTATTGAGGTTCACAGGACTTGTTTGTATAAACAAAAGTAATGTTTCCAGCAAAGATTTTTGTTATTGTTTATAGTGTGTCTTTTTTCAAATGCAAGATAACTGCACAACTCTTGTTCTTTGCTTACCTATATTTCTCAGTACATATGTAGGTGCTGAGGTGATTGATCATTTCAATACTTTTCAACAGAGATTTCATAGGAAAATTGGTATAATGAATTTTGATACAACCTAGCAGGCTGTAGTCAAACATTCTATATAGTTTTTAGTTAGAACCACAGGAAAAAGTAAGGACAGACATGAACAATCTGTAGGTGGTAATCAATTCCCTTTGTGTATCTGTTAGTGATATGTGAGGTATCTATACTTACCTGCATAAGTATATACTTAAATTTTGTGCATTGGAACTTACACACAAAATCTGCATTTGAACTTACCTGAGGTGAAGATAGATAGTTTCATTTCTTTCCAGGGGAACTGGAATGTGTTGGTAATATTTAGTGAATTTTAAATGCTAAGTTGTTTTTCTCTGTTGTCAATGAGTTAAAGCTTAAAAGGTGACTTGAATTAGCAACTATCTCTACATGTGCAACTTTTCAGTTTTGTTTGATAATGGTTGTTAAGGGTTGGTGGAAAAACCTCAACTCCCTCCTGAAATTGCCTATGTCAGTCTATTTTGCTAGTTTATGTCCCAGAAGTGATTTGGGAGCTTGTTTTCAGAAATCTCAGTGCAGACGGATATCAATGTATGATCTTCCATGGGAAAGAAAAGTCATATGATATCAAGAATACCATGTTACTTGGTGATAGAAGACTGCTTTATTCTTCACCCAGCACATGTAGCCTTCAGGAGTGTACTTGGTCAAGTGACTTGATTCCAGAAGCATAACAAGCAGTCCCATCATAGCACACTGTACTTCTCTACTAAAATATTTATGGATTTTAAGACCAAAAAGGGCCTTTATATCATTTAGTCTGTTTTCTCAATATAAACTTTATATGCTATCCATCTACAGAGCCCAGTAACTTGATGAAATTGAATAGTTTACAAGATGCCCAGCCATTATCTATGGGTGCAAGAACTTTCTTACAATGGAGGCTTATTCTAATGATTTATCCTCCAATCTGCAAAAAAAATTACATTTCTAGTGTGTATTACTTTGGCTTTTGTACCACATCCATGAACCAGACGTAGTAATTACTGTCTTTCTCCTGT
Organism: Pachyramphus minor; assembly: GCA_013397135.1. Lineage (NCBI taxonomy): Eukaryota > Metazoa > Chordata > Aves > Passeriformes > Tyrannidae > Pachyramphus > Pachyramphus minor. The sequence continues at coordinate 1,047,675 of VYXB01000251.1, forward strand.
AGGAAGTTCTTATAAATTAAGTCATTACACTCAAATCACCTTGATATCTCTAGTGAACTAAAATGTGACAGTTTCCTGCTCTATATATTTCTATCTTCTGAGTCTTTTATCTTTCTACCTTTTCTGATTCTACCCCTCACCCATAACAGCCCGTTTAAAATTTGGATTGCAGAATTGGATGATGTATTTCAACATCAGCCTCACAAATGCCATTTACAAATTAAAAATCCCCTTGTGACTCACACATTCTTTCTCCCTTATAATTTTCTTGGTTTTTTGGATAGCCACCAAAATGTACAAGCCAGGAAGGAATTACTCATACTATCTCTGGTGTGCATCCAACAAATGCTTACATATGGGGGGCTGCAAGCCCCCGGGGGACCACAAGGGATTCAGACAAAAAACAAGGGGTAACTCCTTACATTGGAGGGTTTCTTGAATTCAGAAGTGCTGAAGTATTTTAGGAATCCCCAGTTCCATTTCCCTTCTGATGTTTTCCAGGTGCATCTTCTCTGCTTTTGTTAACAGCTGTATACTCAGACAAAAATCGGGTATATTTCACAAATATTCGGTTAAAAATTACTCATTCATGGGAGGCATTTCTAGTCCAGCAAGAACAGGTTGGCATCTGAGAATAGATGGCAAGAATCAGATTCCTATGCTGAGGGATTCCAGAGGCCTGCCTTTAGTGTCTTGATCATGGAGATACAATGATCCTCAAAGTGCAGGAATTCTTGAAGCTGGAAGTATTTTACTTGTGCGGCTTGAACATGGATTTTAATTAGAAGTTATGCCTTCTGACCATCAAGTAGGAGAGTTTTGGCAGTTGACTTCAAGTGTTATCAGTTGTTTGAACTTCACAGTGATAGAGCTGTACTTTGTTGAAAGTATATAATGCTAAGAGAGGTGGTAATATATCGTCTTAGTTGGTGAGAATTTTGCTGGTAAAACATGTCTAATAAGTGAGTGTTTAGGTAATGGTGCAGTGCAGCAACTGCAATATTTTCAATTTGGGAGGTTTCTGAGATCTTCCCTTTAGTTTTCAGTTATTGTCTTCTATTTTGATGGTATTTTTGTAATCTGTTTCATAACAGCTCAGATCTTGCAGCCAAGAAGGCAGAAACTCCCTACTAAGACTGCTTGTACATTGGTACTATGAGTTGTCAGCCAAACTACAGAATACGGACCTAAGTGAATCTAGCAGCCAACAAACGGGGGGCTGCATATGGCTATCTAGTCTCAGGGTGGAAAATCCATGGTTGCAGTTGGAGAGCTACGAGACTGTTGGAAGTTTGAAGGTTAGAAAATGTGTATTTGGAAAGTCCACCTGTGATCAGCCAGATTCTTCTGGAACTTATTTTTATTTGTTTTTGTGCTTTTAGTAGCTTTTCCTCCAGTGTCCCTTGAGTTAGACATTGTCCCCTGATTTGCATTTTGAATTTCAGCAGTCTGATTGATGATGACCTTGTTTCAGAAATTACGGTGCTATTGAAAAGTAAGACTCAATAGCTCTTTTTTGCTAGTAAGACAATTTTGAATGTGGTAATTTTCTAAAGAGTTTTAAGTGCTGTGTTCAGAATGGATAAAGTAGTGACTTAAAATGTATCCAGGATACTTCCTTATTTTTCATTGCCTAAGCAAGTCAAAGGGTTGCAGTGGACCTTGAGCTCTAGTCTGTCTTTCTGTCCTGTGATAGGATCAACTGCTGCCAACTCCTTTGTATGTTTTTTGAATTGCTTCTTAAAACCCGTAGCTTGATCTAATGTTTTTTCTCCTTATCTTTGAAGGCTACTATGAAAGTTGAATCTTCCTTCCTGCAGGTTAGCTCATCGCTTATTTTCCTGTCAGTCATACCACAGAAAACAACTTGTTCTCTTTCCTTCTGCAAGAGCCTTTAAAGCATGGAAGATTGCTGGCACACTTGAAAAAAAGAAAAAAAAAAGAAGTTCTGTTTTGCCTAATCCAAAGAAACAGAGTTTATTCAACATTTTCTTATAGGTTTTGTTTCCTAAACTTCTAATCTTCTAGTTGCTCTGTTTTGGAGATTCTCCACTTTGTACTGCTTTTTTTTTTTTAAACATAATTTCCTTCTATATGGTGTTTTACAAGTACTGAACAGAGCAATAACGTTACCTTACAAGCCCAGCTGGTGGTATTTGTCTACGTGCATCACAGTGTAATGTTTGCCTTATTTACAAAAACATCACACTCTTCATAATCAATAATCAAGGTGTGATGCAGAATAAACTCAAACATACTTTACTGGAGAAAAAAAGACTTCTTTTCCATCTTGTTTTGTGAATCTGATTATTCCCATTTTAATGCAGAGGTTTGTACCAGTCATTACTTTTATGCTGGGTTTTTTTCCCCATGTGCTATCTCCAGTTTGGTAAGATAATTTGTAATTCTTATTCTATAGTCTCCTGCACTTTATTTCAGTCTGTCTAGCAGAGTAGTCTGATCTTTTCTCTATTCTTCTAACACATATAAATGTCACTTACAAATGAATAACATTTAATACAATTAATACTCCAGATCACTATCCATCAGTAAGGAAAACACTGTATAGAACTGGATTCGGGAACAGACACTATGGAGCCTCATTCAATAGCTTCTGTTGTAACAGTGAACTCTGATCTTCTCTGAGACTAATTTGCTGAAATCATCTAAGCTATATTTTCCTAGCCGACATATGAAATGCCACCCCAGGCAATGCTGAAAACCTTTCTGAAGTTGGGCAACACACATTAGCAGAGAGTAGAGAATTCTCAGTGATTGTTATCTGATTTTAGAAATGATCACTTGTTCTTCTGCTGCCAAGTCCAAAGCTTTTCCCACCTCCTAGACAAAATTTTTAGCCTTTAAAAGCTGTACTTAATGTATCCTGTATCCATCTATAATGGACTTTTACTTCCTCTAGAATATGACTGTTGGACCATATCAAGGAACAAAAAAATCTTAAACAGTATTGCATGTTGCAAGTGTTTAATGAATATTTCATTTGGAAACTCACATTATTCCTAGCTCAGGGCTGAGCCTGTCAGCAGTTCAAAATATGCACATGGAAGAGAAAAAGAGCTTTACATTTAAAAATTACAATAGAACATGGTTTTTTTTTTTTGGTCCAGCAGGAAAGTACTTAACTGTTCCACTTGTTTTAGAGACTGTGACAGGAAATACGTTTTTGTAACCTCCTTTAACTGAGGTGGGTTTATTAATTTAAAATGGCTCCATAAGTTTCACTCACACAGGCTTTCAGACTTTCTGTAGGTTAAGTTATCCATTGCAGTCACTTCTGAAAAGTGAAAATCAAACTAGAGAAAACTGTGTCAAATAACTAAAATGATAAATGTACTGGAAACACACAACATAATTTATTTCCAAAAGGAGACTATGAACAAGCTTTAATTAAGTATGTGTACCAGTTTGGAATTACGGTAAAAGAACCAGAGTGGCAATTAACTGCTGGTAAAATTTAGTAGCAGATGCAGTGAATACTTTATTGACTAAATCTTTTGAATCAGATTATGTATTTCTCTCAAAGATTTAATTCAATTTAATGACAAATTGTTGAAATAGTTGGGCTTCCTTTGTTACAAATAACACAGCTATTCTGCACTTTAAAATGTGGCTAGACATATGCAGGACAAGAGACTAAGCTGTATTAGTTGACCCTTGTCTTCTCTAGAGCATGGATGGTATTATGGTATGAGCAAGCAAGATCAAGGATCAGAGATATATATCAGTAAATTAGAGAATAACTAGTTTTACTTTACATGAGAAAGCAGTACATAGGCAGAAAACGGTCTTCTTTTTTGTCAAAATACTGATGTCAAAGAGTAGCATAATAATTTAACAAACCAGCAGTTGACTATACTAACGTTTCAGTTTCACAGACTTCAATGCAGAAAAGTCACTGTGCTTAGAAATGCTCATGTCCACTGCATGCTCTGCACAATGAGAGTCCTTTATCACACCCCTCTTACCCACAGGAAAATAAAAATACTTGCAATTTCTTTGCAAGGGTACTCTGAGGATAACTACATTACAACTCCTTAAAAAATACATGATACCAGGAACCATTCAGGTGCCATCCAAACCCATTGTTATAACTGGAATAAAAATGCAGTTATATTAATTTTCTTGTTGCCAAGGATTGATTGTATTCTAAGTGCACGTGAATAATTTGCAATATTTTTAACTTCTTGGAGTCTTTATATTAGTTGTGGGAGTTTTCTGTAGTAGAATTCTACCCCTTCCCATTTTAGATCAAATTATCTGGGCAGCTAAAAATACAAGAGATTCATTCAAAGTCTATGGGAATAAGATGGCCATGACTTGCCTACAGCTCTCTCTGAAAATGTTTTTTGTCTCTGGAGGGATCATATTGAGATGGTTGTGAGTAATACATTGTGGGAGTTTTTCCCTTTAACCCAGCTGTTGTTTTAATCATGTGCCAAGGATTTAAAACAATTGTGATTTATTAGCTAGGGAAACAGCAACTTGATGTTACACTCCTTGCCAGATTGTGTAGAGATTGGATCTGTATTTTCATCTTTTCTTGTTGTTGTTGTTTTGAGGAAAAAATATACTTCGTATTTTGTTACCTTGTCTAAAATTAGAAACATTGATGTGGAATTGTGGTAGAAGTAGACTTTGCACATGGTATCATAATCCTGAAGTAGTAGTGAAGCACCAATTGAAATTTTAGGACTAAGGCCAATTATATAAACTTCAAAATTCTCTGCTGGAGTAGAAAATATAATTTTATATTTGTAGATTTATAAAGTTAAGTAGTGAATTACTTTTTATAAGTCATCCTTTCTCAATGTACAAGTTCATGTAGTATTATACTGGTCAGATGACAGCAAGTTTAGTATGCTCATACAATGCCTGTTATCCCTCCTTCTTCATTTTTCCTGTTAGTATATGGAAAGGTTTAAGGAAAGGTTAGTATCATAATCTTTTGGCTTGAATTAACTGCACATTGAACAGTGCTATGTGTACATGAAGACACTAGCAGGCAAACACAGTGTGGAAGCTACATGACATCATCATCATGGCTTGACTTCGCAAACAAAGATTTGGGAAGGACTCTACCCACGCTTGCTACAAGCGCACTGATGGCTAAAAAGGCCAATGCGAGATAGACAAGTCCAGTTGCAGAAGGCACAGTTGAAGGATATAATGCAGAGTATATAGATTTTAACCTTTCCTCCTGTCTCATTCTTCAGTAGTTCTGTGAATCAACGCTCTCAGGCGCAGGGTGTGATTCTTGGGGAGGTCCTGGGCAGGGCCAGAAGTTGAACTTGATGATCCTTGTGAGTCCCTTCCAACTCAGGGTATCTTGTAATCTTTCTTTCTGAGGTATGGTAAAAGGAAGACTTCCCCACTGGATGCAAATGAAATATATTTTACAGTCTTCTAGGCCCTTTTCCTTACTGTCACATGCACTAATGTGTTGCTAGTTTAAAACCAGAATGAAGATTAATCTCCTCAACAGTCCTGGGTAGTTGCTAAGAGAACCTAAGTTCCAACCCCAGAGACCTTGTCTGAGGGTAATTAAGCTGTGAATTTGAGTGTCTGTGCTTATAAAAGAATTAAGCATAACCTTCTGTTCGTCTGTGAAATCTGTTAGGAAAGAGTGGGATTTTAAAGCCAATCCGTGCAGTTTTATTGCGGCACTTTAACTTAAAATTGGTGTAGATTTTTATTTTAATTCATTCAACATTTGCTTTTACTGGGTTAGCATATGCAATGTCCAGGTGCCTTTTTTTTTTTTTTTTCTTTCTTTCTTTTTGCTGTTAAGGTAAACTTTCCACTTGCTAGTGAGGCTATTCTTTTCAAGGTTTATTTTTTCAACTGCAGTCTTCCCACTTGTCACTTGCTTGGCACCTTAAGGTGTGGATAAAATCTACACTCTAGCCTTCCTTTCATCCTAGCTGACATGTATGAAAATGTTGCTAATTTCACAGAATAGCATCCCAGAAGAATCTGGTGCTTCCAAAGGTAATGGCTAGTCTAGTAGTTGCCTTATGAAGATAGATAAAGAATAGTTTAAGAAATATGTGTGACTAGAGGATTGAAAATAGAAGAATTGTTAAAGGAAAAGCACATATTAGTAAAAGGATAATAATTATTACTGGCTTTCTCAAAATGCATGATGAGTCAATGCAACCATCTCAGTTTGTGTGTCACACAAAATTCATTTGACAAAAATGTTCCTTTATTGGCTTTGTAAAGTTATCATTAAGCATTCTTAAGCTGACCCACCAGCATATTGGTTTCTTTCGTTCATTTCTTTGTACAGCTTTTGTACTGCTTAAACTAACCATTCCCTCCAGCTAATCTTGATATTTATGGGAGTATAATATGGCAAATGTTTACACATTTAAGAAAAAAATAATTCTGAGTTAATTGCTCTTGTTCTATTAATATGACTTAATATATCCTAGTATATTCTTTTTTTGTAGCCAAATTTTACAGTCTTTATTCTGTGAAGTCTATCAAGCACTTTGAAAGAACAGCAAATCACCTATATGAAAACACACTAATTAAGCTAGCCTTAAAATGGTAAATTCATGATAAAAACTCTTCAAATGGAAAAATATGATAGTATGAATGTAGGAACTGTAGCTCTATTACAAATAGGATGATTTTATGTACTATTCTACAAACCAAGTACCTATTTCCAAACACAGTTTGCCTGAGGAAATATAGATTCAGAGCAAAGGAAAAGGTTATCACGGACATCACGCACAGCAAAAGATGATGACTGCGCTGCTGATATTGATTCTACTTGATTTTTGGTTTTTGCATAGTCACTTCTTTTATTTTTTTTCTTTGGAGATTTGAACATTATGAGCATCAGCCAGTCCAGCAAAGTCAGTAAGCATATGTTCAGCTTTGACCTAAGTGGGAACATTTATCTGCTTATTTTAGAGAGACCTAAATGATGTTCTAAATTATTTGCTGTTTTCAAAGCCTGCAATCATTCACCATGTGAATTTACCTTTTAACTTCACTAGGAGGAAGATTAGCTACTCTGCCAAAGTCTTTCTTTGCTTTTAAAAAGAGTAATTAAAGTTTTCCATCTTTATCTCATGCTATTTCTGAGCTTGGCTTATGAAACAAGGCTCGCAATTGAGATCAGGTGCTACAATCTTCTGCTGCTGTTTAGTATGACCCAGTAAAAGCGCATTTTCTTAGAAACATGGCTTTCTTTTTCTCCTTCTTTTCCCTGTAGATACTGAGTACATGGTTGAGGCTGTTTTCTTTCTGACTTGATTTTATCTTCCTTATATGTGAAATGTTTTGAATCTGATATAGAACACTCTGTATCCCACCAGAGGAACTGAAAATTAAAACAGCCTTTCATGCTGCGTTGAGGTTTCAGTTGCACCTTTTTACCTCAGTCCTGGAGTGAAGCATCATATTTTTCCAGGATTATACTGTTCTATCCAGTAGACCTAAAAAATAATAATTCTGTCTGTTTGAGAGAGTGTGTAGTCAGCTGTCCCACTATTAACAAGTTTACAGTTTGGCTACTTATTTTTATGAGATCCCAGTTGTGCAGCATTGGAGAGCAGATGTTTCTGGTGTAATCTGATAGTAATTTTTACTTTATTTTCTGATTTGTAGTCAAGGATAGATGATTTGATTAGACCAAGGCCTCTGTCAAACCTCCACTCCACCTCAAGCTGATCCCTTGACCTGAAAGAAAGAACAAACTGTTCTGCAATATTTTTTGGTTTTGTTGTTTTTGTGTGCTGTACCTTAGTTGTGTTCAGATGAATACAGAGCACCAATGAGATAATTTTGAAGTCTTTTTCGTCCTTGCTCAACCTTGTCTATGGTTGGAAAATAATATCGTAACAGATTTAAGCACACATTTTAAGACCAAGTTAGAAAGGAGGCTTATTGGCAGTAACAAATTATGGTACACTAAAAATACTTGTTACTAGTATTGAGATGTATAGGCTAATAAATGAGGAAGAGGAACTCTGAAGGAAAAGATACCAGTAACAAGCTTGATTTCAGCATATGGTAATTTTAGAATTTGTCATGACTAAAGGTTTTTGCATATATCAGACCTGCAGTTGGAATTAGTGACATTTACCCAAGAGGTACAATTAATTAAAAATTGTTGCTTCTATTTTATGTTGTTGTTTGTTTCTTAACTGCCCCAGATTGTGGTAGATAAAATCTTATGTGCATAGACCTTTTAAATTTTATAAATCTCATTTTATTCAGTCTATTGGTTAAACATCAACATGCACACGAAACCAGATGGCATTGTATTTCTTAGGCTAAAAGCAAGAAATTCAAGGCACTTGTTCATATTAATCTATCCTCTTTCATGACTGCTTCAATTGTTCATTATTTTAATTAGCCTACACAAGTTTTAATTTGCGTTTTTACTTTTAAAGAACTTGTGATGAAGAGATGTTAGTTCACAATCTGTATCAATACTTTTATGACAGGTTATGATGGTAACTGTACCTTCTTCCTAAGATGTTAGATGATGTACTAAATACTCAGTGAAAAACAAGGGACTATTACAGTCTGTTTTGTTGTGTCTATGTATAACCATGTCCTTACTTCTCCTCTGGTTTTACAGGGCACAATGACTACATGTGTCCTGCTACTAACCAGTGCACCATCGACAAGAACAGAAGAAAGAGCTGCCAGGCTTGTCGACTGAGAAAATGCTATGAAGTGGGAATGATGAAAGGTGGTATGTACACAGCCATCAACAAATCCTCAGCATTGTTGTCTGCCTTCCTGTCTTTCAACTTCATTGGGCAGTTGTTACGGTTTTTAACTAAAGGAGGAAGCAACTGATTTTATTGAGCTGAAGTGTATTAAATCAAAGAGTGATTAAATAAAAAAATTAAAACCTCCCTAATACCATGTTATCTGCCAAAATTTGCATCAGAACATTGACTTCAATGAAGTTAGAATTCTTCTGTTATTATTTTTAACTCTTTTTTTTTTTGGTCTCCCATGGTAGACTTTAGATTCTGATGAATGTAAGTTAACACAAGATTTTGCAGCATTTTGCAGTTCAGTGTGAAGAGCATTGGTAGGTTCAAAGTAGTCCATATTCATTAAAATAAACTTCTGAATATGCAATACTTGTTCTGTGAATCATGGAAGGGAAAGTAAATTCCTCAGTTCCAGTACTGTACACATATTTTAGATATGAGTTAATTTAATTCAACCATATTAAACAATATAAAACAGACAAATGCCACTTTCTTGGAACATACTTATGTAAGAATGATGTCAGAGAAGAAGAATCAGGCCCTGAATGCTTAGGCTGAAGTGGAATACCACTAAATTACTTAATTTCTGCACATTTAACATATGTCTGTATGTTTAACTTTTGGATGCAAAATTAGAAATACATGATAATACTGAAAAATCACTATGTTGTGTTCCTAGATGGAAGAGTTCTTTTGTAACATAGATTTGGATTGATCATGATACCTTCCTTTCTCCTCTGTGTTACAGTACCTTATGTTTGTTAAAAGCAGACAGAAGTTAGCTCTTTTTAATTCTTTTGAAAATGCCATGCTCCTAAGAATTAAGAAAGTTAAAGAACAGGAAATCATAACATTTCATAGTTACTGGAAAGCAAAAGAAGACATTGATGTAGCCTACTAAAAGTATCAGATTGCTTTCATGGCAGAAGAGTAATCAGTAGCTGTATTGAAACCTACACCTATAGGAAAAATTAGCAAAGTGCTCAGAAGAGAAGGGATTAGATCCCATGCCTTCTGTGTGAAAAGAGCTAATTAAATTACAGACTGGCTCTCCCTTTCTCTGGCACACCTGATGCTTACTTATGTCACAAAAAATCTGGAGCAAGAGAGAGAAGTAGCTCATCATGTTTGTCCTTTCAGCAATGAAGGATTATTTCTAAGTCCAGTCAAGGTAGGCAAAATCTGGGAATCTTGGGAGTTTGACCAAAAGGGAAAGAGTAAAGGATAACTGGTGAGTTGTTGATGCATTTCAAGGTTGCATCTGCATTCTTCTAACTTAAAGATTAGCAAAGAGCTGAGACTGACTTTGTTAATCTCAGTTTTGGGAGCAAGGAGAAGGAGCATGTAAAAGCTCTTTTTAATTCTAACACTTAAGACAGTAGTTGATTTTTTCCATGAGATTTAGTTCATTGGTCCAGACATTTTGTTTTTTGTTTGTTTGGGGTTTTTTTCACCGTCTTGACATCCTGGTATATATGGCCAGAACTCTTTAAGTTAAGATATATGTAATTAGTATCACAGCTATGAAAAGTTGACGTTTCAGGTAAAGCAAACTAAAATCAGAAAATCCCATACATAAATTTGCCATGCAGCTTTGGCTTTGACCTTTGTACATATGGCAGGTCATAGTTAGGATATATAATTATGATTTATGTTGGTGATATTGCATTTTTCACTTGGCACATTTACATCCAGTTATGCTTACATGTATTTAATTAGTGATCCACTGTACCAGTTTTATGCTTTTCATATCTCTTCACTAAGATGCATATTGTAATAGGTTTTTGACTGTTCCACATGTAATTGTTTTACTCAGATAGAAATTGTAAAGAATCCTAAACTATTATTATGTACATTAAAGTAGTCAAAAAAACCCCTGTAATTCTGTCCAAATTTTCTTTGAAATATAGATGTTCTGGAATTTTTCTTTTGTACATTTCTTTCTTTCCTTTTACCATGCTGTAAGATTTGTATGGTCACTGCAGCAACTGGCTGTTCAAAAATAGTCAATGGGGTTTTTTTGGTTGTGGTGTTTTTTTTTTTTTTTTTTTTTAATGAACTCAACTCACAGTTTAAACACAAGGAGATCAGGATCAGCACAAGTTGTATTATCTGCTCCTATAGGACCACTAATAATGCGCTAAAGTCCATCACTGGTTCATAGACAGGAATTCAAAAATATTTATTTTATGGAGTCTTGGAAAAAAAATTCTTGAGATTCCTCAGTTGCATGTAATAAATCTGGCATGCCTGCAGATGAAGTATTCAAAGAAGGTAAAGTTAAAGTAGATGAAATAAAGTATTGAAGATCCTACTGGAGTCATTACTGATCCCCTATTTTCTGCATAGATGTGGTGGAAAGAAAAACTTTTCTTCTAAAGGTAGACCTTTATAATTGTCACATTTCTCTTAGATGAAGATTACAGAATCTCAGAATATACTGAGTTGGAAGGGACCCACAAGGCTCATCAAGTCCAACACTTAGCTCTGCACAGGACCATTCCCAAGAGTCACACCAGGTGCCGGAGAGTATAAACCAAACACTTATTTGACTCTCTCAGGCTTGTTATGCCATCTGGTTAACTTTAAAGTCATAACCTTTAAATTTCTCTTGTTGTTGTTGTTTTCTCAAAGGAGATCTCTTAAGCTTTTCTGTTTTAAAAACTACCCTATAATGACACTTTTCTTCAACGCACTTATACCATGTAGCTCTGTGGTTAACTCAAGGTTCACAATGTTCTCTAATAATTCATAGTTTCTGTGATTGAATATTTTAATTTAAATAATCTCTTCTTGTTTGTTTTGAAGGATTTGCCTTTTTCTGAGGCATTAATTCTATCACACATTTGAATATTCAGTTGTATCTTATCTCACTTCTATGTCTATCTCCACAATTTGATTATGATGATATACCTCCTAGATTTAGTGGAAAACAGCTGTAATATTTATCTTCCCTAAATATAATCTCAGTTTTCCTTCTGCACTAAATTAGCTGAGGTTTCTTAGTAAATTGTCAAATTTGCTAACTTGTGACTTTTATCTGTCATTTAACTTCTGAGTAATAACCGATGTTATTAAGTTTCAGTGAGTGTGGGGAATGTAGACAAAATCTTAATTAAGTGTCTGGATAATTCTAAACATGGGATTTAGACTATGGTTGCTGATTTTTTTTTTTCATAAAAGGTCACAAAATAGCAGAGAAATGTTACAATTTTTAGTAGAGTGGACACAACAGAAATATATTTTTGGGTCTTCACTTGGAATAAATGCAGGCTTCAAGTGGCTCTTGAGCTGTGTGGTAGGAACATTTATTTATGAGTTTCTGTGGAAATTTAATTGATTTTTGTTTTGGTTTAGTTTTTTGTTCCACTCTTCTTACATCTTTTAAAAATTTCTTTCAGTATGAAGAGTTATTTTCTTTCTCTCCTCTTACATTTGCAAGTTTGTAACTGTGCTTCTTCAAGAGAAAGACTGCCAGAATCTCTGCTGATGTAGTCAGCATCTGAGGCACAATTTATAGGTGTTATATTTTATCCAAATGCTTCACTCTCTGAATAAGCCCAGAAGACCTTAAAATTATATGTTATTATTTAGTGTGTGCTCCCCTGTTTGTAAGTGAGAATAAAGCGGACACACAGAACAAAGGTCTTTGTCATGTTGCTCTTCTACTAGGTAGCAGGAAAGAGTAGCCTTGTTTTGGTTACCATCTACTGATGCCTTCTTGAAGATTGTTTCTCTTCTGATTTGTAAAAGTATACTCCAACTTATTTCAGATGATAGGGGGAGTCCCATCATTCAAATGACATTGTTACAACAGTTGCAACCCTGAAGCTCCAACCATGCGTGTGCTGCAGGTGATCTCTGTTCCAATATGGACCTGGTTTTCCATTTCTTCATTGGTTTAATGACTTTCTGATGACTTGGCTTCAAAGAACCTAATTTTATGAAACCAAAAGTACCTTATTTTTATTGCTGTTTATTAATTAAGTGTTTTTATAGTGTGGTACATGAATGGGGATTTCTAGTTATTAGCATGATACATTTGTCCCCTTCTTTTCAGTGTGTGACAAGTCAGATTTCTCATGAAATGTTCTGTGTGATCTGAGTAACAGAGAGGTAGTGGAATTAGTGGCTATGGAAAAAGTGTGCTAGAATGTTAAATATTAGATCCTTAATGAAAAATCAGTTACTTGCAAGATAGTCTATGTTTAGCCATCCTGAAAACTATGTAGTTCTTTCAGTTATGGAATGCTGATAGCTTCCTAACCTGAAGTCATATGAAACATGGCAATCAAGGATTTGAATGCTCATGTGCTAGATTAAGATGGCAATTATGTATATAACCAGGGGCATGTACTGTCTTTGGACAACCTGAAATTTCATGTTGTAGAGAGAAGATTTTGAGTGTTGTTTCTTGTGATAATGAAAATACAACATTGCAGCGGACTTGAAGCCTAAATCCTTTGGTGTTGCCCTGACAAAGTGTCTGAGAATATTTCTGAGATTACTGTGGTACAGCCCAGGGAATAAAAGTCTGTGTTTACTGTAACAGGGTGCTGTAACCACATGCCAGGTGACTGCAGAAACTTTCATTAAGTCCTAGACACTGGAGTCTTTAGGCTTTTCTCTTACATTCTCTTGAAATAGCTACCCCCTTGTAATTACATGGAATTCAGTCTGGTTCAGTGTGATAGTCTTGCTGAAGTTCAAGATAAATTTTTACAGGGAAAAGAAAAAAAACATTTGGCAAATTTTCCATCCTCTCAGAGAAGGACCTTGCTGATTTTTGTCTTTAAATGGAGAGAGCTATGCTTCCTTGCTGAATGCTATATTTATTCATGCAAAAAGACTAGAAAGTTATTAAAATAATTTTCAAAAGTAGAGGTAAATTGATGTCTGATGCAACTACATGAAGAGCTCAAGACCTTCTCGTTTTCCATGTAATTATCTTTAATTAAATAGTAAATTATAAGGAGAAATTAGTGAATGAATAAAAATGGAATGTGGATGTGAAACAATTCTGCATTTTTAAGGAGAAACTTTATGATATCTATTAGACATACTGTTCTGTAGTCAGCCAAATAACTGTGTAGGTGGAGCCTGATAAATATATGAGGAAATGTACTTATTTAAAGTTGTAATTGATGACCTGAAAGCATGTGCTCAAGCAACATTTGACAGACAGTTTTGTGAGTTTACAGCAGTTTTCTGGGAATAAATGTGGAATTGAAACCAGATATTTTAGTGAAATGTTCCCCCCCCACCCCCCCATTTCGTATGCATTCAAAGTATATTGCTGCCATTGAATTGCCCCAAAATATAGTGTTCCACTGTTTTGTCCCCCAAAAGGGAGAGAATACCTTTGCCAAAAATACTTTATCTTCCTATTCCAATTCACAGAACGATCTGTGCTACATGGAACTCCAGGAGGTCTTTTTTTAGGCCACCTGCTCAAAAGAGGTTCAACACTGAATTTATACATGGTTGTTTAAGACCTTTATAGTCCCAAAATGGGAAGTGGAAATGGGACAAACTGTATTATGCTTATTTATATGCTATAACTAGATATATAAAAAAATAATAATATTGCAGAATTTCTAATGTTTTACTATTGAGCACTTTTTGAGATTGTAAAGCTAATTATATCTGTATACTTGTTTACATTTGCTTTTTGGCCTTTTCATACTTAAAAATTCCTACTTAGGTATTATTTTATTAATGATATTTTTTAGGGGGTAGATATAGCAATGAGACAGTTCCCATATAAATTACTAATTAATTTTAAATTAAATCTAGGGTCTTTGCTGTGTCTCCAGCTCTGTCTGCCACTTGTTCATGCTCCTGGTACCTCAGGATGTCATTGTACATTCACTCGTTTTGAGCAAGCCTGTGCCGGTCTGAACAGCTGGTGTCTTCTTACTGAGTTTAATTCCTAGAGTACTAGACCTACAAGAGAGCTGGAGAGGGACTTTTTGCAAGGGCATTTAGTGATAGGACAAGGGGGAATGGCTTCAAACTGAAAGAGAGTAGATTTAGATTAGATAGTAGAAAAAAATTCTTTACTATGAGGACGGTGAGACGCTGGAACAGGTTGCTCAGGGAAGTTGCTCCATTGCTGGAACTCTTCCAGGCCAGGTTGGATGAAGCTTTTAGCAACATGGTCTAGTGGAAGGTGTCTCTGCCCATGGCAGGGGGAACTAGATAATCTTTAAGGTTCCCTCCAACCCAAACCGTTCTGTGATTCTGTGATTCTATGATCCTGTTTCTTCTCTTGGCTAGGCATTTACAGTTCAGTTCTAGCACTCAGTCCTGTATGTCAGGTCAAATACTTTCAATACCCAGTTAATTTAATTAATTTCTAAAATTTCTTGCTGTCTTTGAGATTTATACCAATGGACTGATACTCCTAAAACTACTGGCTTCCCCAAATCATGGTTGAGGTATAGGTAAAGAAGTTCCTGAGAGGACTTTATTGTGATCCCTGAACTGTTTATGGCCTCTTTGTAAATATTGCCTAGGTATGAGGTTGTTACCACACTGACTGTAACCAAAACTTACTATCATTTTGCAGAAGCTTCAGCGCTGAAAGGGATTAATTTGAATGATGGGCTAATTAAACTTCTCTTGCTTCACTTCTACATGTCCTTAGATGCTCTTTAAAACATGCACCGTGACTGCCAAATATTGAATGCCAAAATACAGATTAAGATGAATCATGTTTTGCACCTTCATCTTTAATTAATAGATCATTGGTTTTCAAACTGTGCATTATGAATAGTCATTAGACACCTCAAGTGACATTTGGCTGCTTGTTCACAGCAATTTTTTTTGTCACCAGTTCTTTAAAAACTTAACATGGAAGACCAATTTTATGATCTGCATTTTAGTTGATAAGAGTTCAGGGGCACTATGATACGTAGTGTGACTTGATCACTGAGCAAAGTGGTGACAGAGCCAGGAGTTGAACCAGAATATCTGAATCTAAGCCCTCACTGTGGCCACTCTTCCTCTACGTCTAATAGGAGATAGTCCTGAGTATAGAGGAGACAAAAGCCCTGGTTTGGAAAAGGATGAGAGATATTTTTTTAAAAAACCACGTACATAAATAGACATAAAGCATTCATTCACTCAGGAGTAGAAAAGATTGCAAAATCCAGGTGCACAAACTGAACACAAATCTATTATGTATTTATGGTACTGAATATCTAGATATCCTTGTCAGAAGCCAGGCTATTAAGCACTGTCGCTTGAGGCAGGCCTGTTTGAGGTTAGACATTAAATTCTGATTAATGTTTAAGAAGATTCCAGACAATGTTTCTCATTTGAAGTAATTGTCAACCCACCTGGGTTTTCAGCTCGATTTACATTTCTGGTTGGTTTTCTGAAGGACAAATGGATATAAAATAAGGGGGTGATTGTCTGAATCATATTCAAAAGAAGTATTTATTAGGTCTGAATTTGGAAAGTGGTGTTACTTTTCTGTAACCAAATAATGTATTTATATAGAGAGAATAAAGGAGAGAAGTTCTCAAAATCTCAAAGATCTCAAAATCACCTTGGAAGGACCATCATGATCATGAACTGGGCAAATGACTCTCTCCTTCTCTGAAGGGTATCTTCTTATTTATAATATCTTTTTACTTATCATATACATTTAGTCTTTCATTGTCAAGCTAAATGCAAAGCAAAACACTAGAGATTTCTTCTCTCTGGCAATTTTTCAGTGGAATTCTGATGAGATAGGTTGGTGTTGAGGAGCAACAGTTTTATTTAGAAGAGAAGGCAATTCCAAGCACATTTGAAAACCTCTGTTGACAAACTGACAAAATTACAGGCTGTTACTGTTGCAAGGCTGTGCATCCATATAGAAGTGTCAAAATTCTCTTATCTGGGATCTTCTTCTGACAAGGAGCAGAACTGTGGACAGAGTCTCACGTTCAAAGGTTGTTCCAGGCTGGGAAACTAGCTGGTAAACCCTTTACCCATCACTGTTTCCAAAAACAATCATAGATCTGTCCTTTTGTTGTTCTCTTAGAAAAAACCAAAAACCAAACCAAATCAAAACAAAAACCACAACAAACAAACAAACAAAATTTGTTCCTTTTCCTTCCTGCCATGACTTTTTCCTCCCCTCAGAGTGTGACCACAAACTGTTCATTGCTATGGTTTCAGCAGGTTCCCATACCATCCTCACACTTGCTATCCACACTCTGACTTTTCTACTCCAATTTATTTATGAACCAAATGTCATATTTTTATAATTCTGTTTAATCTAGGTGTTGCAGTCTTTTCCTGCGCATAAGGTTGTCCTTTACTGTAGTGTTTCACCAGTCCTGTTCTGAAACTGTTCCACTTTGGAACTGCAATAACTGTTTCTCTGAAATGGAAAGGAAGCAGTAAAAGGAAATGTTGGTGTTACCAGGAAGCCACAAATAAGGAAGAAAATCTTGAAAGCTAAAAACTAAGTTCTGAACAAACACTTTTTAATTTGAAGTGTCTTCCCTGGGTTATAAGTTATTGTTTTGCAAAATAGTTCCAGTAAAACATGAAACAGTTCTGGTATGAATGAGCTGTTGCTTATAAGTTTGGTGCCTAGAATCTGAACTTCACTTCTCCAGTTCTGAAACTTAGCTTGTCTTTATGTTTTGACTTTTCATGTTTCCAAATCTGCTTTGCTTCCACTAGCTTAAATTCTTGAAATGCCATCTGGATGTCTATCAAGTATAAAGTGAAGTTTATTTTGTAGATCTCTGACTATTGCATGGATTTGAAGAGTGGTCCCCATGTGCCATTAGTGATCAGCTCAAATTTATTTGTTAATGACTTTTGTGCAGTAATTGCATTCTTGTGCCCATGGCTGGGACAGTGACTGATGCTGTTATTGCCACCTGAGCGAACTGTGTGTGGGAACTGTGGGAGGCAAGGCACTGGTAGCAATGAAAAGAGAGTGAACAGTAGTGAAACATTTTCCGTGTAAGTTATGGTCTTTCAAGCAGTTAGGGGACAAAAAAAAGCCAGACATTGTGCTAGACTTTTTTTTTTCTGTTTATGGCTTGAAATATCTGACATCTGTTTAGTTCAACAGCATGCTTTTTCTCTGATGGTACTTTGTCAAAAAGGGGGCACAGGATTTAGCAGTTCACGGATTTATTTCCCTGGACTTCCCCTCTAAATCTGATATCTTGTGGTAACCTAAGGAAGTAGAGAATATAAAATGCAATTGGAATGAATATAACTTCTCCTTGCAGCAGTGGAAAACTACTGTGCCATTACTCAAATTGTGACTATGTGCAAACACTCACATTAAAATCACCTTTTCCTATTTTGTTAAAAAGCCTTTCTTTCATCATTGAATCACAATATGTAAGCCAAGACTGTATCTACAGATTACTCAGTTGTTTGCATGCATCAGGTCTGGCACATGCTAGAAAAAGAAAACTGTTTCTGTGCCTAAAGTTTTAGATTGAAATGTTCGTTAAGTAACACACACCTGCACACCAACGTGAGTTGGGTAAGGTTTACTGATGGTGACTAACGTGTTGCTTTTAATTTTCTTGCTTGCTTACTGTGTTTTTATGTCTTTCTACATTGATTTTAACATTTAGGTTTTTTTGAGAGGTTGATAACATTAGGAATAAAAGAGCCCTGTGAGCATCAAGTGAAAGATATTAAAATGTGTTCTAATAACAAAGTACCTAAGCTGTCACAGCTTTGTCACAGGTTTTATTAACTGACCAGCTACAGTTTTTGCTACCCACATGAAGTTTATGATGATATATATTATGACTACAAAAACTACTAAACCCAGAATTTTACGGTAGCTTATGAATTTTGCCATAGATCATGTTAAAAATATTTTATTATTAAAATAAACAATACACCCCTAAGTTGTGTTTCTGTAGAGAAAGATAAGTGGCTAGTTTTATCTGTCAAGGCATTGCCTATGAAAGGAAGTAAGGATTAGAAAGTACTTTAAAAATCTGTAGTGCAGTACAAACTCAAAAACTGCAAGGAAAGGATGCAGTTAAAATTTTTGCAGGGAAAAGGCACAAAGATATACTGAGTGCTACATTGTAAAGCAAGTATTTTATGAAGTTAGACTTAGTTGTTTCAGTCATTGCATAAAAAGAAAGATAATACAATGTCTTACTTCTGAAAAAAGAAAGATACTCCAGAAAAAAAAAGATGTTGATTAACCTGAATGGAGTGTATCACCTCTCTAAGTATATAAAGTTATACACTTGTATGACTTTTATACACATGAAAATTTATGCAGGCAACAGGTAGAATTACTTCCCAAACCAGTAGTAATGTCCTGGTTCTTAATTATATCCTAGAAGCATTAATTAATCCCATTCGCCACATAAGCTCAGTTGTCTTTCCTCCTTCAGGTCTCCATCAATTCTCTTTCTAAATGTTTCAGTTTTTCTTTCTATCTGTTCTGCTTTAACTGTGTTTCTTAGGTGCTACAACCTGATCTTCCAGGGCTAGAAGGAGAAATAGCAAGCAGTTCCTTGGAACTGCTCAGTGGAAGGAAGAGTGAGAAATTAGAAAGAGTAGTGAAGAAAAGTTTTTCTTCTTCTCCCCTTTTCTCCTGCAAATATAAGGTCCTGAGGTAGAGTGAGAGCTCTTACCACTTATCTTTTTTTTCCAAATATTCCCTCAAGAGGAAAGGAAATCTTAATTATACACATAGAAAGCATATGTAATAACAGAAAAATTATTTGTTTATAAAATATGAAGTAAAAGTTCCTCTTTTCAATAGACATTATGTAGCAGTTTCTAAGACAAAACACTGTCTTATCCCACTGTATGGACCTGGAATTCTGAAGTCAAATGTGCTTCTAGTTGTACATCCTGTGCTTCCTTTATCCATCTTGGAGAGATTGTTGTACTTCACTACAGAGTTAAAAAAGGAAAGTGTTCCAGAAGTGAATATATTTTTATGGTCCAGCTACATGATGATAATGAACTTCTAGATTTCTTGAAAGAAGATGATGATTGAAAATTATCATACTTTCATGTAGCTGTACAGTTCTTCTAAGATAAACAACGTTAGATTAAGGCAGTTTTACTGAATAGGATATTCTGAGAAAAATAACACAGCTGCAATGTCATTATCAAATATTGAAAGACAAGAGATAATGTTCTTGCCATTAGTGTTCTCACAATTTGTGTAGTTACATTCTGCCTACTTACATTTTTCTATAAAATGAAAGATTTGTGTCCTCACGCAAACTATAGGTAATTTGTGGATGTCACACAGAAAGAGCTACAATGGAATTGATGAAAAATCAATTTTTCTGTATGATATACACAGTCATGATCTATAGAAGTAAAGTCTATTGGTGGTTGATTAAAGCTGCAAATGAAGTTTTCAAATGTCAGAAAATACAGAACTTATTAGTGTCACCTATATTGAACCACTTTATGATATGATCATAAATATCCTTTACCCTCCAGAAAACTGCAAAATTTTGTTTCTGTTGCCACTGCAAAATATGTGTTGTCAGACAACACATATAATTTGCAAATTATTTGGAAGCTGAACCGCAGAAATATATTAAAACAGAAACTCAAAAAAAAGTCCAGTTTTTTAGGTTGTGGACATTGCTTAGGGCTGATATCTCATCTGTTCTGAGGTGATGCAAAAGATCTCAGGTTTTAGGCTCTGTATGTAAACAGAGTTTAGGCTCTGTATGTAAAGTCCCTGGAGCTTTCTCAATGATTGATGACCACTGATACATGTAGTAATAATCCTAGACCTCTATTGATTTTTGGGAAGGTTTCATTAAAAAAGTACTGAGGAATGTTTTAGGGTTTGGTTTTTTTTTTCCTGCATTTGCAGGTAAACAAGATAAGGTTAAACATGCAATGCACCTGAGAGTTTTAATCTTCAGTAAAAGTTGCTATTTGTAGAAAATAACTTTATTATGGTTTTTGCTTGGACAGCTTGGAAAGCTGTCTAGAATTTCAGCAAAACCAAAGTGGAGCACGAGAGATGGGTTAATAAATAGGTTGCAAATGAATAGGCTTTACGATGACAGGCAGTTTCCACATTCATACCCATCGCTTTTGTGAACTGGCAGAGTGAATATTTTGTGTATGGGGAAAGAGAAGATGAAGGTCTTCTTCATTTTTTATACCATGTTAATGAAAATAGCATGATAGGTATTTTGCATAGCGGGCAAGTGTTGCAATGAAGACAAAGAGCAATAACAATTCTGTTTAGGATTTCCAGAATAGTGAACAATAGGAAGGACATAAAAATATCTTGTCTGTTTCGTTTTTGTCAAATAATCATTTTGTCTCAGTCTTGATGCCAAGTAAAGTTTATTGGGTTTTCTCAAATCTATTCCCATTTATTACAACCAATAACCATTCCTTACTTGACAAATATTCCTACCAAATTTCCAATAATAAAGAAATTGAAGAATATTATATAAAGCAGCTCATAGGGAATATATTTAACTGGAACAGAATTTGAGATTATATATATACATCTTCAAATCTAAAATCATTATTCTATGGTTCACACAGAGCCAAGTAAATTTTAATTTATTTGGTCTCCTTTTTTTCCTCCAAGTATTTAATATTTTGTATAATACTGAAGATATAAAGGTGGATCTTTGTTATGAGGAGTAGGTTGAAATAAAAAATGGCTATTGGATGGCTGAGATTCAATGCTGTCCAATGAATTCTTAATTTAGGATTTTTTTAACAATCTGGAATTTATTTTTTGTTTTATTTTAATAATGTGGGAAAACACTGGTGAGGTATTTTGTTGGTTAACATTGCCTCTACAGGCATAGAATCATAGAATCTTGGGTTGGAATGGACTTTAAAGACCATCTAGTTCCAACTTGCCTGCCATGGGAAATGCATATGCAATCTAATTGTCCCTATGCAATTTTATTGTTGATCAGGTTCTACTGATTTGATTATGTAATTACTTAGCAGTTTTGAAACCTGTCTTCATATCTAAAAGTCTGACTGAATTTACATATGAAGTTTTATAAAACTGCCTTTGAAAATCTTGGCTTCGTAGCTTTAAAACTCCAGTGGAAATTGTTTTAGAGCTTTTGCAAAATGCATAGTACTTCAATTTTTGGTAGAATATTGTTTTTCATAACATTTGGCAATTCAGGTCCCTTTATTGGCTGAACTGTTGAATCAATATTAATGCATTCAGATATGTTAAAAAAACCTTATAGTATCACTGAACTTTTGCACTTTTGTGATGAAATTGCAGCCTGATAGAGTTGCCTTTTTTGGAATTAGTGACTGTGCATCACTATTCTCTCCATTTAACAGAGGTAAAACTTGGTTAAGTTGAGGGAGATTTGGAAGCACTTGCAATTTTCGTTATACAGATTCAGAGACCTTTCTGTCTGTGATCGTAAAAGCTAGTGATGTGATGCAGATGGGATGCATACTCTTACTGACTTTTTTTTAGATTCAGTCTCTACAAAATCCAGTTGGTTGGTTGATTTTTTTAAAATCCCAAAATAAAAATGCAAAATATAAATTTGTGTGGGACATCTCCTTCACACTGATTATGTTCAGCTTTGCTCAATGCACCACTTTTTTTTTCCTAAGGTGAAGGAAAGCCAGCTTTCAGATGAATTAAAAGTAAAAGTGTTGTTCTTATTTAGCATCTCATTGATTTGTGAACAGCTAAATGTGCTTGCATTTGTCAGCTTCCCTTTGTTACGTAAAATCCTCATCAAATCCTTTTTTTTTACTTAACAAGATAGGCCTGGACTAAGTAAAAAGCAACACCAAAAAACTTCTGATCTTCCAGTAAACTATGCCATGGTGCCCTGTGCCTACCTTACACTGAAGATGCCCCATTTATATTTATTAACTCTTAATGGATTCTGTTCTCCATCAAATTTGACCTCCATCAAATTCCACCGAATTTGACAGCTTTCTAAATATATTACCTTCTAATTTACTCACACTTTCAGTTTTGGTTTTTTCTGCATGATGTCAAAGAGAATCTCTTCTTGTACGTACTGACCTTGAACAGGGTATCTTGTATTAGAAAAGAAACATTAGTGTTTTGTACCTTATTTGTCTTCTTGCTACTGCTGATTTTGTAGTCTGGCTTGTAGGCCGAGCAGACATATTCAATTTAGCTGTTTTTCACACCAAAGTTTTTTCACATTTCAATAATCTTGTTTATCTTTCTCTTATCCCTTTTTCATTTATTTTATGTCTCTTTTTAATTTAGGAAGAGCAGAACTGCATATAGTGTTCATTGTAATGTGCCTCATGAGTTAATAAAATCTGTGATTTATGAAGGTGCTCTGTACTCCCTCTCCCAGTAATTTCTAGCCTTCTATTTACTTTCTAAACTAAGTTATCTGATGTTTTTATAGTATTATTCTAACCCCAAGTTCTAGTTTCTGTATTATGTTTGTACATCTATTTATGAGTATATTGAACAATACAGACCCCAAGGATATTTTCTCTTCGAAAGAAAATTGCTAGATGAGCAGTTGTAAAATTTGGAATGTGAGAAAGTTAACAAATGCTTTAGTTTCTATGAACCATGTGGTTTTGTTCACATGATTATGTCTACATGTTTCACTGGGCAATTGTAATAAAAAAACATTATATTTATAAAAGCATGCAACAAAACTATTTGTTACAGATAGAGCATGCATGCTATTGAATTTTGCGAGGAAGTAAGCTACCAGTGAGAATATCTGTAGGATGACTTTTTGCCAAAATGAGTCTTGCATTTTTTCTTAATAGCAATAATCTCCCTTCCTCTCCTTAATAAAAACTGTTTAGTGATAGGAAAGATTGGTATTGCTGAATGAAAAATGGCAACAACAATGCACTTGAGAGTTTTGGCTTACAAGTAGTAAAAAATGGGAAAATGTAGAGAGCTTAAGTAATAGGCGTGTTGAAAGATTTATTGAACTTGCTTTATCTGAATAGATTAATAGAGTAGAATCACGAAGCCTACTAGATTTTGAATACATTACACATAAAATGCTTAATCTTCAAGTACTAATTCAGTGAAGATCTCCCCCTAGTTGAAGAAAGAGGAACACAGATATAAAGATTCTCCCTGTTTCTTTGAGATTGGGAAAGGGTGATATGATCCAACACTTATATGAAGGCACGTTGTATGTGAGATGAAAATGCTGCTATGGTGCTAACAAAGGCTGGGACTCTAAAGGTTTAAATTTTTGTGGTGTGAAAAGAGCTGAACAAAGGTTGTATTTCCCTCTCCCCAACCATCAGAAAGACCTGTACTGAAGTTTGCAAATGTCAGCAGTTCTCGAAGCTGGTTTGTTTGTTTTTGTTTAAATGTTCTCACTTCTCTATTTCTTGATTGTTTCTTTCTATAGATACTTATTTTGCTTTTAAAACTGGGACTAGTGCTGCTTTTTCATGTTGCATGAGAACTCCAGAATTAGACCCCTCATAAGCTGCCTTCTCCTCATAGCTCAATTCCTTGTGTGCTTTTCTTATTACTTGGTTGTCCTCCTTTGCCTCTACCTGATGATGGATTTAAGTTTTTGACTCAGTCTCAAAATGCCTGTTACTCCTCCACTTAGAGCCAGACTTAATCTTCCCTTTATGGTTGGAGTGCACGTGCACTTTATCATTATATTTTTCTTGTAACCTTTCCACAAAGGGAGATTTTGTTCCACTGTAAGGTCTGATGTTGTTCAGACTGGTATGGCTGACTTGATAATATCCCAAGGTTCAGGGTCATACAGTGCAAAGCACATTTCAGAAATTTACAGTAATGACAAGGTTTCTGTTGTGGTTATTTCAGCCTTTTGACAGTAGGTCTCCCACATTAGATTCTGAGGTTGCAGTTATCTCTTCTTCTTGATATCTAGTTATACGACATTATTTATTGCTGTATAAGCTCATCTTATAATGAGAACTTTTTTGATTATTTTTATATAATCATGAAGATCACAGGCTCAGTGATAGAACGGTGTTTAACTAAAACAGTGACCTTAGTTTCTGAAAGCTACTTCTGCGATCCATTTGGTCTGCCAACAGCATTAATTTATCATTGACCATTTATAGAATAATTGTCTGCTAGAGGTTGGGACATACTTTGAAGTTTTGAGTTGTAAAAAAATATTTGTTTATTCCCAATTACTGACTTCCTTTTTCAGGCTAAGGCAACTGTACAGTGTCACTAGTCTAGAGTTCTGTGTAAGTCCAACACATCTGAATTTTAAGAAGGAGTTCCTGACACTATACTTTTAAAATTAGTTTTTCTCTTCACACACTGATGTAAGATTTCATATATAGGAAGAAGTCTTCAGAAAAAAAAATCAAGAGTCAATGTTGCCTGGGTCTATCAACAGCAGCTGCTGTTGACTAAAACCAAGTTCAAGGAAAGAAGTTCATTATATTCTTGTGTATCTCTAGGAATACGGAAAGACCGCAGAGGTGGGCGAGTGATGAAACAAAAACGTCAAAGAGAGGAGCAGGACTCCAGGAATGGGGAGGCTTCTTCAACAGAGCTGCGAGCTCCCACCGTTTGGACAAGTCCACTGGTGGTTAAACATAACAAGAAGAACAGTCCGGCCCTATCCCTGACGGCAGAACAGATGGTCAGTGCCTTGCTGGAAGCTGAGCCACCGCTAGTTTATTCTGAATATGACCCTAATAGACCATTCAATGAAGCCTCTATGATGACCCTGTTGACCAACCTTGCAGACAGAGAATTAGTGCACATGATCAACTGGGCAAAAAGAGTTCCAGGTAAGGAAAAACAAAAGCCCCAGTGGACTATAAAGGCCTCTAGATGACAAACCAAAAGAAAAAAGGCATACTGATTTTCCCACTACCTATTACTTAATGAAAATCGTTCATTTAAATATAAATACATCACAAAATTTACAATATTAAACAAATATTATGCTATATTGGTTGATAAAATACTATAGTGGAATGTAAGTGACTTTTGAAGAAAGATTGATTCAAGGAAAGGTACTTCCCCACAATGTATAACGTTGGGTAGTTCTTTGGTTGAAAATTCTTTTTTTTTCAGGTAACACTCAGCAAAAATAAAGGTAGAGATTAGTCAAATTACTAGTTGAACCTAGTCAATGTGATCTAATAAAATTATGTTATCTATTTTAATCCATTTTGGAAAAAAGTGGGTTACTCTCATATCTGTAATGTAAGGTATAAATTTAGCACCACTAATAAGCCTGTAAGGATTAGTATTAATTATTTAATTCCCAGTTTATATTTTTGAACATAAATTACAGACCTTTTATTAATTGTGGATCTGAAAAACAGATCCAGAATAGCAATTTTTGTAATAAATACTTTTCCTACTAAAAAGAAATTTATCACTTTGGTGCATCATGGTTCCCTCTTTTCTCAAAAGGAATTACAAAATTGTGGGAAATATGTAACATTTTTGGTTGAATGTATGTTATATATTCGTTCATGTAGTTCACTTAATTGATATAAATGAAATGAGGGAGTAGTTTTTTCTATTTAAAGTTCATAATCTTTTAAAATTTCAGTCTGCATCACTATTTTCCATTAGATAAGATTTAAAGGTTTATTAGAAATTTATTGCATATGTTGTACTTTTGTCTTAGTAAAAATACTGGCATACCTGGTAACTTATACTTCATAATTCACTGGGATTCTGATCTTTTACATTTTTTCTGTCGTCACTTAATTAAAATTATGTAGCTGCTTTATGAAGGGATGTTAGAGAAGACTACCACAGGTCGCACTCACATAGGGCGTTACCTCAACAGAGTTACACCCAGGTTATGCCATTTTTCTGTTTTCCTTCATTTAAATTTGGCAAGACTGTTCCTGTAAGTTAATAACCTTGTCTTTTGCAGTCCTCAAGTGCTCCATTTTAACCCCCTTTCACATGTCACTTTGTGGGCTCCAGATATGATCAGTGAGAACTTGTGTGTGTTCCATTTCTTATGGTATCTCATAAGAAATCACCTGAGAATTTTATTCTTGACAAAGTCACAGTGGTTTAGGCTGGCTCTTCAGTCTGTTCAAGTCAAAGGCAGGTTCTACTGTTAATTTAGATATGTTCTGGATCATGCCTTTACAAAAATGCTTTTGAAAAAAGAACTTACATCCATAGTGTTAAAGATATCAAAACTGACAAATTCAGATTACTTTTCTACTGGTTTTTAGAGATATAATTAGTCTAAATCTGTTAAAATAAATTACTTTACATTCAACATGAATATATCACATTCTAAATTCATTATGTCTTTAGAGATATAATTAGCCTAAGTCTGTTAAAATAAATTACTTTACATTCAACATGAATATATCACATTCTAAATTCATTATGTCTTCTGACTGGACATATTTGACTTCCATGACTTGATTTTGATAGTGCAATTAATGGAAATGTGTTTAGACACAAAGTAACACTGTGAGAGAATACAGATCTGGCTTTTATTCAGAATTCTCTCTGAAACTGCTTGTCACAAAACAATTACAACTGCTGATGATCAAAACACTGCCTGGTAAGCAAGCCTGTGACATCAGAAAATCAACTGTATAAGGTTATCAACTATTTGTTTATATCAATTTTACATTTAAATTGCCTGTTAATTGTCAAAATAGCTTATAAGGAGAAACCAAGCCAAACGACTCTGTGTATATGCATTAATAAGTACTCTAACAGGTGAGGTTTGATATAAAACTGCTGAACTTTGGTAAAAAATAAAACCCCCAAGTCCCTTCCCAGTGATATTTTGATCTGTTAGGCACTGTACAAACAATTATGCCAAAGGAAAATACTAAAGCAGGAGAGATAGAATAAAGAGTTTGGGGATTCTGAAAGTGCTGGACACCTAGCTAATTCTTGGTGTTGTGGCCCGGAGAACAGTATGCATGAACAAAAGTAGAAATTAAAGTGGTTTAGAATGTTGATTTAAAATAATTCAGGTCCAGTTTTTTTACCTACCCCTAAATTTGGGCCTCCTCAGAGTAGTAAATTTGAATCTAGATGCTTAAATATATATGTATATATATATATATATATGTATACTTTAATCTCTCATTTGGTCCTTAGAAAAAGTTGAGTATACTGTGTTACTGATATTATATTTTAGAAGTACTTATCAACTTTCAAAGACAGGACCTTTGCTTGCCAAATTTTCCTTTTGCTGGAATGTACTGGCAATAAATGCACAATAAGGAAATGTGTCTGACAACATAGGTCGCATTTTCACCTCCAANTTATTTTCACAGCTAATTTAATAAGGTTTGAAGCTTCAGAATCAAGGATAAAAACAGCCTTTTTTGTAAGTGTGCTTTCTGCCAGTAGAAAAAAGGTGGTTGCAGGAAACAGCCTCTCCTGTGCACACTTCTCAAGCCTTGGAAGCATTTCATAAGTTTATTTACCTACATACAGGCACTTAGGAAAGCAAAGAGCAAAGTCTGTACTACTGGCCAAGTTGAAAGCATGTTTGTTGAGGAAGGAAGAAATTGATATCAGCAGAGCAGAAAAACAATGAAGATACAGCTTAAAAGTAAGGGTAGGGACTTTCAGGGACATGTTTGTAGTTTATTTTGCTGTGTAGGATTTAAATAATAGTTTTTGGTTAGCAGTCTTTCTGATGATATAAATAGATGGGCATGGAAAAAGAAACAGCTAATTAGATGTACTAGATAACACTGAAACTATTCTACAAAATGGAATAATGAATAATAATTTATGATGGACTGTGTAGTATAATGTAGTCAGAGATCTGTTACTAAGGCATGCTGAGGACAATCTTCAAAATGAAGTTTGCAGACCTGCCCTGGTTGGGAAGGTGAGAACTGTTGTAAGTCTTTATTGCAACCAGTCTAGCATTAGTTCAAGCTTGCTTAAGTTGGCTCTGCAATCTTGGCGGTGTTAACCAATTTCTGGGGAAAAGAGAATTTGTGGAAGCTTCTTATGCGTGTCTTATGCGTAACCTTAAAAAAATATGTTCAATATTGAAGTATAACATGATTTTTATTTGAGATCATAACCACATTCCC
>VYXB01000252.1:0-84940 GCA_013397135.1 Pachyramphus minor
TGCTGCAGGGTTTAAGGCCCAAGAAGCAAACCCACTGCTGGCTGTTTGTATCAGCTCAGTGAGCTAAAGCACCATGTGGGATGGGGAGGTGGACACTGGTGGCTGTGTGGCAGAGCAGGAGGGAGTGATGACACCCACTGTCCCTCCCAGCTCTGCAGTCTGGTCCCAGCCTTGCACTGCAGTGAGGATCCTGGTCCCTGTGGGTGGCAGAGATGGGATACCCAGGTCTGAGCTGATGGCTTGGATGTCGTTGCCATGGATCCACCTGTGTCCCACAGTAAGGGGGCTGCACTCCCTGAGCTCTGAGTACAGCCTTGGCTCTGGCCCCTTCCCCACAGTCACAGCACAGGGTGGTTAAATCCTCCACCACGGCTCTGGTAACAAACACACTTCCCAAAGAAAGAGAGGAAGTGAGAACTCCCTGGCTGCAGCATGTGGTGTAACGTGCTGCCGACCAGGACAGGCGCTGCCCGCCTCCTTCCTGTGCCTGATTGAGTTTGTTTGCCTTCTCCAAAGCAAACAGTGTTAACTTGGGGAGGTGTTTGGCAAATCTAATCTCTTGCTTATAAAAGCTGCTTCCTGTGCCAGGTTTCCGACATCCTGTTCGTTCCAAACGTTGCTGGTGAGGGGCTGCAGGAGGATCCCAGAAATATTTGATACTTACAACCCAGCGTCTGAGTGAAGGGCTTCTCTGCCAGCTGCTCCCACTGGCTGCAGGGTGGCCACAGCAATGCCTGCGACTCCATCAAGAGCCAAGGGGACTGACACAGCCATGCTGTGTCACCTGTGCCGGGGGGGTCTGCATGAGCCCTCTGCACCCACCGAGGCTGTGTCCATCCGGCTGCGCATGCAACAGTGCGGACCAGTGGCACAGCCCCTCCAGCACTCGTCTGCTCCAGCACACTCAGCCTTCCTCTTCCAAGGGCTTGGCCATGACTTGGTGCATTTAGCACTCGACCCCTTCACTGCTTTGTTGAACCCCTGCTCCTGGTATGGGCATCTGCCACCCAAATGCAGGATTCGAGCAGCAGAGACCATCCCTCAGCACACCGGCGTAGGCAGCGTTGAACCAACACACCACTGCTTTCAGACCAGAACCCTGCTCTGCCCTGCAAACCCACCCACACACAAGACAATCTTCGCCTCGCTGCCCTTTAAGCCTCAGTGTCAGCAGCACAAACTGCATCAACCCAGAGATGTCCCAGGCATGTGCACTGCACCACTGGACATGGCTTTGCTGCTGCAGGTCTCCTACAGGACCATGGGGTCTTCCAAAAGGAATCAGGCAGATAAACAGCAGCTTTTGTTGCTCGCTTTTTTACTATTCATTCTGTTTTTCCTGCTAGGAGACACAAAGGTTTAGCACAATCCTTGCTTTCAACAAGATGGCCTTTGGTGCCTTACGGCCGAGGGTGGCTTGGGCTCCAGGGAACGCTCATTGCCTGGTGACCATCTTCAAAGGAGCTGGAGACAAAAGTAGCATTTTCTTAGAGACCTTCAAGCGCAGTTTGATTACTCAGTTTGTGACCCCACATGAGATGGGTACTGCTATGTTGTGTGGGTACTACTATTGTGATGCTGAAGCAGAGCAGTTGGTAGTCTGAACTCTTGCTTCTGAGAGAGTGGGCTGCAGCCATTCAAAGCAGTGGGAACAGGCAAAATGAAACTGAATAATATTTTTGGGGTTTTCTCTTGGCAAACACAGAAACAGAATTGCAACTACTGGGCTTGAAAACTATTCAGTCTGTGCTGTTTCCCACACAGACAATACCATGGTTCGTGAGGGGCCAGGCTGAATTCCTGCCAGAAAAAGCGGAGGTGAAGAGCTGAGTTGCCCATGAGCCCCATTGTTGTGTGGCTGTATGGAAATGAGTGTTCCCAGCTGCTAGCCCCACCACACACCACCACCTGTCTCGAGGGTGTTTGGTGCTCTTGGCTCTCTGCTGTGGTGCCATATTTCACGTGGTCACCTAGTGCTTTTCAGCAAAATGACTCAGGTGTGGAGCAATGCAAAGTAACAGGGTGCTGGTGTTATTCTAGTCAAGGCCAGACAAAAGCTACTTCAGCTACTCGTTAAAGCTACTCATTAAAATCCTACTTTTTCTCTCCAAGCACATTTACTGGAAAAGTGTCAAAGAAAGAATGTGAAAATGTGCTTACAAACAGCACAGCAGTTCCCAGAACTGAGTTCCTCTAGTAAGGCTGCACAAATCTTGCCGATCCCTCTGGCCATGACAGGAGCTGGTTGGGTATTCCCTTAAGACACAGCCCTTGCTGGAGAACCAAGTGATGAAAGCAGGGGGGGGAAAAAAAGGTTTCAGTTAAGGCCCTTTTCCTGGCTCAGACAGTGAAGCCTGCAAGTCACCCTGCAAAGAGACAGGTTTCATAAAAATGAAGGATA
The DNA here is from genome assembly GCA_013397135.1 of Pachyramphus minor. Taxonomy (NCBI): domain Eukaryota; kingdom Metazoa; phylum Chordata; class Aves; order Passeriformes; family Tyrannidae; genus Pachyramphus; species Pachyramphus minor. Next base: position 2,402 of record VYXB01000252.1, read on the forward strand.
CACCACCCTGCCGGGCTCTCTGAGCACTCACCTTGTGCCCCTGCCATTTTTTACAGAAGAGCTTGTGTCTCGTTGTCCCTATGGATTGTGACGTTCGGAAGACAAGTTGAAGTTAAAAAAATTGACAAGTACACAAAAGTACAGGTGCAGGGTGGAGCAGAGGGGTGGAACTGCAGGACAAAACTTCGCTGCAGGGTCTGGGTGCCCAAGCAGGGTCGGTGTTGGTGCCCCACAGAGCTCTCGGTACAAACCCCAGCCTGGCTGCTGACTCAGCACATTGGCCAAACTGTTCAGCCTCTGTGACACCCCTGGGGATGGGCCAGAGCCAGGATGCCCCAGCCTGGAGCCACCACCAGCAGCTGTGAGCACCAGCAGGCCAGAGAGCTGCATCCGGGTCCCGCAGGGAATGGTGGCTGAAGAGTTTCACCCCTGCTTGGAGCAAAACTGAAAGGGTCACACTCAGCCCTTCCTAGAAGCCAGGAAATTGTTTGCTCTTTTGTGTCTGATGTTATGGTGAGAAATGGTAAGAAAGGGGCAGTGCTTGGATGGGCAGCAGTCCTTCTGCACAGTGCACAGCAGTGGTCCTTCAGGGACTGCACTGAACTCTGCCAAAAAGCTGGAGCCGAAAGGTAAGGTGGGCAGTTATCTCTGCAGCCTGCTGCTGCCACAGGAAACTGCCCCTCAGATCAAGTATTTTATCCTTACAGATTCAAGAAGCTATTCCAGCTCTAGCAGTACTTGCACTTGTTGACTCAAAAATGTGCTGAAGTACAAGTCAGGTATAAGGAATCAATAACAATCTATCATGAAAAGGCCAGCCCAGGAGAAACAAGAGATTCCAACAGGACAGAAGAAAGTACCATCATATCCCCAGTTCCAGTAATCAAACATTATTTCAAACTTAGTCGCTCAAAAATGTTGCAAAACAAATCCCCCCTATTATTCTTTCAAACTAGTTAGAACTTCCTATGATTTAACAAAGATGTAATCATATCCGCAGAGATCCCAGTTCCTTATGAGCGTCTTAAAAAGCACGAATGAATCATTTCCTTGTACAACAATCAACTATGCAGTGCCATGATCTTGGAAATGATAGTTGAACAGTTGAAAGCAAGCAGTCAAAAGAAAATAAAAGCATTTAATGCAAAACATTTTACCAAAAGTTTTTACATCAATTTCATATAAGTGGAGTCTTCTCTTAAAACATGAAACCACCAGTACAAATGTATTTTTCCAAAGGGGATTACAAAACTTTCTCCTCAGCCACACAGCAGGTAGGGAGGGCATTTCTCTCATCTGAAAACACCCAAGATGAGCTGCAAAGTAACATTCAGGATCGAGCTTGCAACATCTAAGTGAAGGTGACACACAGATGTTTCGGGATTAAACCTCACAGGCTGATATCCCTTTACTCCATAAAGCTTTATTAAGATTCCTAATAATTTGTGGGCATGCAACGGAAATATCCGAGATGCCTGTCAGCTATATTTTATTTTTTTTCTATTTATGGGAAGCCTGACATCAGGGCCTTAGGGATGGTTCTTTCTATTCCTGCTCAGGTGGTCCAGGCTGTAGTTTCTGGGACCTGAGGGCAGGTGTGAACTGGTGCATTCTGGCCCCTCTGGGTGTCCAGTGGCTCAGGGAAGGGCAGCCACTAGGAGCAACAAGTGGTGCAGGTAACCCAGGATCCCCCCATCTACATTTGCAGCTTCCCCCAGGCTGTGGACACTTTAACAGGTTCATCAGGAGCTCGTCTGGGAGTGAGTGAGGCCCTTCAGAGACTGATGGCACGATCCCAGCAGACCCGCAAAGAGCAGGAGACAAATCGGTCCTTGCTGAGAACCAGCAAGAGGCAGCTGGAAGGGAAGGGCAGGACAGGCTGAGGCCCCTGCACAGAGCCCTGCAGCATTACAGGCACTTCCCAGCACATTCCTTCATTCCTTCACTGGGCACACAGGGCTGGTCTGGGCACTATTACCTGTGAAAGGAGCTCTTTCACCACCGGCGCTGCTCCCTGCAGTAGTGTCCTGTGGGGCTGGGCTCTGCCTGGTCTGCTGCCAGCCATGCAGAGAAAGGCTCCAGCTGATCCCTGGGGAGCTGGGCTGCCTGCTCCCTGCTTTGCAAAACAACAACACAACAGCCTTCGAGGAAGATGCAGCGTGGGGGACGAGCTCTCTAGAAAACAAAGCCGCATTAACCGGCCGCAACAAAGCAGCAGTTCTCTTTCCCAGTGGAAGGGCAGGCCAGTGCCTTCCCTCCCCAGGACAGACTGTCTTTCAGGCTCTCTGGGGACACGTGGGAGGCGCCTTTTCTGTTGTTGCTGTGCTGCCCCAGTGCTGGGCTCCCTGTGCTGCTACCAGGAGCTGAAGTCCCCAAAGCCTGAGCTCTTTTTCTCTTTCTTCGCAGCTGTGCTGGTTGAGGGCCCGTCGTCCTCCGCGCTGCGCTTCCTGGAGCCAAAATGAAAACAATTCTCAGGGACTATTTACTCTTCAGTGGGACCAGGGCAGCTGGATGCCTGTTCTTGCCCAACAACAGCTATACCAGAGCTAGCCCATCCCTGGTCAAGTAGAGAGGAGTGCAAGCTCCGTGCCAGCATGGGGACTGCAGGGGGTTGGACATGGGGGCCCCTGGCAAGCCCAAGAAGAGGGAGAGTGCGTGAGTCTGTGGGGATGGTTTGGGTCAGGCTTTGAACACTCCCAGGAACGTGTTCAAAGCACATTAGTTCTCTGGGCCGGAGCTGAAGATTTAACAGCTGTACTTTTTTAGCATGGTCATGATGAAAACATGAGCCATGAGTTCTTCCTACACCTTCTCACCTGCGGTTGTGGCAGCAAATGGATTCATGAGGAATTAGGTATAAAGCAGCTGGGCAAGCTTTTCAGATCCTTTCTGGTTTCTCAAGCCCAGCCTGTTGCAGCTACTGCTGCTGTTTGAGCAGAGTTTGCAACCCCAGGGAAACATTATGCAGCCAGCTCATGTACTCTGGTTTTATTGTCAGGTATCAGTAGCTGATAGGGAGAACAGAGAATCCTGAACCTGCTAAAGGGCTGTACGGACCAAACTCCCAGTGTCAAGGCAGGCTGCAAGGACTGAAGGTCCTTTCTGTGCTGCTTTGTCCACAAGCTTGCCCAGTGTTTCCTCTGTAAATACAGTGCAACATGCCAGCAGTTTTAAGCTGAACATATTTTAAGGGACAAGCAATATTTTGTAACTGAAACATTTTACTAACACACCAAACTGACCCATCTGGGCTAACATGTTTCTGTTCTCAGAGGGAGGGCAAATGCCTGTAAGTCAAAGAGGCACACACAAGCTGATTAAATAGTTGCCCAGATCTGTGTAGCATAAATACTGGCCTTTATGCAGACAGACAACAACACTTTTGCGAATGCTTTTAGAGAAGTCTGCTGAAAATCAAGTGGAAGGCATTTACTTTAATTTTTCCCAAACATAAGCTGCTGCTCAGCCAGGATTCTGTAGTGTCCTTAGGAAAGAAAACAGTGCTTCCAGTCCTGACAGGACTACAAAGGGTGTCTGGGAGAGGGTGTTTTAGGATAAGCCTGTCCAACCAGCTGGGTACCCAGGAGTGACTCACCACACACCCTGTGCTCCCATAGCAGGCCTGGGAACCCACTCCTCTTTCCAGCCATTTCAGCTGTTTGTGTGGCTGACCAGGGAACCAGATCAGCAGACTGACAGGGGCTTAGGGAAACTACTTTGTACAGGGGGAAAATTGCTAAACAAAAAACATCTGTGGGCCCATGGCCTTCAGAAATAGCTGCAGAAAAGGAAGAGGCTAAAAGTGTGGGAAGTGACACCGTACAGTTCCTCAAGGACTTCTGAGATCTGGAAATGTATCTACTGAGATCTGGAAATGTATCTACAGTTCTGAAGTCAGCACATGTTGTTAAAGACCAACTTGGTCATGTTCAAGTGCTAAAAGAAATGCTCAGTTAACTTGTATTCTTGAAAAACAACAGGAGAGGAAACTCTTGACTGTGAGGGCTACATGAAGGTGTCCTTGCTGGCACAAACCAAACATCTGAGCAATGGCACTGAAGAGGGTCAACGTCCAGCAGTAAAGGAACATAAAACACTCAGCAAAGATCAGATGGGCAGGGAACTCACGCTGCAGCCATGTTGATGTATTTTCCAATCCCCTGTCGGTAAGTTTTAGGAGTCTGGACCTCCTTCTGCGGTGGGACCACCTCAGCTTTTGTTTTGGCTGCTTCTTCTTCCTGCTGGAACTTCTCTCTTTCAGCAGTGACCTGCGGAAGCAAAGGATGCAATCTGTTCCAAGAGACAGAATAAGGAGAAAATGTCTACAATTCTTTGAAGCTTTAAGCACTCTAAACCAGCAATCAGCACTGCTGTGATTACAGGGCAGGCTTCAGGAGACACCTCTCAATGGCCACTGCAAACAGGCTGCCTGCAGCCATTACAAGAAGACGCCTTTCTTCTTACCTGCAGCTACTCAGAGCTAGTGTGGGTATTTGAAGACAAGCCATGGGAAGCTGATGGCCTGAGCGCTGTGCCAGACTCAGGTGCAAGAGTAACTCTGCACTGAAAGAGTGACAATGATCCTGGCATACAAGGCACAGCTGAATGGCAGCTGCTTAACCTTAGCTGGCAACCATATGGGCCAAGGGGCTGCCCATGTTCAAAGAAAGGGCATTAAGTTACAAAGTTCTCCACAGAAAAGCTTTGGCCTTCCAAATAAAACAGCCAACCAATCAACCAACCATCCTCACCTGCGCGTCGGCCTCTTCATAGGGATCAACAAAAACAGTTGTTGTCTCAATTCGTATTTCCTCCTGGGAGCAGAAGAGAAGAACAATAATTCCATCTGCTGATTAGGTTGTGCCATCTCCCCCAAATTTGGTTTTGAGAAGTGTCAGCAGGGTGAGCAGCACTGCCATGCAAGGCCACAGCCCCCGGTGCTTCACACGTACCTTGGGACGGTCTGTTTTTGGGTCACTTTCCACATTCTCCATAGCAGTCAGAGTCTCAAAGCCACCAACCACCCTAAAAGAGGAAAGACGTGATATCCATCTGTCACAACATACTCAAAATATTCCTGCACCTTACATTTAATGTATCTAATTTATGACCATTCTCTAGCAGATTTTTAAAACACCATGCTTGGGGGATGGAAAATCAGCAACTGTATTTGGAAGACCTAAGAAAATGTCATTTAGTATGGAAGGTAAACATTTTTTCTCAAATATGGGATCTGAATTTAAAACTAAGCAGAACATGGAAAAGTCAAACACTCAGAGGCAAAGCAAAGCCATTTGTCCAAAAACCCTGGAGCCACACAAACCAGCCAGATGAAGAACAAGTCTCTTTGTTTTTTCCTTTGTTTTTAAATTGCACATCAGACTGAAGATGTTATCAGGAAGAAAGGGAATGGTAACAACAGCAGTATAGGGGAGCAGTGACAGAGCTGTCTGCACTAACACCAATAACAGAAAGCACAGGATTGCTCCAGGAGCTCATGAGGGCTCTGGGAAGACAGCAGAGCATCAGGTCACAGCCACAGGGTAATGCTGGGACACTTTTCACCGCAGTTTTTACTTTGGAGGATGTCAGATCCTTGGCCTCTCATTTTTCAAGTCAACGTATCCAAATACTTGCTTGAAAATGTTTAAGGCTGAAGCCTTTCTGAAGTGTTGCATGTTCATTTTCAAAAAAAACAAGTGTGGAATGATGGGAAACTTCCAGAAGAGCATATTTAGAAGGGATAAATAGGGTAAACCAGATAATTATAATCCTGTCATCCTGCCATCCATCTCAGTAAAATAATGCAATAGTGGAGATAGGTCATGATTAAGAAAGAAAGGAAATAAGTAATGGAGGTCAGCAAGGCTTTGTGGAAAACAGAGTCTGTCAAACAACCTTCTATAACTGAGACAACAGATGTGGTTAACAGGGCTAACAGTGTCCTAGGAACACACTTCTGGAAAGTGGCTGATATTTTGATTGAGGAACCAGAATGATATAAGGTGAACACTGCACACATTAAATAAAAAATTGGCTGACAGGTGTCAAAATCTAATTTTAAACAGGAACCACTGAGTCTATACATTTCCAGAGGGGTTCTGCTGGGATCAGACCTTGGTCCCAGGGTATTTAACACTTTTATTCACATCATCCCCAATTATATTTGAAAACAGCTATTCTTAGAAGAGCAGTAAATAAAGAGGAAGACAGGCTGTTGATGCCAAGTGATCCAGATCCATTAGCAAAGCAGGCTGTTGCTGGACAACATCTGTTCTGAGAGAGCCAAGCCACATGGCCAGGAAACAAAAATACAGTTCATGTTGGTGGCTGTGGGACAATGAGAAGCAGCCCTAATTCTCAAAAACACTGCTCCTGCAGGCAGAGGAGTTTGGGGCCCAGAGCTCAGCAGTGAGGACAGGAGCCAACCACTGAGGGCCTGTGGGACAGGGCAAGTGTCAGCCTTCACAGAGGACAGCTGTTTTGAGGCCTGATTTCTGGGATTACTGGGATTACTGGGACTCCAGCACCAGCACAGGCAGGCTGTCAAGGGCTGGGCAGCTGAAATGGAGAAAAATCAAATTAAATGAAACTGGTGGGGGGGAAAAAAAAATCAAACTGGTGGAATACGTAGTGTTTTATCACCTAACTCTGCTTTCATATCAAAGAAATAAGCAATGCCTCAACCAAAACACATTTTGTATTCACAGTGATCTTTATACAGTTATACCAGGGTATCTTACTTCCACAGGTGTTTCACAGCCCTGCCCAGTCCCAGCAGGGCATCTGCCCAGCTAGCACCAGGAGAGGCCCCTGGCTCTCACCTGACACAGTCTCACCTGATCCAGTGGAGAAATACAGCTTCTACACCAGTCCCCAGTGCCCCCACTGCCACCCCATGGGCTGGGACAGGCACTAAACACAAAAAGACAGAGCCCATACAGAGAATGACCTGAGGAAGGTCAGAGGGTGTTCTCAGCACCTGCCCCAGCACAGCTGTCCTTACTCACATTTCAGCACTGCTCCAAACTTTACTGCTGATGTGCTGTAATCAGGCTGTCGTTTCTAAGAGCAATTAAAAACCATGTATGTAGGCTAGAACAGCCTCAATCTTCTGTGACTGGAGGGAGTACACTGGGGGAGGCAGCACAGGGCTTGAAGATCCTGCATGAACTTTGGAATATTCATAACAAAACCTCAATTTTAAAAATCTCCCTCCAGGCCAATATCAGATTCACTTATAATACTGGTGATTAACACCCAGCCTAAGATGTATTCACTGTATTTTAACTGCCCCAAAGGAAACTTCTGATTTAATATTGGAGGATTTTGTAGCCAACAGCTCTACTCATTATCTGCTTGTATGTTCTCGTTTAATTAGGTTCTGATAATTTGAAATAGCCACATCAGCTATGCACTGGCAATCTCAACTGAGTAATCTCTTAGCCCATAGCTAGACCTTCTACAATAGTAGGTCTAATGCATTTTGGTGATGCTCCCAGATCTTCAGTCTCTATGCTAATTAAAATTTATTGGGAATATTTTGTCACTTGTGATAGACATGGCATTCACAGGTCATCAGTAAATGACCTAAATAGTCCATTTTGATGTGATTGTAAAGGGCTAAGGGGGAATAAGGTAAAGTTGTTATGCCTGCAGAGCACGTCACTCTCTTTTCTTCTTCACTTCTTGTCTCTCAAATGGAAAATTGCTTTTTTTTGTTTTACACCCCTGCATTCCCCAACATTTGGCACAGAGAGTATCTCTATGTGTATTACAGTGTCAGCACAATCAGCTCTCAGTATAGGTTAATGTCTCTAGACACTGCCATTATACCAATAAAAAATAAAACCTGATTTGAATACAAACCACCAGCTGAGAGGAGAGAGCTCTGACCAGAGGGACTGGAAATAATCTACTGGTCACTTTTGTTCAGGGAGCACTTGGAAGCTTTGTCAGGATCAGGCTGGTGTTTCATCACTAAAAATTAATATCCAAAAAGAACAAGATCTGACAGCAAACATGACCCATCCTGTAAAAACTGAACTACACACTAACCAAGGCAGTTATAGGTGGATGCAAAAAAATTGAGTATTTCAACTTAAGGTCTCAAACTGTAAAGGCTTTTCCAAGCTTTCCTCTGATCTAAGCAAAGAGACAATGTACATGCAAGCTCTTGAAATGTTACATGTTGTTACTGTCAAATCTCATGATACATTGCAGCACTAAAATCAGTTTGATGAGATGTAATGTGTCAAAGCCCCTGCACTGGCATCATTTACAGCAACTGCTCCTCACAGAATGAGGAAACAAACACACTAGAGAAGTTTTGGGGATTCTTTGCCTGTCCCATAACACGTACTCTGGGTGTAAGAAGAAAAGCTCATGGATATCTTGCCAAGAAAAAAGTCCATACAAGTTACATGTAGAAAAAACCATTAGATCAGTACATAAAAACGTTAAAAAAAACCCCACACCAAACCTCTAAAGAGAGAGCCATTACTTCATATTATTCTAATATTCAAAGAACTCTATAAATAATTTTCAATAAAAGAAAATGCGGACTCCAGAAGTCCAGCTAATATCCCTTTATAGCCTTTTCATGTGCTAAATGCATGATACAGAGAGTGCCAGTTCCCTGTGCTGACCTGTCTCGTGCAATGTCATTTGTGCCAAGCTGGGAGCCAGCAGGGAAGGGAGAAGGGCAGAAAGAAATTTAACCTTTTCCCTTGCTTCTGGCTCTATTCCTTTTATAAGGTGCTGCACATGGTTTGTCCTAAAGTGACTAACTGAGGTTTAAACAGATGTTCAGATGACATCCTACAGGGGAAAGGGTAACACCTTCAAGACACCATTTACATTAGAACAACCAGTGAAACCAAGAGTTTGCTATGTGCTTCCAGTAGATGTTGAACAGAGAAAGGATGATCTCAACTATATATTTAGCTCAGAATCCCTGAGACAGCTTGTATTTTTAGAGGAGCTTGATAAATGTTGCATTACATCTAAGCATGAATGACAAGGTAGGCACATTTAAGGTTTTTTTTCTGTTAGCATACGAATGAAAACAAAAATCTGCCCTTAATTGTGCAATTCTGTTTTCTTGAAAACTGAGTAAGTTAGCACTGGATATCTTTGCATTTCACATTTAGATACATCACTAAAACCTTCCTTCCTGTCAAGGCTCCTTTATGTAACCCAGTAACCTTGCTTCATAAGCATTGCCAATGTCTTTGCATGACGCTTAAGTGAAATATCTGGAGCAAGCTCTATCCATTTGCAATATGCCAGTGAAGGTCTCACTGTATGTAAGTTAATGCTGCCCCTAAAGAAAAGTGCATCTCCCTCGTGGTCTCAAAGACACGTGGACCTATTGCTCATACTTTTGTTTAGAAAAGAATGATAGGAATTAAGCCTTATGCTGGGGATGGCAGCAGTTCAGTACGATAGTTTCCTGGTCAGAGGATGATACAAGAACAATGTCTGGACTATTTAAAAAGCACTTTGAACTAGAAACAGAAACCAGAAAGAAACATTGCTTTATGTGTAAACACATTCTACCCCTAGGGTTATTTTTATAAAAAGGAGAACATATATTTATATACACACACAGAGAGAACAGTACATACATGCACAAACACGTACAATCAGGACAAAATGTTTTCTATGCACACACTCAATCTGCAATGGAGGGAGCAATTCCAATGTGCAAGAAGGATGCAGCCAAAATATCTCCATCTCTCACGAGGGCTTAATCTACCGGGTGAGACATGGTAATAAAGGGTGCTGAAAAAATCAAACAACTTGGAAGAAAGTTTTTTGAAACTAGACTCAACAGAAGAACCTGGCACACAAGGACTTCGCTGCTTTGGCAGAAGTCCCTCTCCAGAGACAACACAACTGTTTTGGACACGACAGCAGTGCTCATGCAGCTCCAACAGCCCAGTGCTGGTGTGCTGCAGGAGATCAGAGCCACAGCTTCCAAAGGAGGCCTGGCTTCTTTTCCCACCTTGCTCTTCCCTCCTATCCTAATGTCTGGGGAGCAGACTCTGCAGTGCAAAATTAGGTCAGGTTCCCTACACAGAATCAGCTCTTCTTCTTCAGATGTACTAAAGCAGAAGAGCAAGAGGAACATGAGTTTTCCAGCTTAGAAGCCATTGGGATTCACTGATTCAAACCATACAGGGAATGTTGCAAGTGGAAACAGAGACTGTGTTACTTAACCCTACCTGGGTAACTGAATAATGCCTGGCAGTTGTTTTATGTAGATAATTACTTTAGAGGACAAGAGCTACTTTCATTGCCCCATTCTACAGAATGGCAGTAGAAAGCATTAAAGAGGTTGAGGAATACTTAATACAGAGTGATGCTGATCCAAGGGAAGAACTCTCTTCCACAAAAGCATCTGGCTAAGGGAGAAGGGAAGAAAAGAGAACACTAAGCTGAGTGAATGTCAGCTACTGACTGATGCCTCCAATTTGACCAAGTCTGAGGTTTCCTAAACCACCACCTTCATTATTTTTGGGAACAAGAGAATTGAAGAATGAGCAGCAGAAGGCTCAAGAGACAGTAAAAGTTATCCACGTAAGCAGGTATGTGCAGCCACATACAAAGGAGAAAACTGTCCTCGACATGCTCATCTCCTGTCTCAGTTGCCATTTCCTTTTCTTAGCTCTTGACAAACATGAGTGATGTTCTATTAAACACAGAACTGCTACTCAGATCACTTCCAGCTTTGCCACTCTGACCACAACACTTTTCTCTCTGCTCCCTTTACTGCCCTTTGTTTTATCATGTCACATACCTACAATCTGTCCTCATTTTCAAGCCCACCATGCTCTGCTTGTCCTAAATCTCACCCAAAGTTCCAAAAGCATTTTTCTCCTTGTGTTGAACATCTTCCACTATTATTTAAAACATGCACTTTTTAATGTGTCTCTTCAGCTTTGGAACAGGCTCCCAAGAACATCCACAAAGCAATTTCACTTTTTCCCGTGGGTTTCTTTTTCTGAAAAAAGTGTAAACTGTTGGTGGAAGGTAGGCTGAAATGGGTCATTGTCACAACTTCCCTATATCTATATGCAGTCTCTTTTCTACTTACACAGCTCTCAGGGACAGAGATTATGTTTCTAAGTCTGCTTATAAAGGGTAAACGTAGCAGGTCTCTGATCCACAGGAGCTGTGGGACATTGGAAAAACAGAACACATAATAAATAACAACATGGATGGGATGCGCTTGCATCCAAATTGCATAAAGCACAGCAGACAGGAATCTGAGCCTGTCTGCTGGTTTGGCTGTAATGTTCCTGTAGCTCATGCAGATCACAGCACAGCTGAACTCCTAGTTGGGTAAGAAGGAGCCCCCCACAGAGAGCCCAGGGCAGCAGCAGGCAGGGCCCCCCCATGCAGCAGTTCGTCCCCTGCAAATGCTTCTCATCCACTCTGTGCAGAGCAAATGCATGCGGGTTGGTTTACATGATCTGAATTTCTAAATTAAACCTCTTACCAGCAAGCTTGAAGCCCAGAAAAGCCACCACTTAGTTTTAATGTTAATTACATCATTCTTTAAGTCAGGAGAAATAGTAATTATTAGAAATGGTAATTACTAATTTAATCTAGGCAGCTGTGCTGGAGCAGGAAATCCGTGCAGCCTCCAAGAGAAGGCATTCTTCTTACATTCTCTGCCTTTGTTTTTGCTCCCCATCCATGTCAGATTATCTCCTTTCTTCTCAGTACATCCATCCTCATCACTGCCATGGTGAGCAGCACAATCATGACACGATGCCTTCCCTGTCCTCCAGCTGCACCCTTCTCCTGAGACTTGAAAATTCCAATGCACCAAGCACCCTCTTCACAGTCCCACCGCCCACACCTGGTGTGTTTTCCAAACAACAGCCAAACATCCAACATTAAAAGCTGCTCCTATGCAAAAACTGTGTTTCAAACCAGTGGAGACATGAATAAGATACTGCTCCAGAGAAGGAACCATCCTGTGTTCCATCCCACAGAGGATCAAAAAAAAACCAAAGAAAGGAGTGGGGAATGGTTGCTCTTTCCTTCTTTTTTTGTTCTCCAAAGTATGGAAAACCTGCTGAAAAGTTCTATACAAATTACAAACAGGTCAAATCGTGCTCTCCAAGATCCCTATGTGACATTAACAGGAACCAGAGCCACACAGCAATAGCTGAGGGTACAGTTAAGATCAGAGTATTTAGGTTTTTATATTAACTGAAATAAGTAATCCTCAAATCTATACAAAAGTCACAACAGGCCAGTAAGCATCCAGTCAAGACAATCCAATTTAACATTGATGGAAACAAAGAATCCTGATTTCATGGGTTCATTCTGTTCTTCAACCTAGATATTATTCCTAGGTATGCTTCCCAGACATTATTGTGCTATACAGTCTAAGATCAGATACAGTCACCAAACCCCGGAATCACCCAGGATCTAAAATAGCAAACTGAAGCTGAAGTTTCACTAGAGGTACAATCTCTGGCATCTTCTTTTATGGCTTTTAAAAACAATGTAGGTAAAAACAGATGAAGGATTTTGATGACAGAACATAGATCTTAAGAGTTACATACATCAACTTTTTGTATTAAATTTTTAGGCAAATTTGATTATTCAAGAATTCAATTTGCAGATTAATATTGAGTGACTGGAATACAGATATCCCAGTATCTTCATTTTTTACATTCTTTGAATTAATCTTTATTTACATGCAAGTGAGACCAGAGTAAAATTCACCTGCTCTGTGTTCATACAAAGATGTCACCCAGTTTTCATGCAGGGAGCCAAATGTGGTTCTAAATCAACATTTTTTAGAAAGTTTTTCCATTCTATTTCAGTTAAAAATATTTGCTGAGAAAGCAGTACCACTTCTTTATTCTAGCATGTAAGCTCAGATTTCTGTAGTAACAAAGACAATACACAAATTAAGACAGTTGTTAAAACTCCAAAAATCTCTGCTATAGACACTTAACCAGATTTACAGTCCTGTCATGACTAAGTTTCCAGTTGATGGCTCATAAGAGGAAGAAAGCAGTATTGAAGAGGTGATCTCCTGTGTCCCAGCAATTACGATGCACAAATATTAACATGGTTCATCCTTGTGTTCATGACTCCTGGAGGGCCACCCACAGAAAGGAAGTAAGGCAACTTACAGTGATGGAAGGAGGAAAAAAAGGCAGGATCTGATGACTGGCACTGATGCAATGGTGCCCAACTACTCATGACCAGGAGAACTGGATTGTGAGCTAGGATTTTGCTCCAGTTCAATTACAAGAGTCACTAGAATCTTCTCCTTAGGCTTCAGACACACAGGAGAGCACCTCTGCTGTATTGCTGCCCATAACATCCTTCACTTACCTTCCAAAAACTGTGTGCTTCTTGTCCAGATACGCACAAGAGCGGAATGTGATGAAGCTGGAAAGAATGAAGACATAACAGTTACCCTAGTGTCCCACTGACCCTCAACAACAGTCAGGAATGCTTAAAAACAGAAAATTTATGGAAAAGTTCTTGGAGAAAAACAAGCCCCCCTCCCTCCCTGGCTCCTCTGTGGGAGGCCTGCTGACAAAACATCCTGTAACTCCTCAGTTTTGTGGCTTTCGTTCTGGATTTCTGGAGTTTTGACTTCTTACTCTTACACCTTTATCCCTAAAGAATACTCCAACCATGGGGCCTTGCACCAAATCCAAGATTAATCTGAGCATCTGCCTCCTCGGCCATGCAGGCTCTGGGAAGCTCATGCAAGGCAGGGAGATGTGCATCCTGCTTGGGAAGAACATTTGTAGTGCATGCTAGGAAACCTGGATCCAGCAAATAAGTTATATGACACAACAGTCTCTGCCAGTGTAAATTTTTATTTTTTGGATATTTCCTTTTTGAGTTTCTCTTCCCTTCAATTGGCCTGTTGGTGATCCATTTCTCCTCTGGAGAAAGAGCAAACTTGTGCTTCAGACACAAACACCCCAGAATAATACTTCAAAGTGTTTAAAGTAATGAAAACCCGTGAAGCTTGGATTTTTAATTAATTGGATTTTTAATTTTGGGGGCTGTATTCTTAGACTTTATCATGGGAACTAAAATACAAATCCAATGCAATCTTTACTACTAAAATCTCTCTCTCAAGCTTGATGCTTCTTTGGAAAACTTGGACTACAAGCGTATGAGACAGAGGTTTCCACACTGTGGTCTGCAGCCCACAATGGCCTGTCTTGGCTGGACATGCAGTGCTGGCTCTCCTCCCTGTCCCCATCTGTTGCACTACATAAGAGACAGCTAAAAATATATAAGCATTCCAAAAACACTTTTCCATATAAGCAACTGCCTCAGGAAGTTATATGATTGCAAATAGGAGGGGCTGTAATGTGCCAGACAATTCATTAAGACATAGAGGAAAGAGTTGAGATGCAAACAGGATGCAAACTCCTACACGGGGCACCACTTTATTCCTGGATATCCAATACTTAAAATCATCATGTGGTCAGTTATGTAGCATTGTAAAAAAAAAAAATCTGAGCAGTAGCAATTATACAGAGAAAGCTTCTAATTCATTACTGCAGTCAAAATAAAATTAAGGATAACAGAATTAACGTAATTCAGGATGACCCCAGAGGAGAAGTCCTGAGCATTACTGAAGCATCACCTTGCAGAGGGGACACAGCTCCCTCTGTCCTGCACTGCCTGTCACCTATGGGGAGAGCTATTCACACACTTCCCAAGGTCACAGCATTTGTTAGAAATGTCTAAGTGCTGCCTAGGAAGCTTTATAAATATGGGCAGCTGGAGTCTCTTAAGGACTTACATATAAAGGAATTTCATACTACATTTGCAAATTTTAGGAGAACATACAATCACATTTACAGCAGCAAATGTGACTCAGTATGGCACATCACTCATGATCTCTGTAACTTCTGTTTCCAGAATCCCTGCTTTTTTTTTTTTTTTTTTTTTTTTTTTAAAGAAAAGAAGAAATAAGTCTCTGCTCTCCCCTAATTTACCACCTGAGTGGTGGCAATAACATTCAAATCCAAAATAAGTTGTACAGCAACTTGATCCTGCAAACTGCCCAACATATGCTTAACATTAAGAATGCAAGTAAGCCTATTAAAGGCCCTGAGACAAGCACTTGTGTTTAATTAAAGCAAACCACAGTGCTGCAGAGTTTATAAGGCATAATAACATTTAGTATCATGAAGACCAACACCAAGAACCCCCTCCCTTCCTCCTCAGTCCCAAGACACAGTATTGTACACACACATACACACTCTTAGTCTCTTTCCTGCTGCTCCCAATAAAAGAAAAACTTTGGAGTAACCAATAAATAGTTGGCTCAAAGAGATAGAACATTTTCAAAGGATGGCAGGCAAACACCCATATTAATGTTACACACAAACAAGGCTATTACAACTTCAGTGTCTTTACATTCCTTGGTGTTACTTCCTGCTTTTTTATGCATTCATTTCTCATTTTAGTCCTCATTCTGCTTTTGTACATTGAAAAACAAGTTATTATGAATCCCAGACTGTGCACTTTGCCATATCTGGGTTTAAACATTTCAACAGAGCAGAACTGTTCTCATTTACTTAAAATCAGGTGACTAAAAAGAAGTAACATTTTCACAGAGTGTATGTTTCATTTCATTAAGTCCTTTCAAAAAGTTCAGTACAGGCTAAATTTAAACAGAGTGAATAGGTGTGATCTTACAAGGGTAACACTGGGGGGACACTGACAAAAAAAAACCAACAAAAAACTCAAATCATAAACCCAGAAAAGATAAATTAATGATGATATAAGAAATCTATGGGTCTTCTTGCCATGCTTCACTTTGCTCTTAGATTGGTAAGAGCAGCTGTAGCCCTGACTGGAACATGCAACGCCCGACAGAATATTTCACTTGACTGAATTTTAAAGAGTAGATCATAAAATGTCATTTGTTTTCTTAAAAGAGTAAGATACAATGCCCAGAGGAAAACAATAAAGCACAAAAACCAAGTGACTACTTACAACTGTGATTTGTTTGTGTTGGGTCCTGAATTCGCCATACTAAGAACACCACGTCCTGTGTGGGACAAATTGGGCTTGAATTCATCTTTGAAAGGTTTTCCCCAGTAAGAGTCTCCTCCTTAAAAGAGAAAAGATGATAGAAGGATGATGTTTGTTTTCATCAGTTCCCCACTGTGTTTTGTAACAGGCACTGACATTAAATTCAACGTTTCTAGCACTTGGATCACTACCTGTGTAGCCCAGTATTTGAGCTCGGCCTTGAAATCTGGTGTTTGCAACTGGCACCAAAATTCTGTGCCCTCACACTATCAGCTGCAAGAGACCACACTGTTTATCAACAGCTTTATGTATCCTGTGCTGAAGAACTATCAAGGATTTAATTTTTTACTGCTGGTCCACCATAATTTTTCTCTTTTGAGACATTAAATCTTTAAAATTGGCTTTCTGACAAAACACAAAGCAAAGAATTACTAGTTTAATTGCACCCTGGATATAGCATTGCTTCCAGAAATAAAATATCAGGGAGATGAAATGCATTCATAGAATCAACTAAGAATAGGAGCTATAAGCAAAAAGTGCTCAATTTCCAGCTAAACAATGAAGAATGACGACACACAGTCCTCCAAAATAAAAGGCATAAATTAGATATTTGGACTAGATACCTGGATGATGTGAGCACTTAAATGCAATGAAGTCAAAAGGACGACAAAACTGCACAAATCCCAGTCCCAGCCCTCCAAAACTGATTTCTTTTCTGTGACTGTGGACAGAAAAAGGGTCTGGCAGAGCTCTCCTCCTGGCTGTCATTTTTACATTATTTATGACAGATCTGACATTTTCATTTGCACTTTCCACCAGGATCATTCTTAATAAGAAAAATGAAGGCTGAGATGAGTCACAGTTTTACAGTCAAATCCATAATCCTGTTTGACAAACCATGAAAAATATTTCACCTTAAGACAGTATTAAAAATAAAACAAACAAAACTATCCAAACAGACAGCAAGACTGGTGCATCTGCAGAACAGGCTCAGGAATCCTCTGGAGTAAGTGTATCACTCGTGCAGCAGGAGGTCAGTAAAGGATCTGTGGTGCTCAGTGGCCATTTGCACATGTAATCACAGAAGCAGTTTGATGAAATGGCTGCACAGGCAAGAGCAAATAAAACCAAGGAAGGGAACAGGCTTCAACCAAAAACCTTATCCAAAAAACTCATAAGAGTGCATTACATGAGAAAAGAGTTTCAGATGATACCATGAAAACAAAGCATCACATATGGACAGCTGAAAGTGGAACTGAGTAAGTGAGAAATTTTGGAAGAAACTGACCTGCTTAAAAACCCAATTAATCATGTTCAAAAGATTTATTAATAGACTTGAGTGTTGCCTGCTCTGCAACTTGACAAGAGGTGGCAAAAGGGGACAAACTCCATAGAGATTTTCTGTAATCAGAAGAGTGATTACTTCCGCAACCCTTGGCTATTGAATATTTTAAGATCAGTTAAATTATGTCAGCTTGATCCCATATGCCAATCTTTTCCAGGCATGGATGACAGGCATATGGTACAGCTGCAGCCAGCTCTAGAGGAGTTTGTGCTGGCTGAAGTTTTCAGAGGACACAGGACGTGAGATGGGACACAGCAGCGACTGGCCAGACCTGTGAGTCCACTACACCCTTCATACGCTTCCAGTGTGCAGGGAATGTAATTCCCATGCTGGAATTACAGTTTTGTCAGGCTGCTGAACGAGAGTGGAATCAAGCCTAAAGCCTTCACCAGCCAAAAAATAATTCAAAAGGAAAGAGAAAAAATGTGAATGACAGAGACTCTCTCTCTTTCTGGCACAACAAACAACCAGACCCAAGAGCCTGCAGACAGGAGTAATGAGCCATGATTTTTAGGGTTTGGAATATTTATTTTTGTATAATTTCATTTCAGATCATGCACTGCAGGTCAGAATTAATCTCACATGTGTGAGGACTAACTTGGGAGCATTCCAGTTCTCCGCAAGTAAGCGCTAATATTTTACAGATAGTTACAGCATGACATCCAGCCTCTGCTTCCCTCTCTGTCTGCCATACAGCTGTTTCCTAGGCTAATTCTGTCTGCCCAGAAGCTGCAGCAAGAACAGGGAATGGCCTGTGCAGAATTTGCCTAAAAGGCCAGACCTCCTATGAAGGACAGAGTAGAAGTGTCTGTCGAGACCAGGCAGCACAGACTGGCAAAGGGTGGTGGAGATGCTGCAAAGGCACTCAGACAGCAGTGCAGGCACAGCCTGGGGATTCTGGTGTTGGTTTGTTTTGGGTTTTTTAATAATTTAAAGAGATTTTTTTTTTTTTTAATTTAAGGAGAATGCTTTGGGATTTTCCTGTTTTTTTTGTTTGTTGCTTTTCTTAAAAAAAAAAAAAATAAAGGAAAATCCCAAATTGCCTGACCGTGCTTTTTGTCAAACTTCTGCTAACCTCTGGAATTGTTCCAGGCTTCAAGTATCTGCTTGAAGCAGGACTTGACTGAGCAAGCCAGAAGATGGCAAGTTGCATGCATGTATTTTTTAATTACTGCATCACTTTTAACCCAGCATCACTTTCCCTATGAAGATTAAGCACAGACCTCTCATCAGTCTGCTGCCATGGCAGCACAGTGCCTAATGCTCAGCTAGGGGGGCTGCAACAGGGATTTTACATTCTCACATTTCTTGGGAAAATCACTCACAGGCTCCAAACCTAATAATAATATTTCTGAGGTGTTTGGAAGTACCTAGAAGATTTTACTGTGTTTAATCTTGACACAGTTGGGAGGTGTGGCTCTGCATTTTTGTAGTTTCCTGAAGGCAGGATGGATCCAGACAGGGAGCATTGCGGTGTCTGGCTCCTGCCCTCTCACGTTACACTCCCAGTATATGCCATAAAGAGAGGAGGCTTCTCCTTATATTCCCCAAATCTTCCTCAGAGCATACACGGATCCCTGCTGACTGTATATGGAGTCAGGATAACGCAACCCCCTCACCCCAACACTGATGCACCAGCCTACAAGCAAAGCGCACGGCAAACAAGAATTTACTCTGCGTGTTGGATTCACAGCTGGCAGCACTGCCTGTCACTTCACTTTCCTCTCAGCTTACTCCCTGATAAGATTATCTTCTGTGCAAGTGGTGCCTACTGGACTTGCAAATGTTTCTGAGATCCTATTACAAAAAGTGCTGGAAAAAAATTCAGGGGGCTTCTGTGCTAAAAATCAGAGGAGTTCCCGTGGCAGCAGCCATGGCCCCAGCAGGTACTGCCACTGGCTGGCTTGGTGCTGGGAGTACTTACACCCCAACACATGGGGATCTCCTGTGTGCACAAAGCTGGAAAGGTGCTTGGGATCAGCCACAGAAACACAGTGGCCTACAACAGCATTTAACCTGTTCAATGTCAAGGTCTTCAGGAGCCAGAAAGAGTTTTTGGACAATTCTGTAGAACAAAAATCACATGCCTACTCAGATACTCAAGGTATCTGAAGGAAGCTGGGAGACAATTCCACATATTTTTCATTAAAAAAACCCCTTCTCTTAAATTAAAGAGGCATTTAACTCATTCTCACACAGAGATGAAATGAGACACACCACACAACTCTTAGAAAATATTAATTTCCATGGCTATCCAGAGTAGCAAGATACTCGTACTTAATATACTTACTGTACTTAAAATAGCTTGTATGAAGTGTGGTTAGTTATTCAGTCTCGTAGCTGCATTTTGTGCTGACAGCAAACAGGTGAACAGATCTAATCTGACATCTGAAGTAATCACACATTAAGCAACTATTCAGAAAAAAGCTACATTTTCAGATTATCTTTTGAACTAAACCAGATAACTCTTTGGTAGTTTTTGTTGAGAGATGCACCTAAAGCTTCAGAAATGTAGCATTCCAAAAGCCAGGTGTGGGTTGGGAATCATCATTCATGACAGTTGTGATTTTAAATAAATCCTTCCTTTTTCTGGCATAAAAATTGCTAAGCAGTGGTAAGGAAGTGGGAGGGCTCTGATTCACAAAAATGATGGCTTACTTTCTGTAATTTTCTTCTTGTCATTTGGAACAACGAGGTACATAATAACATCTGACACTTCTGTAGAGCTTTCCAAGTGAGATTCTGGAATCATTTTGCAAATATGAAAGCCTCAGCTCAGGCAGTAAGTGCTTCTCTCCTCTCAGCTAGGAGAACACGGTACTCTTAACTCCTCATACCCGTGACTGGGTTTGCAGAGGGGCTGCAAGGTAAAAGGAGTATATTCTAGATAAAAAAGTCTTGCTCCTGCCCATTTACTGAGCTTCAGTCATGCATGAAAAGGGGTTCTGCAACTGATACAGTTTAGGAACCTGCTTTGTTAGGACATCACATTGCATTGACTGTTTGTCCACAGCCCTTTGCTATTGACATTTCAGAGAAGCTCTTCTTGCTGCCAACTAAAATGCAATTCCCATCTCCCAGTGGTATTTTATCTTGGGACTTTTACAGCTGTTTTATGCCTCCTCTGTGCCCTCCAGGATTCATAAAAGGACAGAGGCACACACAGGCTGATTCATGAGACCTTCCAACAGGTGTTACAAGTTACAGTGGCTGAAAAATGCCTGTGCTGCTTTGAAAAATGTAATGCTTTGCATATAGTTTCCCTTTTTTCATACAAAAGGGTTAGGATATTAAACCTATTTTTCCTACATGCAAATTTTCTTCTATTATTTGGAACACTGAAAATACAGAGCAGCTGCTCCACTTGCACGACCATGAGTTAGAATTACTCACAATGTTCAACCACTTAGTTGTTATGAGCTGTAGGAAAAGAGATACATCAGAAATCGAAAATTCATTTTCAAATAATAAATCATTACAAAGAATGACCATGACTCAGCTTATTGCTCTGAATACTGCTTCTATGGGTGGTTATTTTGTTAGAAAAGAATTAAGCTGCTGCAGCACAATAAAATTTCTCCCAGTAGTCTTACAAAACATTAAGTTGAAGGCTGTAGAAAATGAGCCTGGTCCTCCAAATCAGTGTCAGAACTGTGTATCTGAGTGTTCTGGCAGTGCAAGTCTGCCAGCTATGATACAGTAAAACTATTCCCCAGTCTTTTCCCGGTGTGGTATCTCAACTCCTAGATGCCACAAGGCTAATTCCCACCCTCCTCCATCCCAAGGTTGACTGCTGAGTATCAGCAATCAGTTGTCCTTCATACTTCTGCTGGGTCGTGGTTACTTTTATGACAGCCCAAATAAGACTCAAAAAGGACATATTGGGGAGCTGAATAACAAAGAACAAAGTAGGCATCAGTGCTGCTTACAGAGAGGACTGTTTAGCCAGAGTTGCCTCAGAAGAGGATGGTCAGTGACCACCAGCTTGGCATTTGCCTCTGTGAACTGCTTCCAAAACACAAGCACACTTAATCCAGGTGAGCTAAGAGCACAGTTGCAGTCTGCATATGTATGACTCGTAACCTTGTGTCATGTAGTACTGAGTGTGCCCAAATCCCCCCAGAAGATGAACAGTCCTGGCCTTAGTTAGCAATGGAGCAGGTGACCATCTGAGTATCTGCGTGTTGCAACCATAAACCTGACACCTGTTGCTGAGCATGGCATGAATGTCAGATGACTGAAACCAAATGGTGGGAAGATATTTGAACAAGTCTGTTCCAGTTCCTGAACTAATGAACAGGAACAATTAAATAAACAGAAGAAGAAACATATATACAGGTTTAATGTACCTTCCATGTATCAGTTTGGAAAAGGTTTTTTATAAAAAAAAACCCAGCCAAAAAAAATCCCAGAACTCTTAGCCAGAGACCATCCGTTAAGGCAGAAGGTTCTGTGAGGAAGGGGAAACAAAGCATGCTGTTTTTTCTGAAGTCTTCCTACAAAAGGCCTAACAGAAACAGTTTAAAATATTGACATTTAAAGGGTAACCTCCACATACTCCTCCCTATTGCCAACTGAAATATCTGGGAAGCCCTGTTCTATTCTCATATGCTTCTCTGATATTACACAAGTCAAGTTATTTACTTCTAAAGACCACTAAATCTTATGGTCTTTTTAGCTTTCAAAGATGCATCTTTTTTTTTCCTTCTAAGAAACAGTAAGTCGAAGAAATACTGAAATTCTTTTCAGCTGCCAAATGAAATAAAAAAGAGAATTTATCCTGCAAATAACATACAGGTCACAGGCAAAAAAGGTACAGAGTACTGAATCCCAGTGCTTTACTCCAAAGCTTTCCTAACATGAATGCCTGTGATCACATTAATAAAGCACAAACCAATGGAGTAACACTTTGACACTAGGAGAGCCCAAGAGGGCATCACTGCCAGGCTCTAGCACTGCTGCTGAGCTGCACCTTCCTCTGCATGTGCTGTTGTGGACAGAATATCAAGGAGAGAACATCAAGCCAGACAGGTCCTTAAGTCTGGCCACCTTCTTAAAGCTCGACACACACAAGTGAAATTTCTGCCTCACAATCAGGTGCCTTGGATCTATCAGGTAGTCAGGAACAAATCCTGACAGACTACTTGCACTCTGTGAACTGTCTAAGCAGCTTCATTTAAGAAAGTATTAAACATACAGGCATGCCAGCTCAAGAGCAATCCAGCAGCCCACTGCACCGTCCATTTAGATTTTCTTGTGATATTATCATATTTGATAAGCAATTAAATAAAGATACCTAAAATTCAACTGTCTTCAAAAAATAAAAACTATTCAGTTGCAAAAAAGACATTTGTACTGTTTCGACTCTGTAATAATTGCAGTCAGTCTCTAAAAACTTGCAACACTCATGTCCATTTGAGCATATACTGTTCATTTTGTTAGAACTTTAACAGTCCTGACAGATGTTTGCAAGACATCTCACCTGCGATATATTCTTATTTAATTAAGAACGACACAGAGGAAAACAAGATGGAAAAGACTAGAGGTCATTAGACTTTCTTTTTTTTAAAAGTATATATGTAGGAGGTTTATTTGCATTTCACTTCCTACTGGCTTTGCCAGTAGAGCTGAGTCTTGACCTTCAGTGCAGCAGTGCTGCCAGTCCTCTGCCAACTGTTAACTGTGCTGTCTTACAGCACTTCTAACCATTTGCACAAACAGAGATAGGAATGACACCAGCAAGCTCATTTTGATTCCACAGCAGGATCTGAACTCCACCCTGCAAGGGTGAGAGGTGTCTGAGTCAACCTATTAAATCTCTCCTGTCTCCTGACACCTCTTTAATTTCTCATTTTAAAAGATGTTCCTAACTATGTCTTTTGGGATTTGAACCAAAACTTTCCTTATAAAACCTCAAATTGCACTTATTTTGACAGTCCCAGCATAGATGGTAACAATTCTTGTTAATGGGCTTTTGTCCATCCAAACACTGAAGCTTTAACTAGTCTCATATCTTGCAATGGTTGATTATCACATACACTGTAAGAAGAGCTGTTGGGCAACTCACACTAACATTATTCACAGAGTAAATAGGGCTACAGTATTTACCAGCTACAACAATGTCTTTTCTGGATGACCTGTGAGCACACACAGAACAATATAGTGCTTGTATATGACACATTTATGAACTGGAATAAAAAAGCACAGAAACCCACAGGACCAAGCGAGGAGCTGGGGACACTGGTGACATCCACAAGTGGGGAGATAAAAGGGGAAAGTGGAAAACGAGCAAATTTATAGCAGCAACTGGAGATATTACAAGGCATATCTCCTGTGGTGGGCAATGCTCTGAGGACCTTTCAGCTGCTCTGTCTCCTGACCATTCCTGATTTGACTGTTACCAGATCTCCAGCAAAGGGAGGAAGAACAAGCAGAAGAATTTAGTAACAGTGATCCTTAACAGTTAGAAAAAGAGCAGCTTGGGCTTTACAAGGCAACTAGCTGGGAGAACAGATGGTATCTGGCCATTCACCAATTCTGAGACAGGTCTCAAGTATTTCATTAATGCTGAATTTGAAAGCAACTTTTCACGACTGTGTTTCTTCCTTTGTTCTTTGACCAGGAAGGCCAGCTGTAAAACATTTATTTCTTTTCTGAAAGGAAGAGGAAGCAAAAACCCAATAAGAATCCTGCATGGAAGAGTGCCCAAGCTTTAGACTTGAGAGTACATTGGATGAAATTTTGAACATGGTCAACATGATCATAAACATATATCAACAAAACCTCTACTTTAAAGTAAACACAATGTACCACGTAACACCATTTAGAGAATTTTGATCTACGAAGTGTCTGCAAATAAATGTAAGAACACAGCACATGAAGCGCAAACAGTTGACTTGATTCAAACCCAATCTTACCTGTTCCTGTTCCAGTAGGATCACCTCCTTGGATCTGCAGAATTAAAATTAAATCAATGGTACATATGTATCCGTGTGAAAGACATTAAATACAAATCATAAAAGCCAGTGTTGCTTGATTTTCTTCCTTCTATACTGTGTCATGTTGACAAGTCAGCAAAAAGGAAACCATTAGTATTTATTTAGAGTTGCTTTTATCAGCTGGCTGTCATCCTTTATATTGCTTATCCAAGAGCGGAATGACAGTTTTATAAAAATAATATGCCTCTTGTGGGTAAACAGGGAAAATAACCAGTCTCAAATGGGTTAACTAGAACATCCTTTCTATTATGTGCTGAGTCATAACCTGCTTTTTAACTGATGATGCACTGCTTTTGGAACTGAAAAGGCTTTACATTTTGCCACCAACCCTCCATATGAGAGAAGGCAAGAAATGAGAGAATATGGAATATTTTCCGTATTTGAATATGTATTTGCCTGTATCCCCCTCACTATTTTCAGTAGAAAAAATCCTCATGTGAAACCAATCTTTCAGCAACACAACTTATCACAGGCATTAACCACTGTACATGCAAGATCTACAAAAATAATATTCCATATTCTAATGCCAGTGGAGGGAGCATGACATGACCAGTTTCACACTAGTAGCACACAAACACAATTTTAGTTGTGAGTTTAACTATGAACTGAGATATACAGTGCTGTCAAAAGAAAAAAAGCTTTTTGCAGGATGACAGGATGGAATGTAACATCCAGTGATGTTCCCTGAAAGATGTGCTCTGCCTTCAGGATCAAGTTGTTAATTCTTCTGAAAGGAAGTTACAGGGTAGCTACTATATCGTAAACTGCCTGGACTGTAACTATGTAAATAGAGATCTTCCATTACCAAAGACAATGTTCTGGAAGACAAGGTGCTCTTTGCCTCCTTCACAAAGAAAGCCTGAGCACCCAGACCTGGAGCACACTCAGGAAAGGATGAGCTGACAGGATCCAAGTACCACAACCAGAAACAGAAATTCAGCTGCTTTCTAAAGTTTCATCTGAATGAGACTGCAACAGGCCACAGTATTACTTATCCAAATTAGCATTTCCCTCTCTCTTTCTCTCCTTCTGTTCATTAACAACCCACCCACAGCTTGGGGAAGATAATAAGAGCCTTGCCAAGGCAATGACTCCTAAAGGCTTTGTTTGGAACGCCAGCAAAAGCAATGCAGTGATGCTCCAAGTGACAGCATCAGAGACAATTGTTAGTAAGACTAGTAAGTGCACACTGAGTAAATTAGGACAATCCTAGTTCTGATGGCACATTTAATATACACCTATTTCAAGCTGTCACGCATGGAAGAACCTAAAGCTGAAATAAGCTAAATATATCTTTTGAGAACATCACATGTTGTGTATTAGACAGGATTTTTTCAATACTCACCACAAAATTCCGAATTGATCGATGAAAAATTGTTCCATCATAATAGTTCTTTTTGCACAATTTGATAAAATTTTCACATGTTCGGGGTGTCTGAAAGACAAAAGGAAGTTTTAATTAAACAAGACCTTTAGACAATCAATTGCTCACTACACTGTTTACAAGAATCACTTTTCATTTGTGCCTTAGAAAGAAACAATCATGCAGGACTTGAAGAGAACGGAGTCTGCCTACAGAAAATCTCTATAATATATGCTCTTTTACAGTACACTGGAGAGATATACACTACTGGGTAAAATAAATTAACCACTGGGTTAAATAAATTAAACCCAGACCTTTCAATTAGCACAAATAAGTGTTGAATAGTAACTCAGATAACTGGAGCTCCCAGTTGACATCATGATGGTGAAAGCAGGTAAACTTAGAGACTTTCAAGTAACTTAATTCCAGCAGTGCATCACAATCCTGTTCCAAAGGGGGATTTCCAGCACTGAAAAAAGTTCATTTCCCAGAGTAAGAACGAACCTGACTTCTCTGCTCCACTGAGAGCATATTGAAGCTAACTGGGAGGGAAGCATTTGGCCCTCTTTACCACTTGGAAGTAAAAATGGGAGTGACTCAAATCACTGGAACACAGGATAATTAAAAAAGACAACTTGTTTTCAAAACTCTAAATAAAAAAAAAAATCATACTAAATATATTGCCAACTTCTAATTCACTTCTACAGTGCAAATTAAAGTTATTTATTTGAATTTATGAGCCATGGCATTCAAACAGTACCTTCTGAGAAACTTTATTGTCAACCTAATTATCCTTCCATTGTAATTGTATGAATTCTCTTCTCTGCAATAGTAAAATACCTTCAGATGTACAAATACAAGTAGAGAAACAGCCTGTTTTCTATACTTGGACATGTTTTCCATCCCCAGTGTGGATTATGTGCATGCATCTATTCCAGGTTTACAGAAGAATACATCTAACTTATTTGAGTTGTTACAGGCCTTAAAAATATCCTTCTTGTCGTACGTGCTGGCGAGTGAAGCCCCAGCATGGCTGTAAATGATCACACACGAGCCTCGTCTTCCTGAAAGACACTGATCCCCTCTGCACTGCTGTTTTACCACTGCTGCTCTGAGAGCTGCCCAGGCACATGGGGACTGAGCCACGCAACCTGAAGTGACTTCACAGCAAAAACACCAAGGCCAGCCTGATTACAATCATTTAGGGATGAAATAATCTCTATCTGTTGATGAGCCAATCCATAAAAGTATTCATCTGGAACCCTACAGAACTTCAGTTTCCTGTATTTTCTCATCTGAAACACAATCATTCTCACCCCTCTTTATTTGCACTGAAATGCCTCTTAATTATCCAAGCAAACTCTACCTACCATTATAAATTCTTTATAATGGTTCCTTCTTAATTACTCTACACAGATATAGATGACAGTTGTCAGCTGGGCCATAACTGAAAAAGGAAGCAAATTCTAACGCAATCCTACACCAGCCACTATTTCAGATTTCCTGCACAATTCACTACTGAGTTAAATGGTAACAGTACCATAATGGCTTTATGGTAGAATGCCACTAGGACATGCATTTTGGAGGCATCCTGAGGGCAACTTCTAAGTAACTATATCCAATAAAAAATATCAAGCAACATGAGGTTTTCCTACAGTTGCAATGTTTATAGTAAATTCAAAATTTTTTCCTTTGAATTCAACATACATGCTTTAAAATAATCTTTGTACTTAACCTTTTCAGTAAAATTCAACCCCTGAAGAATCACCTGTGCAGCACACACTTCCTTTATCAGACGAGATCGTAACAGCCTTGATCCCAATGTAGTGCTATTAGTTATCACTCGTGAAAAATGTCAGTAAGGATAAAAATAAGTTAAAAAAAATTCTTCATGAATCAGAAATGGAATCAGCAGCTTTTAGCCTAAGGCATTTTATCTCATGAGAGCCAAGCACTCTTCAGAGAGAGCAACATGGTTAATAAGTTCTCTGGGGGGAATACAGCAACCTGTAATTAATTTTTCATAAAAAATGTAATCAGGCAAAAGACTGAGCCCCCAAGGAATACACAGCAAACCATTTTAAATTTGCACAGAGTTGATAAGCCAATACAGATTTCCTATTTCTTTTCAAAATATGATTTGTAAAATATACATCAAAAAAACTAGCTCTAGTAATGTATTTTTTATGCAGGACCTATGCTGACCCTTCTCTCTAAATGGATTTCTAGCTATTACACTCTTTCCCACAAACAAGATTTTCAAATGCAACTGCAGAAACATTTAGTATACATGGAATAATCATTTCACTGCAAGGTTTTCTTTCAATAATTGCCACCAAATTGGTTCCCATGGTCACCTCATGCATCACACAGATATATCTGGCAGGTAAGCAGCTTCTTAGCAACATTACCATTACCTCTTATAATGCTTCTTAGTAGACACAAATAAATAGGTTTGCATTCAATCATAATAAACCCCAGTTTCAGTCATGCAGCAAATCTAGAATATCTGGCTCAGATTATCTGAGTTATTCAACGCAGTCAATGTTCTTGCCAAATCTCACACTGCCAAGCATATTTCGGGGATTTTTTAAAGCAGTGTCCTGTCCAAAACAGGAGAAAAAAGCTTGAGGTTTATGGGGAAGGTGCAGATCCTCAGTAATGAAGTTACGTTCTGCACTGACCATACAAACAAGGCCAGTCTTTGAAGTCTTTGTTCCAAATACAAAGACTGATGACAAATATATATAAACAAACCTGACTTCATTATTTGAGTGTAAGATCTTGTGGAGGATGTCAGACTCACAGTCTCTGAATATAAAGCTGTCTGCTTCTTCAGAAACTTCCTCCACCCCACTTGCCTCACACCATTTCTGAAGAAGGAGGGGATGGTCCAGGTACCTGGAAATGCAGGAGTGCAGGAGGCAAGGTGGGTTTCTTGTTGCCTCATTACTGACTATGTGCTCCATGCTATCTTTTTAATTCTGGCTGTTCTTGTTCTGGTCAGTTCTCAAACTCACCTCAACAATAACAGTTAACTTCCTCTCTACTCCTTTTATATTAAGCAGGAAATGGCTGAAATTATTTTAGTCTGCTGACTATGACTTAGGCTTCCATGTAAGAAAGTCAAGGGAAAAATGCCACCTTGTCAACCTGATCTGAAATCCACTGACGAAAAAACATCATATTTTAAATCTACCGCAATATCTTCTCAGGAGTATGCAGAGGTAGTCTTAACAAGACAAATTTAAAAATTCTAGAAGGCTTTTCTGACCAAAGAGTATGGTAGGATAGCCCTGAGAAATCCTCCTTTTCTCAGGTCAAATTTGGACCATGAACACAATGTCTCTGTATGATGTCCTTCAGCTTAAAGACACTTCTCTCTCCAAACGACAAATAGTAAGAAAAAAACCCCTTATTCATACAAAAAATGAGTCACCTGCTCCAACTATGCTCTCTATTTAGATGCCAGATAACTGTCTTTCAACTGTTGAAAATTCACACCCAAGACAAGCAGTAAAATTTTAATAAATAGTTTGAGACAGGAGTCCAGAAGAGCACTTATCCCAGAAGATGCCACAAATATTTTGCGTGGCTCACAGATATGTATATTTAATGGGGCCACAGTTCAATGGTTTTCTAAGTAGGTTTAAGTCTCCATTTAGCCACCGTACTTAGCAGGTCACTCCACATGGAAACACCACCATTCTACCAGCTACTAGGTCCAGACAAATTTCAGAGTTAAAGAGAGACTGCTTCTAAGAATGACCATGCAAACATAACTGACAGGAAACTGTGAGATCATGGAGACAGGGAAAACACTGAAGAAAGGAATGTACAATTTAGAAAACCAAACCAAAACAGAAAAGAACCCTGACTGCTTACGACAGATTTCTAGGATAAATGCAGATTTTATCTTGTTCCACTTTCAGTCATCAACCAACCCAATTTCAGTTTCCATTTTTTCAGCAAGGGTGGCTCCAAACCAGACAAAATTCATCTCTCCTGCAGCATCCTAAGACCTGAGGGGTGAGAGCAAGCCATGTCCCTAGCTGATTTCCCCGTTTGCAGCTCTCCTTTCTCATTAATAACAATGGGTTACATCTGTAAGTTACCTTAACTCAGAAGCTGTACTGGGCAGCTGAAGAGCCAAACAGGAATAGACTAAAAACCTGCAGCATTCCTGTTGCCAAGGTACGGGAGATGGGAAAAGAGGGGAGCGCCTGAGTCGTTGCCATGACTGCAGGGAAGAAGGCTTTACTATGTGAAGAGCTAATCATTTCAAAATGCTCCATCCCTTGAGGATGTGCATGAACCTTGAAGGGAAATTTCACACTAAGCATTCAGAAGCTGTCATTCGCACATCTGTATAATTTTCTTGTGCTAATTCCACTTCCCTTTTATTTCTTTTTCTCCCTCTAAATTGGATGAACTGTAGCAATGGTACTAAACTACAGAGCCTTGCTACATGCTCATTAACCCTATATTTCAAAGCAGAAATAATGAAAAGCTCATTCCTCACAAATTAAAATTGCATTCTACAGCCTTCATCTTATCACATAAATGCCAGAATCCTGCTACTAAGAGGCATGAACTAGTGATGGAAATTTCTAAGGCTTCAAACAAAGGCTTCAATTTTTTAAACACAGATCCTCTTTAAAACGCAAGGTGAATTTTGTTTAGCTTTAATCCGTTTACATCCCCTTTTTTAATATATATATAGAGAGAGCATTTCCACTCTTGTAATTGTTCACTCAGCAACTCTTCTAATGTGTAAACCCATAAATAGGTGATTTGGTAAGGTTTAAACTCAGTTCTCCCCATCCTTTCAATCTGTAGTCCTCATACCCTATCCACCACACAGAAAGGAACTCAGCAATAAAAGCTTGGCTTTATTTAGGGCGTAGTCAGAGCCAACTGTAATAGAGCAATTTCAGGAATCACCATCTATCAAGTGCAAGTGTTTGTTCCCTCCTCCACATCATGGAAAGAAACTGGATGCACAAATGTTTCTAGAGCATGTCAATGTGCAGTACTGTCCTGGAAGGCCATTTCAACTGCCCTACTTCACTGTGCACCAATGCACTAGGAGCACATTCCAGTTGTTTCAGAGCAAGAAGGACAAGAAAATCAAAAGCTCCACAAAGCCCAGTGTAGAAGCATAGGAAGAATTTCACTGTGGGAAGCCCATGACACTTCCTGCAGGAAAAACATTTACTACAGACCTAAACATCACTCCCTGCCAGCTCTTCTTTCCTGCTAACAGTTCTCCTGTGTGCCAGAGGGGCTGAGCTGGTGATAGGTCATGGTGGCAAACAACTGCTGCCTACAGTGGTTCAGATCAAGAAAGCCACAGTTCATGGAAGGGGCCTCATTCTCAGCTGGTTACACTGTGAGCAAACCTACTCGGGCCACTCTGTGATCCGTGATCAGAAGGGCACAGCTCAGTGAGTGAGCACTTGGGAGATGAAAGCACCAGGGCACTGTGGGGTAAAACACTTGGCCAGGCACTTACTGGTAATAAAAAAGGATCAGAACAAGCAAACTATGCCTCAGGTAATAGATTACTGACTTGACAGCAATTTGCCTATTTTGCTACCTCAAAGCCTCAAAGTTCACTTAGAACAAAGAGCAGAATTAATGCATTCTCGCTAAACAGAAATCCACTATAATTTAATCAGCTATTTAGCAAAGATTTCAGCAGATAGCTAAATTTCACTTATAAAAGGCATTTCTTACACAATACTGACATTCACGATGCTATCAAAAACTTTTTCAAAGTCTAAGCAAGATGCTCAGCTTAGACAAGATGCCAGTAAAAAGATGACACACTTCAGTTTTACTTCTCACTTTTTTGCAAACACAGGGACAATCACTCAGTTTAGCTGAGCACAATTCAAGTGAAATAAGGCATCTAATTCACTCATCTAATTTGTAATTTTTAACTACTAGTTTTCCAGAGGCAGAGTCAGCATTTCTAGCCACAGTTATTACTTTTCCTCTAACTTATATTTATTGCAGTGGTAGAAAAGAAAACAATCCTCTTCCCATCCCTCTCAAATTTGTCATCACACAAGGGTTGAGGCGCTTGCCAGACAGCACAGTGCAGAGCTGGGTGCTGATGAGGACGGAGCTGGAAAGCAGGACATAGCACTGGTAGACACATCCTGAATGAGGATGCAACTTTAATTGCTTGAGCAACCTCCAGCAGCTGTAAAATTTGGGATATTGCAGGTCCCATGGCGGCTCCCTGGCATTTCGTCAGCCTGGAGGTGACTGCACATAAATCCCACCACATAAATCCTTGCAGAAGATGCAACCTGTAACAACTTCCATGCTAGACAGGAAAGCTCTGGTAGCATCCGCCTCCCAGGGTCACCCTGCTCTCATCAGAGCAGCCAAGGTACAAACCAGAAACATGTCAGAGAAAGATGAAGAGCAGTAGCTGTGTAACTCAAGCCACCTCATCCTCAGGTTCAGGATCAGTAAGTGGCAGACAGAGCTGGTATGGGGATGCCTGCACCTCATGCCTGCAAATGTCAAAAATCAAATGGCACAATCCAATAACAATCGACTTCCTTCCAAAATCCAGCTTGTCAGGGCAGTTGAGAAGGCAGAAAAGGTCCAAATGAGCAAAATGCCTTCCCACCAATTATCCAATGCCAAAGGCTGCCATGCAGAGACAGCCCAGGGCAGCACCCCACAGTGCAGGGAGAGCTTGACAGGGAGATGCTTGAGCACCTCCCTCAACCCCATGCTGAATGTCCTATTCAGGCATGGACAGAGGGGGACATCAGGGACTCCCACGGCCCCTTTACTGCTGCAAAACAGCACTGAGGACAAGCACATGATGGCAGCATCCAGGCATTTCCTACAGATATCTCACATGAAAATGTTGCTCCTTTCCCCAGCATGGCTGTGTGCTGGCTTTGGCTGGGGTACAGTTAATCTTCAGAGCACCTAGCATGTGGCTGTGTTCGGGATTTCTGCTGAGAACAGTGTTGATCATTCAGGGATTTTTTTTCACTATTGCTGAGCAGGGCTCAGAGTAAAGGCCTTTCCTACCTCTCACCCCACAGCACCAGTGAGCAGACTGGGGGTGCAAAACGAGCTGGGAGAGGACACAGCCAGGACATTTGATCCCAAATGACCAAAGGGGTATTCCAGGCCATATGACACCATGCTCAGCATATAAAGCTGGGCCAAGAAGGAGGAAGGGGGGGAATGTTAAGAGTGATGGAGTTTGTCTTCCCAAGTCACCATTGCAGGTGTCTGGGGATCGCCAAACATCTGCCTGAACTACCATGGGTAGTGGTGAATTAGTGCCTTATTTTGCTTTGCTTGTGTGTGCAGCTCTTGCCTTACCTGTTAAACTGCCTTTATCTTAGCCCACAAGTTTTCTCCCTTTTCTGACTCTCTCCCTCATCCCACAGTGGGGAGTGAGTGTGGTTGTGTGAGGCTAAGTTGCCGCCTGGGGTTAAACCACAAGCAGGTATTAATGCCCCCAAAGTTAAAACTATTTGAAATATCAGCTGCCAGTCACTTAGAAAAACCTAGAAATGACCTGTTAATCAAGATGGCTGTGCCAAGCCATAGATCTGTCTTCTAGGATAGCACTTGGAGGAAAAAGCACACAAAGAAGAAACAACATCCTCTCCAAAAAATATTTTTATCCAGCTGCTCTTCTACTGGAAAAGCACAATTCTGTTTGTTTGTTTGTTTTTAGTTTCTGTTAACAAGAACTCTCAAAGTTGAAAGTTGCAGCTCTTCCTATAATCACCTATTTTGATGAAAAAATATGAACCAAGCCATTAAAACTATGCCAAGACCACTGTACTTCACCCCTCCAGTCATATTAACTGAGTGAACAGACAATGGTAACACATCAGCCAGTTATTTGCCAGACAGTGCCAATATGACATTGACAGAAAGCAAGAATGGAGGTTTAAGTCAGAAAGAAAATGAGAGATTCA
The DNA here is from genome assembly GCA_013397135.1 of Pachyramphus minor. Lineage (NCBI taxonomy): Eukaryota > Metazoa > Chordata > Aves > Passeriformes > Tyrannidae > Pachyramphus > Pachyramphus minor. The sequence continues at coordinate 36,134 of VYXB01000252.1, forward strand.
GGAAGACTGGAGAACCTCATCATGCCAAGAAGTCAAAGGATTTTTACAGCAACTCACTTCTTTCCCACTGGAAATGGATAAGAAGTTTACAGGCTTCTGATCTTCAGAACAGTTCCTCACACAAAAGGAGATGATTTCAAAGAACAGGGGTTGGATTACACAATTGGACATTACAGGCATGTTTAACAGGTCAAAGGGCCTCAAAAGATTAAAACACCAATGTTCTTCTTCAGATAGCTATGCCAAGACATCATCATTAAGCAGAGTTTTCCAGGTCCTAAAACCTCAAACACCATTTATGGAGTGTTGGACACAGTTTTGAAATCCATCTCACATTCTTCTTTATTATGTCAACTTGCCCTTAAACCTTAAAGTGAGAGACAGGTGACTTTGCAGAAACTGCTGTGGCAGTTATGGATTAGTATTGAATTACCACTATTAGCATGTGTTTAACCACAGATCATTAGTATTGAATTACCACTATTAGCATGTGTTTAACCAGAGTGACCACTTGTATGAGGGGAACTCACAAAGGAGAGAAGGGAGATAGAACACCAAACCAAAGGTTCATAATTTTGACAGGGTCTTCTTGAGCATTACATTTATATTTTTATACATACATACCTATACATATATATATATATTTAAAAATGGCTGCTTCACCACCTACAAGGTATCACTGCATCACTATAGTGACTAATACAGCAGAATACTAATGGTAATGTACAGCTGTTCCTGATTAAAGCAGCTAAAAGAACTTGAGGACACTAGAAAAATTACAGTAAATAAAATACAAGAAATCCAGTGAAATTCATTGCTTTTCATCAGTTATTTCTTCATAATTTATTTGTTCAGTAAAGCATAAGACTAGAACTGAAAGGATAACACCATTTCAATCCTCTGTACTTGCCAGAATTACTTCTGGTAAGTAGAATTTTTGTAAATTTGTATCCAATTAGTATATATAACAAATGTTGCTTATGCACAGCTGAACTCTGCTTCCTGGAAAACGTGCCTACAGACGGCCACCTGATTAGTCCCCGTCAGGAGGAACATGCTGTATCTCAATAAGAAGACTGGGAGAAAAACAAATGGCAAAAAAGAGCAGTAGGCACACCGCTATGATGCAAAGAGAGAACAGTAGTGTGTCTGCTCACTTGAGGCACACATTCAAAAGGGTGGAAAAAAATTCAGCTTATCTTCCAAAGTCTTTTAATTGCCTTTTTTCAGGACAATTACTTCAACCACACATCATCTTTCTGGAACATAACTGAAAATATCTAGGATTCTAGCCCTGTTTCATACTCTTTCTGAATCATGTCACAAAGTAACTGATGACTTCAATCACTGCAACACTGATTTTCTCCCCTGGATCAATATGAAACATTTCTTGATTAGGTTTTTCGTGCTAGGAAGAATTTCATCACTATCAATCTTATTGACTGACACCTTAAAGTACTTGTACATGAAGAATCTTAGATTTATTTTTAAACAAAAGTTTCCATGTCTACGTATGGACTGAACTCCAAACAATCCATACTGCCATATAGCTCACAAAAAATGGGAAAGAAAGGAGACAAGAGAGCTGTGAAGGGAGAAGGAGTGAGAACCCAAGAAGGGTCCTGAAGGCAAGAGTTACTGGGCAGAAGCAGTGCAGAGTGCCAAGAGCACAACTGCAAGAATGTTTTGCTTAAATACAGCCCAGAGGTATGAATATACAATTGGAGACTCAGTAGACATACACTCTTAGACAGCAAATATGTCACTTGCTGCTCTCTATTTTAGTGAGGAGACTTCACCTCAAATTATATATTGAAATCTAAACCATAAGACTATTTTAAAATGCAATTCAAATGTTGCACAGTATATACTGGACACAGTATTTATCTGCCATATTTATATAGCAACCTCCCCCTCAAGCTTCCTTAAGCATTTCACAATCATTTATTTGCAGTACTGTGCAAATATGATCACTGCTGGGGTGGCTTCCATAATAACCAGAGCACAGGATATCCCTCAGCAATTAAAAAAAAAAAGCCAGTGCACATTAATTTGGGTGAGAATTATGTTACAGCCCAGCTCCCCCTGACTGTATTCAAGGACCTTACCCACATTCTACACTTTTGTAAGAAAACCAAATGCTGTGTATAAACCATTTCACTACACAGCTCCAAGTAGCTCCCAGGACTGGTTCACTCTGTGCACTGGATAAGCCAGAAGAGCTGATAAACACTTGGCATATGATTAAGACTACTGCCATGCATATTCACAGGCAGGGTGAACCAGACGTGTTTAACAATGCTTAGATTTTGGCACTTCTCCATTTTCAATGTCTTTGCAATGTCAGTAGATTCATCGTAGCTGGTCTGTGTATATGTTTGTGACAGATGTTTGCTCTGTCTGCACTGAGTGACCTTAGGTGCCTAACCTCAGTGTGATGCAGGAAAACCAAAGTTAGAAGCACAAACTCCTCCTTATATAGTAAAGGGAGAAAAACAAGTGCCTCCAGGAAAGGACTGATTCCATAGACCTAGGATGATGACCTAAAGTGGATGTTGTGAAAACCTCCCTAAAGCAGCACGTTTTTCCTATTTATTCTAAATATATATCTTTTCCCCTCTGCAGTGCCAAAGGTCTGCTGAATTCACACAGATTTAATCAACACAAAAGGAACAGATGGCGGAAGGCCAGTGTTCAAGCATGTCTGGTTGTGTAAAACAGCACACACTTCCAATGCGTACATGAGGAAGCTTTATGTGTGCAAGGGAGATGAACAGGAATTCATCTGAAAAAAAAGGAACACAATGGATATCATACAGGAAGTTTATAATGAGCAATTTACTCTGGGTCCTCTGGACTGAGTGGCACTGGTCACATATGTGGCCCAAAAGCCCACGCTGATAAGAATAGCTGCAGTCAGGCTGCTTTAGCCAGGAGCCAGTTTGGGAACATATGGCAAAACAAATGATTCAATGCAATCTGCTCGTTCTGCCGCTTCCCCTAAATATTGCTGTACTAACATCCTCTGCTTTTTGCCTTATTACACTGTTACTATTTAAGAGCATGGAAAACACCTGTAGGGATGACAGCGACCTCTGGCACGAGAGGCTGCTGTGGAGATTCTTGCACTGTTTCCATAGATCAGCTCAAGATGTTTATACATATCTTGTGCCTCACTCATGTGAGAGAAAGGAGGAGAAGGGAAAGCTGGAAGGCTTATGCTGTTTGCTCCTTTTTCCTTCTTGCAGGCAAAAATGGATGCATTCTCCCAGTACATCTCTGGATTTCACACCAGGTACCCCAGCTCCTAACCAGCACCACTTACTTTTAAACCCTGTGAGGCTCACTACAAGCAGAAATGTTACCATCTAAACTCCTATTCACATCCTTCTGCTTTCTAAAACATCTACCTCAGGGCTATAATCTCCCGAGTCAAAAATCTCAGCAAACAATGCAAGGTTTGGGCTTTTTATGTCGAAATTCTTTTTCCTTTTATAGATGTGGCTGTACAAATAAATAAGAAAACACACTATCAAGCAGTGACGTCCGAGATATCGGTGTCGCCACAACTCATCCATCTATCAAAAGTCTTGCCATGTTTATTATTTTAAGAGCCAGAGATTTCCCCCAGAATCAGACTGTACAGACTATAAAAAAACTCTAGTCTGTTGTTTTTTAAAATTAATTTCTCCTAATGGCAAATGGAAGATGTTTGAAAACTTGAACTTTTAAAACTGAGACAGCAGGAAGTAAAAAACATATTCTAAGGTTTTCATTTAGGTCTGTGCTGTAAAGCTTAGGCTTTAAAAACAAATCTAACCATTTCTGGGGATCCTAACTACACATACTCAGGCTGACAGACTGCTCTTGGTTTCACTGAGGTTCTTTTCCTGGTTCTGTCAGTGACCTGCCACGTAACCTTGGATTATTCTCTCTTCTCTGTGCTCTGCTTTCTCTTTTCTCTCTTCCTTCTTTGTCACTGTTTGGGTCACTAATCCTGTCCCTTTGAAGCTCTCCTTGGCATGTTGTAAGTAGTCTATTAAAACAATGGGACTACTTACAGAGAACGTTTCTACATATAGTAGTATTATATATAAAATAATACCTAGATTTGACAAATGGAGTTTTGTGTATGTGTGAAAATACACTTAAACCACCAAAGATAGTTATTTAACTGTATCTAGTGCAACTACACACTATTCCTTCCCTTGGCCATTTCCATTGCCAGCTCCAATTCTGTTTCTTATCTACAGAGATACATCTCATGGGGCACAGTACCATGTCACAGTGCAGCTCCAAGTTTAGGTCTCCTTTATTAGTGTGAAGTCGCACATATCCCTTCTTCTTCACATACTGGTATCTCACAACATCATCTTCAATAGCAGCTGTATCAAAGGAAAAGACAAATAATTAGCTCTCTGGAAGTTTACTCAGTGATCTCTAGAAATCAATTCTAGAAAACAACTCACAGATTCCCCTGTCTGCCCTCTTCCCCTGGGTACTGGGTCTTCAGGGTTTGTACCCTGCAATTTATCTACAATAACCTCATATTAATCTCTGTGCAAAACGCTTTCCATTATAGAAAACCACCAACTCCTTGAGAACCAACAATATAATCTATATTTTAAATAAGAGAAGCATTCAGTATTACAATCTATAATTTTCAAGTAATGTCTACCAACCATCAACTTTACTTTGAAACCAAATTGTTTCTTGTCATTGTTGGAAGCCAAGCAGGTAGTCATCAGTCAACCACAAACTGCTGACATGTGGAGACCTACCCAGTTCTGAAAACAAATGAAGCTGTTACTGGACATTTCTGGAAAGTCCAACCAAAGGATCAGTCTAGGATGTTTCCATTTCCATTTTGTCAAAACGTCCAGATATTTTCAATATTTAAAGAGTCACCTGCAAATCACTGTAATACACCAAGTAAAGGAACTGAACTTGGGAAACATAGTTTTAGCGATGTATTCAATCTTTGCCTAAGTATGTGATGTCTGAATTTTAGTGCCCAAAGCCAGACCTCTCTCTTTAACTGGAAATACTAATCACTCAGCTATTTAACCAATATCCAAATTAAATAAATTGTATACATTTTTGTTTAGGTTGGAGAATACAAGGAAAACTTTACTGTACTAAAATGCATTTCCATGTAAATCAAAAGTTATCACCACAAAATTTGTTGTCATTCTAACCAATACTGAGGTAGGCCAAAAAGGTGGGCAAGACTTTGTATGCTATTTGAGGAAAGATTTTATTTCATTCCTAACTTACATAAGGGAATATCTCACTTTGTGGTCCCTGGGCATAAAAAATGTCTCATTAATTTCCATTCAACATAAGTAACAGCCATTCAAAGCCAAAGCTAATTCATAACTGCTCCATTATTTTCAGAATGAGCTCACTGGAAAGTAAGTCTATATCTGCTTAGGGAATACTCTTCCGTGGCATCAGTACTGACCAATTATCACTGCATTCCTTCAATCAATAAACTATGTGTGCTAAGGAGCACACTTTAAAATGCCAAGTAAATAAACAGCTCATAGGTAGGTAGCTCTGGTACCTGCTTCGTGAGTAGTTTCAGGCACCATTGCAGTGGAGGTGAAGGAAGCACTTACAGCTCCAGTGGAATAGTGAGCCTGTTTGCAGACAAAAAAGCACATGACAAAGGCATTAGATCTTAGAATTTATCTCCTAAAGATACTATATAAGCACTAGAAACATACAAATGTCATCCTTCTGAAGGCAGACTTTCTGCTCAGCTCCTACTGAAAGAAACAAATATTCAGTGCAGCGATAATTCTCCATCTGCTACCCACAATATTTGCTCTGATGACACTGTAGTTAAGGCTGCTCATGAGCTGAGCCAAAGGGGCTTAATGTTTCCACTACAGTTTAATACATCACTATGCAAAGATTCTATTATAAGAATTTATTTGTATGTCCACAGGTGGAGATAGGAAAGCAGCACTGCTGGCAAGACATCTGTAAAAGTCTCCAGTGCTGCTGAGTAAGTGGAAGGAAACCAGTGAACCACAGAGATACTGTGGAGGAGAGCAAAGCACCCCTCCCATACAGGGCCCTTCTGCGTGCAGAGGCTGCCCCATGGCTCCCAATGTCTATTTTGAGCTCTGTAATTCTTCTGCAGAAAGGAAATGTTCACGTCACGCATGGATTTTGGAGTAAATTACAAAGATCTAATAAACCCGGAGACAGGTTTAGCAGCTTTGCAGCAATGCCTGTAAAGAATCCAGGCCAGGCCAACACTCATTCCATAAGGTTTCACTGCACCCCAAGTAAGTTCACAGCTATGCCCATCCACCTCATTAGCTGACGATCCCACTTCCCAACATGTGAGAGTTCACCATTGTCTCTCCCCTCCTTTTTTTGTATTATAACATAACAATGCCCTGAAAAAGGAGCAAATGTGATCCTCCTTCTTGGTCACATACATTCCCTAATCCATCCCTAAGCCTCCTCACTAAGAGCTGTGTGCTGCATTGCTATTCATTTTCACATAAGTGTAATCAAAGCAAGTAGGTACACACATCCCAAAATTATTACAGGGCAGAAGACTACTCTGTCTTGCCTATTACAAACAGACTTTGATGCAGGAAATCTAGATGCAGATGAATGATTTCTCTAGAGAACCATGAACACACAGTAACATGCACCTGGAAGAACATCCTTTAAAATATTCCACTAAAATCCTGCATTCCAGTGGAAAAAGAAATGGAGAAGCAGCTGTGGATGATTTATATATTTGTCCACACCAGAAATTATTCACTTGCACTGCCCTTAAGGTGTGCTCTCTCTGCCAATAACTGCAGGAAGCAATGATAAACAAATTCAAAGCGAGAGATTACAACCTGGGAAAAAGGTTCTGCCAACATACACATCATAACCACATCATAAGAACTCTTCCTTCTTATTGTGCTCCAGTTCTCAAATGTGTGGGTTCATTTGCAATGATTTAACAAACAGAAACTCACTGACACTGACACATATAATTCTAAGGGATCGCAATACAGTTCTTGTATTTCCATCTATGACAAATTTCCATGAGACAGAAAACAGAAGGAGCAGTGCCTGGTTATGCTGCAATACAGCCTTGAAGTTGAAAAACATCTAGTACCATTCTTGAAGAAGTCAGTCAGTGCCAAACTGCAAATTAAGTCAACTTACTGCATTCAGCTTATCCACTTTCTTCTTTTCAGGAGCCTTCATAGTAGCTGCTAAAATATCATCACCTTTGAATTCCTTATAAAGCTCCAGTAAAGTCTCTCGGGTCTCTGTGTTTGTGTTTTTCAAATAGTAAGATGGATCTAATTTTGCTTTTTCTTCATCTAGGTAAGACAAAGTTAAATCACTTCAGAGTTAAACGAAACATTGTATTTTGTTCTCCTTCAGTTTACTACATATCTAATCACATAAAAATCTGCCAGGTATTAATTCTACTTTTCTTTTTAAATAAAAAGTTCTAGTTACTATATTTATTCCTGCAGACAGTGACAAATAGCAATGCATAACACTTATGACATTATATCTTGAAATATAGCACAATAAATGCCAATATGATGTACACAAAAAGAAAAAAATTAATCCAACTACTGTAAAAATTTATTTGAAACCACTAGAAATTACCTAAGTCCATTCAAGTCTTGTAAAATTTTTATAGAACAATAAAGGCAAAATACAGTTGGATACAATATAAACTTCTGTCCTTCATCTCCTCACTGAATGGCCAGGCCTATGATGCAGAAATCCCAGGATCAGATCTTTCATGTGATACTGGGGGAGAAGGCTGCTGGACTGGAATTTAGAATTTGGTTTATTTAGTTCTTAATTTAATTTTTTTAATTTTCAAAAGTTTCACTTATTCTGTGTCTTGATAAGCCTATTATTTGCTAGATATTATATATGCATTATATATATATATGCATTATTATAATATCTCATTTCTGAGATAATAGCCACTTACTCTGAGCAGGTAACAGAAAGAGATGCTTGCTTGCAGAACAGTAAATAAGAAAACCAAAAAAAAACCCAAAAGAGTCTAGCAGATGGGTGTGAGAAGATGTAGGTTTCCTTGTCTTGGTTCTGGTACAAGGCTAACAGGCCTTCTCACTTCTCTCTCATGTACCTACTTGCTCTGACAGGATATGGAAATCTTTCTATGTTTGCAAAGCACTCAATACAGACAGGTAATGATTTCTCAAAGAATCATGTCTTTGCTTCAAAATACATTTACACTTTTTGATATGAAAGGGACAGATTCCACAAGTTATTCATATTTCCAAGAGGCCTTCCAAGTACCAGCAACTGAGGGATATCCATCCAGAAAACAGAGCCAATTCCACATTTGGGTTGGTGTTTTCTCAGCCTACCCTCATTTCACCCTTACCTGGATCAACTACTTTCATGTTGTTCTTAACGTGAAAGAAGTTCGAGACGTTGAACTTATCCAGGTTTGTTGGATCCTGAAAATAATAATTGAAAAAACTAATATCAGAGAGCTTGGTGGGCACCAATTCCATGCAACAGACTAGTCTGAAGGACAGACACCACCGTAATAAAACAGAGGGAGACACAACAACTTCCACACTCCCCAAACCACAGAAGATGAAAAAAATATAAAGCCATCAACCTCAACCAACATCAGCAATGAGCCTGTTCACACAGACTCCTGAGGGATCTGGAATTCAGTTCCAAACGTAGGATTACACATATATTGCCTACAGAAGTTACTAACAGAACTAAGCTGTCTACCCTGTCCTAGTGAGAAGAAAGAACAAGGAGCTGCAATCCCCTGATTCTTTCCTTCATTCTGTGGTTTGGTCAAATGCACATCAGTCACCTCCTTCTATTTATAACCCTGTGCCTGATTTGCACATGCTCTGTGAACTGTTGCAATGCATTTCAAAATACAAATAAACCTCAGAGCAAGCCTCTGCAGTAAGAACTGTTTTGACAGTTGTGGGGTTTTTTTTTCCACTAGTGCCTACAGAATTAAGTTTAAAAATAAAAAAAAGCAACAAAAATGCTCTTGTGAAAACTCAATTTAGTGACCACGGGAGGAAAAGAGCAAAAGCACACAGTTCATTAACTGGGAGTCTTTACACTATCTCTAGGCAACTTCCTGCAAAACTTTGACCTTTTGTTAGAAAGAGTGAGACAAGGAATGCCTGCTGGTGATCTAGGTTACATTATACTATTATTAAACAGTCCTTAATCCTCTTCTTACAATTACTTCAAGATTTTCTTCTCAAGCTTCTCTGGAGCACAGAAAGGTCAAAACATCAGTCCAGGACAGCCAGTCATTTATGGAAACTCTATCTTACAGAAAGCAATTCAAACTAAAATACCAGAGTAACAGAATAATATGCAATAGTTTCAAGGTCAGGATAAAAACAAGGCAACATATTATGCAAAGAACTATGACCTGACATGAACATTATATACACTATATATTATCCCAAATAAATTTAACAAAACTTCTCAGACCCCCACTGTTGATAAGAAGTTCTGACAATTTAATCTGTGCTAAAAGTAATGCGTAATACAAGCAGAGGTGGTGGCTCCATAATTTATTAAGTGATCTAATTATGCCTTTTTTTCACTCCCGAAATGATATTCTTCCACCAGAGGTCATTTTTAGTTTTATTGTTGGTAGTAAAATCAAAACACATTTATGAAATCAAGCTTTCCCTTTGGGGAACCTTTGGGCTTTCCCAACCACTATATAAGTTTTCTGGTGTTGCTGTCCCACTATACTCCACCAACAGATCTTCATCGAGACACGGACTGCCAAAAAACTACAGCTTTTCTCTTTAAGATCTTGCATCAGACACAGACAACCTTTAAATTAAACTACTAAGAAATAGGAAATTTGGACCTGTTTTTACCATTTAACCATTTCTGTATACTCTGACTCCTTGCAGACCATAGCCATCCATCTGCTTTCCAGGATATTTGAGACAACTCCAAACCCCAGAACTGACACCAAGATCCTCTGCACAAGGTCCTCCATCACATCCATGTGGGCCATTTGTTCAAACGGAAACCTTAACAAAGGTTTGGTTTACAGTGTTGCCCCTTGTATTCCTGATTCTGCAAAGCAAGAGTCTCCCCACACATCCAGAAGGTGGACAACCCATGCACCTACTCCAAAACAGGTTTCTATCTGTCAGTGGAAAAAACCCTCAAAAATGGTTCCTCAAGTGGAAACTTAAGTATCATCTTACATAGGACACCTAGGACATATTTATTCCTCTCTCTAAAATACAGCATCCTGATACACTAGGAGAAGTTTGATTAGAATTAGTGTGAATTAGAATTAGTATGTTAAGTGTGAGAGTAGTGCAGCGAACATTAAGTTAAACACAAGACACCATTTGCTTCTACCACCCCCAAGAGCAGAAACACATCTGACCAGTCCAACCTGTGCCGCAGAAGACACAATCCATTTCCTTACTGATGGTACTGAGTCCTACAACACGAGATACACATTTTTTGAAGGTAGGACCATGTAAATTTTAGAAATGTGCCCAGTCTTTAGACATATTACTTCAAGAAGAAAACTGTCTAAACACGAACAGTTAGCCTGCCAAACTCCTCTCATTGCATCCACAACAGCTACTAGGCTCAGAATCAGAGCAGACCGAACAAGAAGCCGCAGGGATGGGCAGATGGATGTACCCACATCATCAAAGCCTCAAGCTCCTGGTCAGAGAAAGGCCAGACTCATGGTGATGTTCCCAGTCCTGTTAAGATTAAGGGCTAGAGTTCAAAGACTCAAGTTCTGTGTAAGTGCACAAAACCAAAACGGAAGATGAACCATGAAGAATAACTCAGCCTACTTTTGTTTGTCTTAGCATGCCTAAAAATATGCATTCAAATCACCATGGTTGGCAGTCTCAGGGTTGGCAGTCTCATTTGCTAAACCCTTGTTTAGCAAATCACTAGCACAGATACAGACTTCAAAGCGTTGCTAACTATCATGATTATTAGAAGTCTCATATTTAATGTTTTCCTGAAAGTTAAACTCTGAAAACTATTAATCTCAAGTTTTATTCCACTTGTTTTTTCCCTGTCATTTTCTGGTTTTACCTACTTAGAGAAACAGCTTAAACTCTGTTAATCTTAAGCACCATACACACAACTTGCCCAAAAGCAGGTTAGATGCAGCAGTTTTAGACCATATGATTTCTTGGAGGCCTGATTCCTCTCTTACCGTATGGTCGGCCACGCTGGATCCCTCATTATTCTCAGGACTGTTACCTTCACATGCCAACCACGTCCCACTTCTTTACCAGCTCCTCTGCACGTCCCTTGGTGCAGGGTTGGCCCTCACAGAGCCCTCACCCACAATGGTGAGGAAATCTGCTCTGACCTTCTGTCGCACAAAGAGGAATAGCTGGGAAGTGAAATACCAATTAACAGTGTGCAGCTCACCCACCTCCAGCTCTGTTCATTAGCTATGCTTCCTGCCACAAATGTCAGTGGTGTTTAACAGCTTGTCAGGAACCACGTCTTGTCCACAGCTGATTAGGTTACACAGAAACAATAAAACTGATATATGGAAACACATAACAGTACAAGCCTTTTATTTTTTCCTTTAACAGCAGCAAACCTGTTAGCATTTATCCAGACTTCTTTTTCTTTTCTTCTTTTTGCCCCTCCACTTCTGCAGTGCAAAGAAGATGCATTTTTGAGCATGGATCTACTAGGGAAGGCTCTCTGCAGGCTGCCAGCAGAGCATTGTGCTGGCTACCACTGGCACAACAGGGCTTGATTCCAATTCATCCAGAAACGACAAGCACATCACATCTGCCTCTGCTTTACCTGCAGCACTGCCATGGAGCAGACTCACACTTCTCATTAAATCCCCTGCCAGCACACAGCTCAGCAATAGCTTCGAAGAGCTTCCAGAGCAGGAGTAATTTCTGCTGCATCCTCACAAATTTGAGTTTGTCTCTTGTTTGTGAACAGAGACACAGTGGAGGATGACAAATTGACAGGATGCTAAAGGGGAAATTGTTCTTCGCTGCTCTGAACACTTCCTACCAAATGGGATGTGCAAGCGGGGGATTGCAGCATTCTTACTTGGCTCTCCTCAGGACCTCTCACACTTGCTGGCATGGGAGGAAGGCCATAGTACTGTCAGAGTCCACCACTGTGTCCAGCAAAGCACTACCTGACCCTGCTCCTCTCTCCATCCTGAGCTGGGGCAGACACTCGCTTCAGCCTGCCCACTTTTACATGAGGAAATCCAGATTATACTTATTTATGTGCTTGCTATGAAGTTCCACATCATCACACCAAGAATAATTTGTAAAATACAGGATTGAAACACACAGAGAATTCAGTCACACTAATTAATAATAATTTATTACCAGACTGTTGACCAGTTTTTGTCATAAAGATTAAATGCTGGACAGCGGACATTGAGATCTAGCATTCAACTATACCCCCTAAAAAATTTACTTAGAAGATAACTTCAAATTAGGTTAAACATTTACACTGAATACTAGCTTAAAACCTGTAAAACATAGGACTGAAAAAATCACCTAGTTCTGAACTGAGGTCTAATGCAATCTTATTATGTCAAAACTGTTTCAACACTGTGCTGAATCCTACCTTGAAAACAATTGCAAAGTGATACGATGAACAGCAATGTACCAGAATGGGAAGCAGAAAAGGGAGGTAAGAACACTGCAAACAAGAGTTAACCATATCAGTTTTCCCATCACAGATCCCCTGCCCTCCAGATCTCCAAGAGCTTGACATCCTTCCTTACCCATTAACTATAGCAGAAATCCTACAGTACTCGAGCTGTCTGTCAGCTGGCAGCACATTCATGACATTTGCAAGGGATGCTGACTTAGGCTGAGCTGATCATCTTTCAAGGTGAAGAATATAACTGGGTTTAAATTTACGAGAAACATAGACAACATCCAACAGCAATATTCCATTTAAAAGTGATATGAACTGGTTCAGTTGGAAGAAAAATTATATGAAATAATGATAAACTGTAAGGAAAGAGAAACTTGGACAATGTAAGAACTGCACTGCAGAAGACAGAAAGCTTGACTTGAGTTTGTGGCAAGGTCACAAAGTTAAGAAATGGAAATTTCAACTTTCAGGTAAAAGAGCTACAGTCAAAAATATCCAGTCGCACTAGGAGTGCTGGTGTCCAGGAAAGGTATCATATGGAACAATGTTACACGTATTTCTGTCATTATCAGCAAGATATTAAACTAGAATCCATGGCATCCTGTGCCTGAATAACTACACTCCAGTTCTGGTAATCTATCTTGCACACCAGGGTAAGGTATTACTCGTTACCTCCTGCCCTGCATGGCTGGATAATATCACCATATGCTGATGAAAAACTGCCACACTCTACCCCAGGACATTCACATTTCAACAGGGGAAAAAGCAATTTCTGTACATGCATGTGTAGGAAACACTGAGGATCCCTTTGCAAAGACAAGAACATCATAGATGTAAGACAGTATTATTAATGACTGAAGTTGTGATTTTCCTTTTTTTAGTTTCAAATTAAAAAAAATTGTATTTTTTAACAAGTAAACTCTATAGTAATAGGACACAAATAACTATTACTAAATTCAAAGCTACCAACTGAGATGGTGCTTAGCAGAAAAGATAACAGGGAAGGATTATGATTAGTGTTTGAATAATGTTCAGCACCAAGAACAGAAAAATAATATTATGCAATTCTGTCTCCTCTGAAAAGAGCGAATTTTTTGGGTTTTTTTAATATTAGGAGAGAGAAGCTAAGTTTGAAGTCAATTGCTATTCTGGTAAAAGAACATCCCTAGCAGGTTTAGGAATTCCCTTTATGTACCAATAAGAAAAAATGTGGTGACACAAATAATCTGTAAAGTTACATTATTTATATTTTCCATTTATCATGTTGTATTTCACTACCAAACACAGGTATGTACCTCACCTGTTTCCTAGAACATTCACAGTCAGCCTCTGGAAATGCTATTTTCTACTGCTAAACACACTATTACAGACAGCCCTACTCAGCTGATATTCACAAAGCAAGGAATGTTTTTCTAGCAACCTCCTTTATATCTACTTTTTTGCCAAACAGGAGGGTTGGTGACACCAACTCACTCTCAGCTGCAGCTCTCTCGGATATCACAGTGCTCAGTTTACATGGGGGTATGGGCAAACAACCAAGTGATGAATTTCAACACAGAACTGAAAAGTTTTTAAGAGAAGCAGGATTTGGGATAGAGCTCTAGTGAAACACAGAAACACAGCAGATTGCAGTCATGAACTCTGGCTAAGAAACAGAGCCACAGGTGGCAGAGCTTGGCAGTGTGAAGCCACCACGCTGCCTGCAGTGTTGTCAACAAGAGCCTGTACAGCAGACATCAGGCTGTCTTTCAGTAATTTATATGAAGAAAATACCAGGAGAAAATAACAACACACTTCTATTATCACATACACTTAAGCAGTTTTAATGCCCAGGCTAGTCATGCCACTTCAGGTTGAGTCCTGGCCTCAACAGAGCAAGTCAGAGTAGGGCAGCATTTGAACAGGAGAAATCAAGCTATATATGCAAGTTTCCAGTGGGTGATGTGCAGTGCAGGAAATGGCTCTTAATCCTCCTTCAACATCCTGAAGCCATTTTTTAGTCTGTTCGTTGAAAATCCTTTCTTGAAAAAAATAATTAAGACTAATTTGGTGAACAGTCAAATTTATCTGGTCATACAGATGGTCAAGTCTCTTCCAGTCCCATTCCAAGATGGGGCATCTGCTATTTCTAAACTTATTGAGGAAGAGTATACCACAAGATTGTGCATTGCAGAAGTTAACAATGACCCATAATGAACTGTTTACTACTCCCACATTACTGGTGTCACCCTAACTGGATGTGAGAGGTGCAGGCAATGCGTGGCCGTGCCCTCCTCGCATCAAATGCACCGGTGACTGCACAGCTGTCAGGATACACTTTGTTTGTGTCAACAGAGTTATTCGTCTAAGCAAGACAGAAACCCAACATGTCAAGAACAGAATGAAGATGAAAAGTAGTGATAAAAACCCACACAGGGAATAACTAAAGTGCTAGCTGTTGCCCTTTGAGATTTAGAGGACTAGAGCATCTGTGAAAAATCAAAGCTAGGCAAGTAACAGGAACACACTCTTTATACATACATACATTTAATTCCAACCCTATAAAACACACAAAAATATTTTTTTAGTGGCTGCACATTTCAATTACTTGTTCAAAATAACTTCATTTTCCATACTGCTGCCCAGACACATTTTTAGCCACTCATGTTGTCCTTTTTTATTTTTCCAAATCCATTACCAACCATGCAGCTACACTGAAAATACATTCTGTCGGGAGCTTGCAATCTGAAAAAAGCTACATTTTTTCCTTCCATTGGATTAAAAACATTTTACTTCATTGCATCAGCTTGAACAGCAACAAGCCCAAAGGAACAGAGTTAAAATATTTAAAAACATGCTGTGAAGCACTGGGGAGTAGGGAAGAAGGGCTACATTTAATTTAAATTTAGACATAAATGAAAAATAGTTTTCTATTTGAGTTAGATTGTATTAGTCTTGGTTAGTGGCAATTAACTGTTCATGAGATGCATACTAACTCACGATTTCTATAATAATGATCCTGGAATACTTTTTCCCCTATTTTCAAATCATGCAAGCTTAAAAGTGTCTGCTTTTAAACCAAAGTTTTAGATCTTTTGATACTAAACTTCATTTGTAAATAACTATCTTTTACAGTCTAATGTTGTTTTAATTTAGGTTTTAATTCTCTTAAAATCAGTAAAAGACCAACATTGGTATTAATTAAGAAGAAAAACATTCTGAACAAGCATTTAGAGAAAATATTCTCATTTGCTGCTTATTTTACCCTCCTCTAGAGAAACATCCTATAGAAAATGCTTTTCTGAAGCTTTGACTCTTTTAGACATCTTCAAAAGGGTGAGATGGACAATCAACTTCAGTCTTAATGTAACATGTCAACTTCCTAAAAGTTTAAATAGTTCACATTCTAAACCATGTTTCTTTTGATGCCACAGACCATGTAGGACACCTCACTACTCTTCCAGACTGTGGTATGGCATCATTGTAGCTCACCTGGATAACAAAGAAAACACAGCAAAGTTTCTCTGTTCAGTCATTCTAGTCTTCTGCTAGAACAGTGGAATAGGAACCTTTCACCCTCTGCAAAAAACATGGTTTTATATTTAGCTGTATGGTTACAACATGTAACAGAGAGAAAAGTTTACCTGCAGAGTCACAATGTCCTGCCGAGTGAAGGGCTCATCTGTCAAGAGATCCTTGTAGCTCTTTGGTTTTATGTTCAGCTGCTCGACTGCCTGACAGCCAGACACTGATATTAAAAATCGGATTCTCGTGTGTAAATATTACAAGTAAATATATGATACCAATAAAATCTTACAGTACAAATCATAAAGAAAACAATTTCACCTCATTCTCAACTGGCAGATGCAACATTTTCACTATGTGCTTTAACAAATGAGAGGCTTTTGTCTCTCAACCCTACAAAACTTGACAGTTTTGTGTGGCTTGATGATTTTTTTAAAAAAAGAATCTTGCAGTCTCCGTTCCATAGTTATGCCTATCATTTAAATCAAATTAATCATGAAAGTACTGCCAAAATAAGAAAGATCTTGCTTTCTTAAGCTTTTATCTGCAAAAAAACCTCCTAATCTGTCTTATTCACCCAAATGTCCTGTGTCCTCCTCAGATGACAGTGATAATATTTTTCTAGTACCTCTAGAAGTCCCTAAATTAATTCCATGCTTATAACAACCCAAGAAATGCTATTGCTTCACGTGGTACCACATGGGAAACAGACCCTCTCTGGGCACAGCTCCTTAGGAGGCCCAGTACTGTAAATTGTGGCAAACAGAGCAACAGTTCCGCAGCATCGACAAGGGTTTAACAAAGACCACTCTTAACCCCACCCTTGCCTTCTTAACCAGAGCAATCAAAGCCCTGTGCTTCCAGAAGGAACAGACAATACTTTCTAGTTTAACCTAAGCTTGACTGCTCTTACAGCTGGAATGAAGACAGTTCAATCACATCTGAGCAAGTGTTCAAAAAGCCTGTCCCTTGATTGTAATGGTTTCAGCTTGTTCCTCTCCCACTGTCTGAAATTTCCCATCAACACCGTTCAAAAAGCAGATGTTTCAGTGTTCAGACTTTTAAAAACTCTGGGTATGGATTCATTAACTGAAGGATTTATTTGCTATTGAAAAATGAATAAACATTGCATTATTGCATGAATAAACATTGCAGGATTATGCAAAGATAAAATTCCACCTGGGTTCACATAAATGTTCACAAAACTCAAATGCAAATGCAGTTCAAGTATCCACTAAGGCATTCTCTCTGCTATTCCCCCAGCTCCACCTAAAATAGCCTTTTTTATTCATTATGATATGAGTAGAAATTAGGCAATTTGTATTTTGCTGATGACAGCAGAAAGAAGACAACAGAAAATTTGTCTCTTAATTCAATCAAGGAGCATATAAAAGCTACTCATTTTGATCTACAAGATTCAGTGCATTCAGATTAACTTCAAAAAAAGGTTTAAAAAATATAATTTAATTCATATTCTAAGGTTGTTCCCATTTTGACAGCAAAAGTTGGACAACAGTTTGTGAAGTTGGTTCACCTCTTAATACTTTAATTTCCCTGGATGTAAAATAAGAATAAAATCTACCTGTCTTTCTAAAACATTCTGTGATCTTAAATGAAATGCATCAAGTATAAAGTATTAATAATGAAATGGAACAGAGAACTTACCTCATAAGCAAATACATTTCCAGTAGTCTTGATGGCCACAATATGGGAGTTATTGGTGAATACAGTGAATAGCACTGGACAGTGGTACTTGCCTGATAAAATGGAAAAAAGTTTAAATTTCACATGAAGACTTGCAACTGCTTTGGAATAGCTAATTTCTCTTATCTCTGTGGAGAATATTTACATTAATTTTTAATATGAAGTGTAACTTCAGTGTGTATTTAATGGCGTTTTAACAACATTTTGATTCTCCAGTGACAGATAAGGTGCTAGAAAAAGTAACACTTCAGAGATCTATAAAACAAGCAAGGAAAATGCAGTTTTGAAATCTATTGCCTTCAATCCCCCAACAGAACTTTGTCCAACTTGGTTGACATCTAAGAAGTACCACAATATAACTGTTATTGTTGTAATCAAAGACCTACTGATAACATGAGCCTGTACCCTGTAACATGCCCAGTGCTCTGTAACACTCTTGTTCCCAGGAAAAAAAGTTTAGCTTCTAACCTACAGAAAAGTTCACAGCAGCTGTTGTGCTTTTAGGAGAGAGAGCATTTGTATGCAAATGTGGCAAGCAGAATGCCATTAAACCTGAACACCTTACTCAATAAGGAACCCAGCTTCTGCTCTAATCAAGCTGTGAATTTTCTCAGGAGGGTCAGCATAAATATTAAGCATGTCAACAGCAAGCAAACTGATGGGAGGCAATGTAGGAGTAAAAAGAAAAATGTCTGGATGATCTCAGCAGAAAGCAATTAGAAAAAGGTTATTAATACTTGATCAGTTTGCTAGACCTGGTGAGATTTCTGAAATAAGTTGGGCCTATTTGGCTGTTTTTTTCCTAATTACCACTCAAAAATCAAAAGCAGCAGGGAGGCCAGAACAGGCTGCTCACAGCACCTGCAGACAGGAGAGGCAAACACCTACAGAGATTTACCATGTGTGAGCTCTTCTCTCAGCTAGAGGCAGCTGTGACCCCACACAAGGTAAAGCTGAGCCTGTTTCTGCTCCTGCCACCAGAGCTGAAGGAGAGCCATTGCCACCAGGGACTGACACCAAGAGGAAGGTTAGAAAGGGATTTTTGGAAGTGGCCTAAGAGTATAGCCCAACTGGTGGACACAGCAAGACACTGGTAAAATGAGAGGCCTCACTCCAGCTCCATAAAAAAGAGCAAAGCCCCATGTTCTCAGTTCTAGCAAAAGCAAAACTTCTGAGGGCACACACGTGTTGATCTGGATTGAAGGTACTCAGCTCAGGAGGGATCATTACATAGCAAGAACCACAATGCCCAAACATCTTTTATATCATACAGGTGTGAACAAAGAAGATCCTCATATGTAGCAAGCATCCTACATGCTAAGATTTAAAGAAAAGTTTGCTGATAGACAGAAATGCAACATTTTAATTTTCCTCTTTGTTGTATTTTCCCTTGATCAGTTAATGACACAGAACACACCTTTTTAAGGAAAAGGCTTCTAAGGTTGAGTGGCTGTTGTCATTTCCCCCCAGCATTATGAACTGGAATTCTTTAAGGAAAGTACAATATCACAGTATTTTTCAAAAACCTTGGCCACAGAAACTATTGATCAATTTTTAACACCTTGCTCTTGAGACAGATGGAACACAAGGTGCAGGAGAAATCCATCAGCTACAGACAAAGCTTGTAATCCATGGACTTTGGTAAGATAAGGAGACAGTCCATTCCTACCTAATCTTTGCCACTCTCATTTCAAAGAAATCATTATCTGCTCTGTAGCAGATGAATTCATCTCCACTATTCTCTTTTGTTCCTAGCATCCTCTCTTAGAAGGCAGACTTTTTATCTTGTAGAAATAAAACCCGTGGCTGCTGTCTTGTGTGCTTCTACTCATAAAATCCCACGTGTTCATTTAAGTCTAATCCCTTTTATAAACAAAAACCTGTTCAAAACCAAGTGAACAGCAAATATTGCCACAGGCAAGTTAGAAATAAGATAACATTACAGAAATTTGGCCTTCTCTGATTCTTTCCTTAAAGCACCTTGCTGCAGTAGCAGCTATAGTAAACTGAAATTGCTGAATAATTTACAGCTCCCCAGTGTAAAGAAAAACAGAAATTGAACTTTAAAGGTAAACATATCACTCACAAGAAGTTATTCTACTCAAAAAATAAAAACAATGATAGAGAACAAAAACTATGTAACTTTACCATGAGTAAGATAAACCAGAATTTATTAAAGCATTCATTAAGGAAAAAAAAACAGACAAACCAACAAAACACCATCACAGAAAATGACTGCACTTACCTTCACTGTTTTTAGCAAAGTTCAGCTTTATAAGCGATTTGGCATCTAGTTTCTAGAGAAAATGAAGCATTAAAAAGATTAATTGCAACAGAATGTAACCATGGAAATAAAAGGAAACTGTAACATCACTGTTAGGATTTTAATAGTACATAATTTATTAATAATATATTGCAAGTTGTCTGAATCATCAGAACCCTAGGAATTTAAGTCACAGACAGCCCACAAAAACAAGACTCCCAGAGCCTGTGAACTGGGGTACATTTGTTTACAGGGCTGTATTTCACACAGCACAGTGCCAACCACAGGGAATAAACTCAAGAAGTTGCACAACTGTCTTAGCACAAACTGAAAGTGGACTTTGCACGGAAAGCTGAGGCAAAGATCATTGCTGCTGATCACAAGGGGCAATTCAGCTGGGACCTCTGCTGAAAGTCATAAAGCCACCAAACCATTTGGCAATCAAGCTTGATGCCTTTTCTGAAATAACTGTAATTTTCCTTTTACTCAGGAAATGTGCCCACATGATAACCAGCAATAATGAAGAGAAATGGAGGCACACGTTCTCTGGAGAAGCATTTGAGGTCATGAAGGGAATCCCAGGAGAGATTTTCAGCCACTTAATCACCAGGTAACAATTCCATGGAAGAGGGAACTGAGATGGCAGCTGAGGTTGGGATAATCTTCAACTCTAGAGAGGACACTGCAAACTAAGCTAGTTCCTGCTCTCCCACCTTCATCAGAAGGATCTCTATGGCATTTTCTGCCACCCTCTCTCTGGAAACATTTTCTGACATGGGCAGGGAAGAACTATCAGGTTGGCAAACATTCCTGGATGATCAGGCTGCTCCCTCCCTGCAGCCTTCCCTAAGACATGAAAGCTGCAAACACACTTTAAATAGTGAGCCTTCAGTAACGTGACAGGGCAGGCCCACATATGCCAGTCATTCCAAAGGGTCACTATGTGATCTGGGCACACCACTGTCACGACAGGGCATCCCACAGCCCAGGGGGATGGTCAGGTAGCACTCGACTGGGGCACCCAGTTGGAAACAAAAGTCCAGCCCAGCAAGCTCAAGGCTGAGTCAGGATCTAAGACCCATAAAAATAACAACAAACCCTTTGATTGTATCAGTCAGAAACTGTCAGAGAGTTTCACTGCCAAATCGATCATTAAAAGCACACACAGCACAGGCCGTTTAAAAGAAACAATCGGTTCTTTCTCAAAACATGCACCTGAAGAGATTAGGGAGGTTTTTATACCACAGACAGCTCTTTATAAACAACTCCGAGTGGAGATCTGCCAGCCGGGGGCCGACACTGCTGCTCCAATCATTGTGGCAAAGAGTGATAACAAAATCATGTGAAACTAAGTCAGTGGGCTTTTTGTGCCTAATCAAAATTCATATTCTTAGTTCAGAGAGTACACGTTGTGACAGCTGGACTCGTTCGTTTATAGGAAGGCACCTCTCAAACTGCTCTCAACCAACTGGCAGGCTCATGGGCTGCCAGAAGGGCAACCATCTCTCTAATTTATTAGCAGGAGGAGCAATAAGGGCTAGGAGGAATAAGATGGGAAGGAAAAAAGAGGCAAGGTTAGGTTACATTTAGTTATGTGATGGAAGACCAGTGCTGCTGTTTTTCCTTGTGGATTCTCAAAAAAACCCCAAAGCACTCCAGTTATCTGCCCACTACTAGGGTACAAAGGACAGTAAAGGCAATGGTAGCTTCTGAAATGACTAAGTGAAAGCAGAGCTTTATTCCTTTATTTATCTTCTTACATGAACAAAATTATCACAGAAGTAGTAGGGGAACAGCAGAGTTGCCAAAATGAACATCTGATCCTGGACAGATCTGTTCAACCTAAACAACTATTAACACAAAGCAGCATCCATCTGTGCATATGTTGCACAACAGCCCAAAAATTCTGTTTCAGAAAAAGTTTCTTTAGAAATACAACCTCTAGAAACACTGATAATTTGAAGGAAGGTCCTTAAATTATCTCCCTGGCAGCCCTGAGCTATGCCCAAAACACATGAGCAGATCATCTTTAAACAAAAATGGAAACAGTTCCCTAAGAAACAGTTTAGCATGGTTGAAGATTCAAATTTAGATCTTGACAGAAATTTAGTGGAAAAGACAGACTAAACTGCCATGCAGACTTTCAAGACAGCAAAAGTTGCAGTGCACTGTTTCATCTGTCAATGCATGATGTATCATTAAAAGTGCTGTCAAGTCCTTGGACTCTGATTCCATACCCAGGGAAATCATATGGTATTTCAGGTCACATCTTTCCACAATATGGGAAAAGGCTATTTTTCAGCATCAGTTACTCATGGTGCATCAGCTGCTCATACTGGATCTGCTCCCCACTGAGACCAGCACTTACAGGACAACAGTAAATAAAAAAATGGTGATTGTCAAGGAGTTGAAATCTGCACACTGCCTGGAGTCTTCTTCCAGGGTGGGAACTCTGTAGTGAAATGCTGTATGAATACTATAAACTGATTGCTACAGACTGGCCTCCCAACAGGCTTGTGTTGAAGAAGTGACCTTGGCATGTCAACTCACACTCCTTGGAGCAGCTCTGTGCTGTGGCTTGTGTGGCCAGGCAAGAGGGGGATTCAGTCTTTGGTCAAAGGAAATCTTTGGAGTCCCAGAACAGCAAAACTAGGTGATGACCTGCTACAAAGGACTACTCAGTGCCCAAGACCAAGCTGAAGGATCTGGCAATTGCACACAGAGCAGCCACAGAAGAAGGAGTCCATATCCCAGTACTTCCAGGAGGTCCAGCTGTGGAAGACCTACATACTACACAGGAAAGTATGAAATAACATGATATAGACAACATGTGTAATATTATTTTTTTCCTCTCAAGTTCTTCATTTCACACGAAAACAGGATTATCTTGCATGTGGGTGAGTCTCCTTTTATTTATTCTCCATCAAAAGTCAGAGCTTTCCAAGCACCATCACACTGTTTGTTGCCATGGAAATGACTGTTGTGCCACAAATGAGCATCGGTCCTCATGGGATGAGAGAGCAGGAATGAGTGAATCCTAAAATGAGTTAAAGTACTTGTTTTCATGTATTTCTTAATAATGCATAAGAGAGCAAAAATATTGCATACATCGCTCAAGTTCAAAACTATTCCCAACCTGAGTTTCCCTGACACACACCTACCATCCAGTTTCAGCCACCCTCCAGTGAAGAAAGCAAGGGAAAATAAACTGTTTATTAAAAACACTTGATCTAATTAAAATTCTAAATTCTTAATGAAAACGAAAGACCACAAGCATCTGCCACTTCCCCTAAGCAGAAATATGAGCTGCATATTCACTTCTAAAAATATTTTATGCAGAAATACTGGAAAGCAGACGCATTTCACAGCACATAGTGCCAGCTGCTCCACAGCAAGGAAGGGCTAAAAAAAAACAAATGCAAACCTGTGTGAGCTCTTCTCTCAGCTGACTCCTCTCTCCCAGGCACACTTCCACAAAGGCAGCCAAGGCTACTTTTGGCCATGACCTACTTTCCTGCAGCAGCGAGAAGCCCCAGCACCCTGCGCACTCTCATCTGTCAGCTGACAGCGCTGGCTCCCGCGGGATCCCACGGGCAGCATCCTCCACGGATACCCACGCACGGGTCATCACTGCACGAGGTTAGTGGGGCACTGTGGCAGCTCCTGGATGAAACACACCCATTGTTTGGAATGAAATCCCTCTCTGGCACCACTGTTGTGTCTCCTGAAGATATGACCTACAGTCCCCACACATCAATTAGTTACACTCTCTGAACCTCTTTGGTCTGTGGCTGCACGTTCTTCTTGTTAATGAGGCCCTGGCCCGGGTGGATACACACCACCCTGAAAAGCCACCTCTACTCACACATGGGCAGAGCTGGTGATGTGTGGGGAGAATTGTGTTCAGCAAACACAGACCTTCCTGCTCTACCAACAGCAACTGAGTGAGTGTTGAAATGTTCCACACTTGGGGATCGAACACCCTGCTGGGACACACTGAATGGCCTTTGCCAGGAACACACAAAAATCCAAGGAAGCTATCATGGGGAAAAATTATTGTGTTATGTCTCAACTGGTTGACAAAAAATCATTCAGAGCTGGCGTGGCCATTTGGTAGGTTTTCATCCCACCCAAACAAGCAACACAGAGCTACCTCCGTAAAGAGAAGAGAAAGCCAGAACCAATACTGAAACACAGTGTGGCCTACCAAGTACCAAATTTAGCTTAACAACAACAAATGAATTTTGCATTAAATTCTTTGGTTCCTTTAAAGATGAGTCCTGTTACATATAATTTTGCATAAAACTTCCCATTTTAAGAAACCCTCTTACAATTTTCCCTGCTATAAAATCTTACAAAAATACAGGGATGTGAATTGAACAAATAGTATTGGAGTAACTCTGTGTATAATGTTACTTATTTCAGATCTTGTAAACGGATTTAGTGAGGATAAAAGGGTATTGGAAATCCTCAAGTCTACACATTAGGGTATGTGACTGGAAACAGCAGCACTGTTTTAACAAGAAAAGTCATCTTCATGTAGTTTAATATTTCATGAAAAGTTTAGGGTCAGAGCCAAGAGGCCAGAACAGCCTCACAATTCAAGGTATTGTTTCTATGTTCAGTTCAACAGTAAAAACACCTGACATGTATGATGTGGACAGCTGCCTCCCAAATGCTAAAAAGCTACCCTCAGTTCATGTTCTGGGATGTAGCTGCTGTTTAACTGCAGTTTTTGTGCTCTGCTAAACTGCTATGGAAATGGTCACAAAAGATCCTTCATTATGCACTTCCAGACCACTGTATTTACATATTTAAAAGTTAATTAAACTGACACCATATGGTCACCAAAGCCTTGTCCAGAGAATCATAAAGATATGCTTGATAACACACATGGCTCACAGAGAGCAGCAATAATGTTGCTCTATCAAAGAGCACATTAGCAGAAATTACCATGAGAAAAAGATGTGTAGTTGCACGTGCAAGATCAAACCTGCACTCACAAGTCTGTCAATGCAGAGACCCACAGCCAAACATGACACGGTTCAAGGAAAATAAAGCTTTGCAGAAGCACCAAAACTCCAGTCCCCGATTTTAGTGAAAAATAGGCAAGTAAGGATCTGTGGGAAAACTCATGCTGCATCTCATTTAAGGCTAGAGTGCTTCACAGCTGCTAGTTTTTCAAGTGTCACAGCCACGAAATCCGATCCAATGTGCACACTTTCACCAAAACACAGAAAAGAAGAGACCATCTGCTCAGTCTGTAAAACCTAGATGTAAATACTTTTTTGCTGTAAAGCATATAATCCATGAGAAATAATGCCAGACTCATGTATCTGCCTGTGTCCAGAGGTGGGTTACTGGATCAAACACTGCCCAGCAGAACCACAGTCCCCACGAGCAAGGCATGAAGGAGGCACAGCAGCTTGGCCAGTGACTCAAGACACTGGAGGGTTTTAAATGTCTCTTTTTGATAAAACACTTTAACAGTAAGTACAGGTAAATCTCATCTTCTTCAGCCTTACTGTTTCCCAAACATACAGGGAATTGAAAAATAAATCCTCTTTTCAGGACAGATGAAGGTTAACTCTTAGTGGTGCTGAGTACACCGCTCTAAAACACACAGATACGACTCTAGAAGAACAATCAAATATCCATGTTTGTCAGTAACAAAGGAGAGTGGGAAATTTTCAGAAAACCCAACAAAAGAGAAGTCATCTTTCAGGACACCAGCCTCAGTGGGACCTTCATCCCCTTGACCCTCTGTGTTTTATGAGCATTTTCAATTATGACACAACTTCCTGGTCACTCCTCACGGCAGGAATCATGTCCTCATATGTTTCTATCCAGGAGCCTTGACAATTTACGGTCACTAGTCAAATATTAACTCACTTAGACTGTTGACTAAAAGCTAGTAATTTCTGAGGCAAATGAGGTAAGATGGCACGGCTCAGTTGCTGCACATCTTGTTCAAAGTGGGTGCCAGGCATCCGAGCAGAGCCTCTGCCTGCTGCCCCAGACAGAAGTGCACCTGGAGAGAGATGCTTCATGAGGACAGCTGCAACCACCCATGTCTGAAAGGCTGGCCACAGAAACACAGGCAGCAACACTCACCTGGAAATGAAACAAAACAAAAAAAAAAAAAAAAAAGAGAGAAAAGGACACAACACTGCTCTTCCTGGCTAACTCTTATTTATAAGTAAGTACCTGCTTCTGAAATGACCCAGCTTATCAAGAAAAAAAAGCAATAAATTACCATTTTCTCAGAGCATCCTTCCATCTAAATGGATACACTGAAACTGTTTTCAGTCTTATGGTATCATATGTAATATATCCAAGTATTATCAAAGTATTTCAGGAAGAGATTAGAAATTTTTCCTACCACTGTACCAGGCATTCACACAGCATTTACTGTGTATGATTAACTCTGTTCAAAGAAGATATATTAAAATTTAACAGATGTGGAGAAGGGCAACTGTGACCATTTAGGGTATGAAGAACTTAAGGCACAAAAACATCTGACAGAAAGTACAAGTCTCAACAAGAAAATCCAAACACACAGCTGTAAACACTAACAGAGAGAAGTGCAATTTTGGCACAAATACAAACGAGACTAAGTTGGTCAAGCCCAAAATTTACAGAAGACATCTATCAGATGAGAAACCATCAGAAGAACCTCTCAGCAGTCATGGCAGGCAGAAAGCAAACACCAGCTCAAGACAGAGCATGCAGTTCGCACAGCAGACTGTGAGAGAAAGGAGAAAATGCAGCAGAGTTCCACTTTTCTGTTCCTGATCATTTCACCTTTCTTTCTGCAGCACAAGAAATCCAAGCTGGATTTGTCTGAACCATTTTTCAGCAGCAAAGTTTTCCTTGGTTTTATTTCTGTAAGCTTTGTTCTGTGCTCTGTAATAATGTATTACTCACCCAGAACAGAACTGTATTTCCACCCCCCCGAAACTTTTTTTACAAATAAACAAGAAAAATAACTCACTTCAAATGCACAAGAAAAAAATATGGCAAGTTTAACAAAAGGGAAAAAAGGGGGCAATTGACATCTAAACTTAAGCAATATCTGAACACCTGACTGAGTTGTATTAGACAAATTAAGAACTATACTTTGAATTTCAAAGCTGAAGATGTGCCAACTTCTTCTGGCATGTATGCAAAAAGCATTCTTTAGAGAAGAATTAAAGTTCTCATTTATACGTCACTCGTATTACATCCAAAAAAGACCTGAAGTTACTGATCCACCTAAATGATCACTCATTTCCAAAGCCCAAGGAGAAAATGCAGCAGAGACAACTTGGATTTCAGGTGCTGTGTTCTGATGCTGAGGAAAAGAGGGATGTGACTCACTCCTGGATTCTTCAACATAATGAAAAATATCTCAACCAGTCAAACTATTTTGCTCTTAATTAGACAGTCCCAGCATTCTAGATATGGAAAATTGATGTGGAAATAGCCTGCCTGTGGAAGGCTGCACAGCATTTTCTCCTCAGCATTTTGTATCTAGAGAAAGGATAAAAAAGCTTAAAGTAAGAATAATCTCTTTGGAAACAGTAAGTGAACAAAATTTTCAAGAGAAAAAGAGGAAAAATCACACGGAATATCTGACTCCTGCTGCAATGTGCCATTTTTAGAAGATCATCAGAATCCTGAGGTAACATTACCACCATGTTGCAGAAAGGTCTATACAAGCATTTGAAAATGCATCGCAGTGAACATTATCTGCAGCTATTACATTTTCCTGACAATGTACACTGCTACACTGGGTCACCTTCAAACCACAAGCTCTTGTTGATGACATCCATTATTTACCACTCATTGTCTAGAAACACACCTAGAGTAACACAGTTAAAGCAGCAATCTGCAGTAAATTACTGCACAGACCAGAGGAACCACGTTAAAAGCCATTGTCACTGTTGATTTAGCCAAGGAGGGCCACGTGAAACCTGAACTTGTCCTCCTCCCAGTTCAGGCCCGAGATTTGTTCCGCTCAGCTCGGGGCTGGATGAGTTTTGTCTGTGATTGTGATCTCAACACCAATGACTCCTCAAGGTGTGAAGTTCATCCAACCCACTTACAGGAGTTCATTTCTGAAACACACAGGCCCTGCACTGATTATTTGATACAAGTGGAAAGCAATTTGTAGTGAACCATAAAGCCCTGGCTGGAACTTAAACTGCCCTTTAACACCTGCTACTACTGTACTTGGTATTTCCCACACTGCTCACATACTGCAGTTTCTTTATTCACAATATTGCCAAAGTAGGAAAAACACCTAATCCCTCTTTCTCATTATGTTCACTCCTTGGGTGAAGAAATTATTAGGGTGCTTTCTATTTCTCTATCTATGCTTTCAAAATACATACATGGTAAAAACACTTTTATGTTTAAGGAAGTTTCACCTTTGCTCTAATTTCTGCATCCTTTTCAGGCAGGATTTCCCTTATTTAGACAGCATTAAAAGAAGTGCAGTAAGGTTGTTTGTTCCTTTTTAAAGTGGGATTAATAAATTCAGCAGTAAAAGAAACAATCTTCTCCATATTCTCTTCATCAAAGCAGGTCAGCAAGCTTCAATTCAAGACCAGCAACTGATTTCTATGAGACTGACTGAAATCTAGTTGATCAAATTGAAAAGAAACCATGCTTTCACAATAAAATGAAGTAACAACCACCATCAGCATTTGGGAGAGCAATTAGCTACTAATATATTTAAGGAATGTATTTGAGAATGATTTTCCAAAGTTTTGAAATAACAGATTTGGCTACAACTTTTTCTTTTGAGAGTAAGATGCTATTGGTTTTGAAAGTGCCTGTAATTATTCAGGCAAGCACCATCTTCCCAAGGGTCCTTCAGACAAATGATTACAAGGAAGGTCCCTGCTGACTCGCCCGGTGAGCAGTGCTGGGGCAGGAGGTGCCCACTGCAGGCTGTTGCTGCAGCCACAGGCTCTCTGGGGTCCCACAGCCCGGCTCAGAAGGGGACTGCACGAGCCAGCCACCCAGCCTGCCACAATTATTTGATCGTGTTAGCCATAATTTCACCCCAAGTCAGTCTGATTTGGTAAACACAGCGTTAAGAGTGTGGGAGAAAACCAGTAAATGTTTATGTTGTATGCAAAGCAAAGCTCTGTGTCCAGCCCCCTCTTTTTAAAAGGCAGATGCCTTACTGGGAGAAGTCAGAGCCTTCTGACTCCAAAGTTAGTTCTCATTTTCATGTTGGTGGTTCTACTACTTCTCCCTATGCACCAGATTCTTCTTGATGGTTATCTTCAGAGGCAGCCCAAGCAAAAGGCTTTTCTAATCCTTAAAAAACCCCCAGAACTTATAAAAAACATCCTCTTTAACCTAGTACCAAGCTTGTGACACTTAGGAAAACACTCTCTCTGGCCTGCAGGTGTGGATCCTAACCTTGCCTGAGCCAGGGCACAACACCATATGTTCTGCCTCATCTGGAGCACAGATGTGACTGCTGGTCTCATAAATCCATCACACAGCTCCGTCAGGTCTCTTCACCTGACTCCTGGGCATGTGTTAAGCCCAAGCTAAATGAACACGACTGAACTGTGTTTACCCTTGAAGACAGACACAGGTAACAGCCACGCAGCTGCACAAGGCCCTTAACAGGGCCATTGGCTCTCTGGGGTAGGCAGGAGCAGCAGACACATGGACTGCAGCGTGCTTCAGGCAGTGCAGAAAGAATTCACATACATGAGTTTAAAAGTAGATGCACTTAAAACAGTCACAAAATTGACTTTGGACCAAAGCCTTAGAAGCAAACATCAGAAATCAACTGGCTTTCCAGAGTTCAAAAGAACTAAATTCCCACAGAAAAGGGGGAACAAGAGACAAGGACAGTATCTACTTATGAGACAGGGTAAGAGAGACATTTGCCCAAGGTTACAGAGCCTTGATCAGGGCTGAAGCACAGCCACAATAACCTGGCCTGCCCACACACAGTCAGAATGTCACTGAACCAGAGTGGAAAAAATAGGTATTGACATCAGACACATTACAGCGCAAAGGAGGAAAAATAGCTCAGCCTACATATAACATATCCATGCAACAAAGAACAATTTCCTTGAAATTCCTGTCAAAAAGCACCCTGGTCTATCATCTGTTCATATTTGAGATTCCAACAAACCAGACATGCTCTGGCCCATCTCCCTCTTTGGAAACAGGTATCCTGAGCCCAGCTGGCTGACTCGTGTGGGCATGCTGGTCAGGCTGTCAGAACGTTGTGACATGAAACATCCTGGCAAGCTTGCAACTCTCTGCAAGCCCAAGAAGCCAAAGTGCTGTTCTCAGTAAAAAGGAATGAGCTAACTATGACTTCCCTCTTTTATTTTATGCAATTTTAGTGTAAAGATAAGCTAGGGCAGTGTCCTGACAAAGCTGCCAAAAAAAGTAAGTGAGCCAATGCTGACTGACAAGTTGTAGTTGAGCTGCAAGAGATGCACCATTTCTTCAAAAATCACTAGTGTAGTAACATAAGCATTTTTTACCCCAATGCATTCTTAAAAAGGGGGGTGAATAAATCCAAAGTTATTTTCCAGAATAGCTCATGGGAAACTCTAGGCAAAGGTCAACAATGATATGTTTCTCCTAAATGGATATTGGTGTCCTTGCTGCACTCCAGGAGAATGTTCAGAAAAGCAAGAAAAAAGAAACCATAAGCCATTAGAAAATCTAGAAAAGGAAAACAAAAAAAAGATTAAAATATTTTAAACATATAAAAGAAGAACTGTGATCTTGGCATTGCAGCATTTCTTTAAAAGGAATCAGAGAAGTCTCTTGTAGATCAGTTCACCAACATCCAACTAATAAAAGACAAGCACAGTCCTACCCCGGAGCACTGTGAAGACAAACACACTGATGACTGCATGGCTCTTCAGTTATCTACTGAGGGGTCCACTTCAGAAATAAGACAGCCAGACAGAATTAGTGAGTGCCAAGAATGCATCATTAATAATGCCATTTCCAAGTAGCCTATTGACTTCTCTAAAGCATCTGTCCTGTAGCAAACTATAATAAGAGAAGTACAAGCCACAAAGGATTTCATTATAATTTTTTACTTCAGGACAAATAAACAGAAAAATTCTCCAGAGCCTCATCACCAATGTGTGCAAAGTAACATCATAAATCCCTGTACAAAACATGGCATTGCAGCTGATCTGACTCAATTTCTTTCTAAACGAACCCAGAGTCTTTCTGTAAGTCACCAATTCATTACTGAAGATACCTTCTGGTTTCCATGAGAAAGCTGCACAGGGAACAGAAGGTGCACACAGTGACAGACTAAATAGAGGACAGCATAGTCCAGAGATGCACAAGCTCAATCCACTGACTGCCTCTGCCACCTACCCCCATGCCCTTCCTGCCCAGCGTCATCCTCCCCCATCCAAAAATCTGAGTTAGCCCTCTGGGAAACAAAGGCTAAGTTACAAGTCTTGCTTCAATGCCACTCCTCGATTTACAGCTCCACAGGGCTGGATTCAGCAGGGCTGTGTGCTGTTCTGGAGAACAAGGGTCTCCTTTTCTTCCAGCTGATCTGAACACCTTTGTCATGTGGAGGAGAGAGCTGGACAGCAGCACAGAACAAAAGGGGAGAAGAAAGGGCTCCCCAGACAGAGGTGCAGAGGAAAAAGGGGGATGCATGGTGAGGAGAGCTGGAGGTGCACTGCAGAACAAATAGAGAGGCACAAGTCTGGGTGAACTCAACTCAAAGCCAGACTTCATTTGAACACTTATGAATCACCAAGTATATTCTTCACAGTCTCCCTCTCTCTATTTTACACAAGACCCCAGGCACATTACACTTCTTGCTTAGCATTTACTCAAAGTAATTTTAAACCACATCACAGTCCACAGTCTGCAATGAGAGCAGGTGTCATGGAGCTGCTCTGGGTGAAAAAAATTGAGCTGGCAACACCCCAAAACTCCCAGCCAATACAGAGAGCAGCAAGGGGGTGAGAGGCTGGCAAAACCAAACGAAATAGCTGTAACTGCATTCCTTCTCAACAACACATTAGCCTCTTCATGTGTGAAGAAAGACCTTCAATCATCTCTCCATGGCACAAACACACCTGCAGGAAGACATGGAATCTCAGACAGGCTGTTCAGATGTAGAGTTTGGAATGCTGCATCTGTATGTAGCTTCTCCTCATATCTGTCTGCTGGGAAAATCTTTAATCAAACACAAGATGTTTCAGAAGCAATCGGCCCAGAGCCATCTGCAAACCTCACCCAATCCTGGGCAGTGGCTGCCTCCCAGTGTCCAGGAAAGTAACTGCACGCACTGAAGTTAAAAATAAGTTTCGGTAGCTCAAGTAACAATTTCTGCTTAAAGTTTTCCTCTACGCCCTCATAAACAATGCACTCTTTTTAACACATCAGAAAAAAATAATTCCAACACAGAAATATTTCCTGTACTTCATATTTATTTGGTGCTTTACAACTTCTTGCTATTACTGAAAGTAATCCCTTCATAATTATCATTCAAGCAGAAAAAGTGTGGAGAAAGCCACAAAGGCACTGAAATCCCACTCTCACAGTGGGATTCTTCTATCACGAGAGAAGCTTTCTGAAATATATTGTCAAGATAACTCAAAAGATTTTGTAGTTTAACCTTACCATTCATAACATCATCTATCAATCTCTTCAATCTGCATAACACCAAATACGCTTTGGGTAAGGAAACACTGCTCAAGTTTAATTCCAGCTGCAGATGTGCCAGCCCCTTGCCCTGCACAGACCAGAATTCTGCTCACATGAGGCCACAGTACAGAGCCTCTTCCACCAGTGACCAGTCAGCCTCTCTGGGCAGCACCAGCAGGGACAAAAGAGCTCCTGTTTCCACTACACAGATTTCATTAGGCCACACCAGTAAGGCAGCAAGATGTATGTGGGAATTCACACACATAAACCACACACTTCCTCTGCCTACTATTTACAATCCAGTTATAAAAAAATAAATATATGTAATGCTGTCCTCTTTCTTCCACACACAGACTGAGACTGAGTATTTTCTACTACAAGGATCATCAGCAGGATGAAGGGAGGGGATATCAGGTCTAAAATCCCAAAGCCCCCCTTTTTTCAGCTAAAAAGAGATGTCTGGTAAATCCCTAAATTAATTTCAGCAAAGCTGATCTCACAAATATGATCTTCAAAACAGTACTCCCTTTAAAACTTTTGCTTTCACCAAGGCATTTTGGTTTCTCCAATACACTACATAGGAAGCTGAGCATAAGGAAAGCAAAGACCTGATGTGAATACACCCATCATTACTTACTTCTCCTGTGATTGGATTGGTTCCATATTTCTTTATCCAAGGAACAATGCTCCTGAAAAAAGAAGGGATAAAGTAATAAGTGACAAACACCATCAGAAACCTCTATTCATGGGCAGTTTTTATTTTTCTTGCCAACTTGCTAAGACCAAATGATGATTAAACAGCTGTAACCAGCTCAACAACACAAGAATAAAGGTAAGTTCAGGCAGTAACTTACAGTATGTCAAAGACTGTCCCATCTGGTGTGCAAACTGGGTATTCAAATGGCTGCAGAGACAAACTAGAAAAGAGAGATACGTTCTTGTCAGCAAAATCAGCTGGAAACCGTGATGACAGAGGCAAATAACATGTTGCTTATTCACTTGCACATTAAAGCCAGGCCTATACCAATAAAAAAAACTAAGTGGCTGCCAATGCCCACTACCTGATTCTACATAAATTAGATTAAGAACAAAATCCGTGAGAGGCACTGGTGCTGCCATCAGGAACCTGCAGCTGTCATCACTCTCAGCCACAGAGCCATGGGATGCTGTAACACTCCCAGAGCTGCTTTCATTGCCATGCTGGGACTCAGCAGCACAAACGATGGTTCAACAGAAACCCTCCCTGTCTTTGCACTGAAATGAGCTGGGGAATAAGAGGCAATGACATTCAGCACCCCCTCTTAGGGATGCTTCCATAATCCAGGTAGCTGATGGCCAAGCAGCAGCAGTTTGTAGATGTGGAAGGTAACTTCTTGAATCACCCAATTTACAAGAGCATTTCTAACCCAATTCTGCCAACTCCCTTCTTTCCCTCCAGCACTTTAAGCAGTAAATTCTAAACAGAAAAAAATGGCAGAAATATTCCCTCAATCTACCTAATCCCTGCCTCAGCAAGAGGAGTGATTGACCAAGCATGTTCTGAGCAGGGAAAAGTAGATTCTAACCCCAATTACACAGATTTGAAAGACTGGAATGTACACATTGTTCTGCATTATTTTATCACTTGTGTATTCTTTCAGCCGTCAGCTCCCACCTCTGCAGACACTGAACATGGCAAGTGTAGATATTGTTTCAGTTCTTACTGAAGTTTTTCTTGCCACACTACTGTCACAGCAGGCAGAAGTCAATAAAAGTAACTGCTTTGGTTTAGTGTCAACAGCCTGATAAACAGATGCATCATCTAATAATGATAATGTAAATCTGTTGTCTTACCTGCAGTGATCAAATGATAAACGTCTAAAATTAGTTCGAGGAAGGTCTGTTTATGGAAAAAGAAAACCCATACAACTGAGTTTTAAGAAACACATTACACTCTAGGTAACAAAGAAACATTTGAAAGTTACGTTTTGCTATGTAAGTGAGCAACTTACTGATGCTAACACAGTAAAGCTTGCAAACCTGTAACTCTACCAGAGTCCCCTGCCCTAGAATTACACGACCAGAAAGAGACCGCAACAGCGCCGAGTTTAAATCGGATGGTTAACACCACTCAGGCTCTGCCTCACCAGTGGGCACAGGACTGTGGGAGGGCGGGGACGCTCAGCTGGAGCATAAACGCGGCATTTCCGACCAGCACCGCGAGCCCCGGGGCTCAGCACCCGATGTGCTCGGGGAGGGTCTCCCAGCGCCCACCCAGAGGGACAGGGGACCCTTCGGCCATTTACCTGCTTTCTTGCCCCCGTAGAACTGCGTGTATTCGGCGCACGTGATGTACCTGCGGGACAGGGGTCACTCAGGGGGGCCCAGGCCCGGCCCAGGCTCAGGCCCAGACCCGACCCAGACCCGGCCCAGACCCAGGCCCGGCCCGGCCTCCCGCACCCCCCGGCCCCACACCCGCTCACATCTTGTCCTTCTGGTGCTGTCTCTTGCCCATGGCGGCGGCTCGGCCTAGGCCTGGCCCAAGCTCGGTCTAAACTCGGCGCGGTCTCGGCGTAAACTCAGGCTCGGCCGCGCCTTCCCCCGGTGCAGCGCGGAACGGCCGCGGCGCGGAAACAGCGGCGGCGAGCGGAGCGTTCCGGGACCGCGCCGGGCCCGGCGGGCCAGGCTGGGAGAGCCGGGGAGGTTGGGCCTGGGAAAGGGAAGGAGGCCGCGGAGCACCCTCCAGGGCCTGCAGGGCTACAGGGAACCGGCGAGGAACTCTCCGTCAGGAACTGCAGTGATAGCACAGGGAGTGATTGGGAACCACAGCGGGAAATTCGGGCTGGATATCAGGAAGGAATCCTTCCCTGTGAGGGTGGGGAGGCCCTGGCACAGGTTGCCCAGAGAAGCTGTGGCTGCCCCTGGATCCCTGGAAGTGCCCAAGGCCAGGTTGGATGGGGCTTGGAGCAACCTGGGCTGGTGGAAGGTGTCCCTGCCCATGGCAGGGGGTGGGACTGCATCAGCTTTAAGGTCCCTTCCAAGCCTTAACATTCTATGATTTTAAAAAGGCAACT
This sequence comes from Pachyramphus minor, assembly GCA_013397135.1. Classification (NCBI taxonomy): domain Eukaryota; kingdom Metazoa; phylum Chordata; class Aves; order Passeriformes; family Tyrannidae; genus Pachyramphus; species Pachyramphus minor. The sequence goes on from VYXB01000252.1 coordinate 71,999, forward strand.
AAATTTTATGAAGTTGTCTTAATAAAATAAATGGTCACAAGTCTTCCTCCCCTGAAGAAAGTGTGTGTGTGTGTTTGAAGTGAGTGCTGTTTGGCACCTCTGCTCTGCCTGCTTTTAAATGTAAAATCCCGTTTCACATACCTCAGATGAAACTCAGGTACAGGTTACTTTCTTATCATTTACAGGCCAGGCCAGAGGGCAGTGGATGCTACTGGTGGCACTGCAGGCCCCTTTGCACAGTGTGATACAGCCTTAGGTTGAGCCTTCACAGCCCCCTCTGCAAAAGGTGTGAATGTAGCAGAAAATGTGAAAATGAACAATATAAGAAAAATGTTCCTCTTCATTTAAATATCTTATTGCATGGAATTTAAAAGTCATAATATTCCTGGTCTGTCAGGCAGTGACAGAATCTCCCAAGAAAAAATGGGGAGAAGAATCTACTTGGTGTCCAGCATGAAGATAGCTCTTCATAAAAATATTTCAGCACCTCTTCAAAGACTCAACAACAAAGAAGAATTTACCATCCCTTAGCTAATTACCTTTAAATCCCATTAAATAACCTTCATTATAAGACTGGCATAAACAGCACAAGGCTGAACAGAGGATGGTCAGAATCCAGTCACCTTTAGGAAGAGGAAAGAAGCACCTGTGCCAGAGCTTTCACTTATCAAACACCTCCAAAACCCAGCCATGCTCATCTGTTCCTGCCTTGTTAAACCATCTTTCTTACAGCTACCCACACAGAGCCACTGGGAGCCAAACCCATGGAAGTGGATAGCCAGACTCCCACTGACTGCACCAGGCTTTGGACCAGCCTGCCCTTCTCTCCAGAACGTGGTGTCTCTCCCGTTTTAATCCCAGCAGTTGCTCCTTCGCTGCACATGAGAGCACAAGGTGAGCACAGCCGGGAGGTCCCTTCCAGCCCCAGCATTCCATGACTCTACATTGTTATGGTTCTCCTCTGAGGAACAGAAGGCTTGCTCCCATGAGTGCAGACCAACTGGCAACAGCATAATGACTCATTTACAGCACTACCACAGCTGGTTCTTGCTATTAAACCTTTTGGACTAGAGGTCAGGGGGACTTGCTTGGCTTTCCTCATCACCTTCACTTTCCCCACCAGCATCAAACTGTGCTGTCACTCCATTTCCAGCTGCCTGTTGAAGACTCACTGATGCCACACTGAATCCCTGCTAAGGCAGTTGTTTTATTGCTCTTCAAGACCCCGTGTTCAGCCTGCACAAGGACTGTACAATGAAGTAAGCTGATGTCTAGCAGCTGAACAGGAGAGGCCACAAAGCCCTCCAAATGAGGGGGTTTGTGCCTTACAGAACACATCCCTCCCTCCAGGATCCAGAGAACCACATAACTGCAGAACTACCTTTGTGAAAGGGGTTAGTCCCCTTGGCCACAGCAGCACAGCCAGTCCTTGTCCTGGCTGAGGGTGAAGGATACTGTTTGTTAGAAGTTTAGGGGAGAAACGGCCCTTTTACAAGGGTTTAAATACACCTAATTTATTTCCATTCTCTTACTCAAAAATGTTTCAAAGTAAGGCTCAAACTGAAGCACACCCAAACAGTGGGGCCTGGAAAGAGCCAACACAGTCACTTGCCTCTTTCCCAGCACCAAACACACTCTGGGGAAGAAAACAACTTGATTGTTTGGTTTCAGTGGAATTCCAAAAGCACTCCACAAGGAACATGGCCATAAATGCATGAAGCTCATTCCTTGCTGCAGCACTGACCACTTGCATCAGTCAGTGGAGGCTGTTTGGCTCTGTGCTGTCTGAGCTGATGAGCACTCCCACACAGCTCCCTCTCCTCGGCCCACATGGGGCTCCGAGAGAAAACGCTGTATCTGTCTGCAGCCATCACCAGCACTTGTCTGATCTTGCTTTCAGAGGACAGATCATCCAGACAGAATTATTTATTTCTAGACACGTTAACGTGATTCAGCCTGTGCTGACATTTCTGGAGATGCCTGTGCCCTTTGTAATGATTCAAGACCATGTTTTTGCTTTTTGGGTTTTTTTAAACCAACGCAATGTTCTTTTATTTTGTACTTACAAAAAGAGCCACCCCATTGTATCCCTCCCCCTCCCCCCAAAATGCCTTTTACAAACATTTAAAAATTAAAAACCTGATGATGACATGTTAATTTGGTAGAATTACTTTGAAACATACCTTTTGTAGTTAGAGTTAAATTTCCTACAAGATGACTTTGTAGAGACAGCCTGATTATTGGCCAAATAAAATTCCATATTACAAGTTAGCAAATTCTAGTACAAAAATAGTCCATGTGTTAGAACAGCCTCTTATTATTATTATTATATTCACAGGAAAGAGTCTATTGGCTGCATAATACCTTAATATTTATGAAATTTCTTTTTACGTGGCTCATTCATCTAATTTAATATAGTGTTGAGCCTCAATAAATCCTCAGGCAAAAAACCCTAAACAGGGTTAAATATGCTGAAGTACTGTGCTTTTCACAGGACATCCAAGAAACCGCACAAACAGTTCTCAGCTAGCTTTAATATGAGATCCAGATCCAAAAGGATCCCCCTGAAGTACATATCCATGACTTCCCACAGAAACAGAGGCCACAGCTCCGATGGTTAAGTTTCCCTCGGGAAACCGCCCAGCTCCTCCACTCCTCCTTTCCAGGAATGCACGGGACCTTTGCGGCACAGCCCCTCCTTCAGGAGTGTCCCACTGACTGGGCTCTCGCTCCCCTCCTGGCTCTGGTTAATGCTCTTCAGCAGTTTCTCTCGGACCAGGCCCCACAGGGAAAATCTGGGGACATGCTACTTGTCTCTCAAGATGTCCAGCTGCTCTTGATACTCTGTGAAAAGCCTCTGGAAGCGGAGGTTCTGTCCAATAACAGGAAGAAGCTCTTTCAATAGTTCTCTCTTTCGTAAACCCTGCACAAAAAACCCACAAAAACATCCTGAGAATCTATTATTTGATATCACTAATATATTCCATAGAGCTGGATTTAAGATTCATGCACTTTTTCCTGCCTGGAGAGAGCTGCATATTTTATGTTCTTACTCTGCTTACATGACTCCCGGGTAAAAACTAACATTTACACGTAAAAATGTAAATGCAAAAATATAAATGTGAAAAACTTTACATTTACACCCTCCTGAAGCTGGTGCAGCCTCTGCAGCTCCAGATCCAGGCCGTGCTCTGAAAGGGAAGACACGTCAGTGCCATGTCCCTGTTCCAAGGCTGCTGTCTGAAGAACATGGAGACCTGCACATGCAGCTCTGCTCCATCCACGTGGGACTCAGGACAGCAGCAGAGCTGGCACCGGGGCAGCGAGCAGTGGTCTCTGTGTTCACAGGAAAGAAATCGCAATGCCCCGGGAGGAAGCCTTGTATGAGATCAGAGCAGAGTAGGGAAGGGGTAAAGCCCTGCAATTTTCATGGGAAGCTCTTCCTTGTTTTTTATTAAACTATTACCAGGACTTACCATAACTGTTGATTCCCACTGACTTCCAGCTGAGTAATGGACTGGACCCAGTAAATCCTTGCATAATTCTCGCAAACGATATTCAAACCCTGGACATCATCAGAAATAAAATCACAGTCATAAGCACTTCACTGCATAAAACCACTCCACAAAGTAACAGACAACATTCAGGAAAGAATTACAACTATCTAGAATAAAATAAAGCCTAAAACATTGATTTCTGAATAGGTTATTACTATTCTTACAGCAAATTTTTGATAATATAAGATGATTTGTAGAGTTCTGAAGGGTTTTATTTGAAGTTCTCAAACCAGAAACACTACTAAAGATGATCTAAAATTGGGATAAAAACTGCAGTAATTACTCTAGTTTGTTTTAAGAGCTGCCCTGAACCCAATCTCACTCCCCTCTCCCACATAAAGATACCAGCTTTTAAAACCCCAAACACTGGAAAACTGACAGACTTCAACAGCCAGAGAAGGATCCAAAAAAGATATCACAGGAGTTGCAAAGACACAAGATGAACATCATCGAAGAGGAAAAGTTGTCTGGTTGCATTATAACAAAACTAAAATGGATCCATATGCATGTGGTTTTTTTTAAAAAAAGAACACCTTTAATAAAACCACACACAGTTTCCAGGTTTATTCACCCAAAAATCAGAGGGGGGAATTCCCTTGCAAGTAACTTGCCAATCAAGGTATAATAGACTGAATATTTTAATGGATTAGAATTCAGTCCATGTTGAGATAATCATAAGAATAATGGGTCAATAATAGGATGTGCAATGTTCAAAGTTTAGCAGCTCTAGAAAACTAGTGACACAGCAACACACATCTGGCCGAGCAGAGCTCGCTGTGCCATCATCCACACACACAGTGCCCCAGCAATTTGTTCTGGTGTTAAGCAAACCCCGAGTCCCAAAGCCAAGTGCTCAAAGGAGAACCTGAAGTGCCACCACACACATGTGACACAGACAGGGTGTTTCTCAGAAGTCCCCCGAGCTGCAGAGGTAGCAGTGCCCCTTCACTAACGAGCTCTCACCTTCATTAACGAGGTACCGTGCATAGATAAGGAGCCAGTGGCGATACTCGTGACTGGACTGTAACATAAGTGCTGCTGCAATCTGGTTCTCCAGGTAGGCCAGGGTGGTCTCTTGTTGCACTAAATGAGGCATGGAGAACAATCTTGCAGCTTGCCTTCCTGAACTGCAAAACCAAAACAGATTAACCGGCCAGAAAAACACATATAAGTTCAAGGAATATGTATTTTTGTAGTACTTGCTATACCACACTTCTCTTTCCCAGGCACCTAATACTTCCAGAGCTCAAGCTTCTAATGACAAAGGCAGCACTTTGTAGCAAACTGCTTTCACCCCACTGGACCACTTACAAGCATTAAGGTCCACGGAGGGTTTTCTGCCTCCTGTTCTTTTTCTCTTCCTTTCAAGTCTTCTCTTTAAAAACACATGCTTATCATTTAGGACCATGGGCTCCTAAATGTTTATAGGCAATTAAGATGACTGCCTTTGTCTTTCTTTGCCCCTCACAGGTAAAAGTCACAAAACAAACACAAGATACAAAGTTAGATTAAAGCATTTAGAGGGTTTCTTGCATATAAATGTATGAGGGCTAATTTGAAAAAATAAGCAGGTATTAGAATGTTTTTCAAAAAGAAAATTAGAATGTTTTTTCAAAATGTTTTTCAGTCTGTTATCTTTGTTCTCTCAAAAATGAAGTGTTGTTTGTTTGGATTTCAAATATTTTTCACAATTAATTCCCCTTCCCTCAAGAGAATAGCAATAAAATCATACAACTCTATATGGTTTATCTCAGGAAAAAAAATTAAACTTAGATGTGAAGAACAAAAGATGGGAAGAACAGCAAAGAAATCTGCCTGGGAAATCTAATTCAAATCTGGATGAGGATGGGCTATTAAACTACCTACACGAGTCTGCTCTGGCTCACACAATTCCCTGGTGATGTTTTCACACGTTAAAAATACGCATTAGATGACTAATCCCTCAAAGACTTCATTAAATAGACCCTTTGAGGCCAACTGAACTACCCAAAATTTGTAGGCCTACTCCAGAAAGGTGGCAAACTAAAAACTAAATGCAAAATGGAAAAAAGCCCAGTTTGGCTAATAAAAATATTACATGAATTTGAATCGGAAAATTACAGAATTTTCCAATACTTAACCCATCCGATAAAGAGGAGTGATAAAATGATTAAGTTTAGAGCATGCTTTCCTGCTCCCCCCAAGATCTCAACCCTACATTAAGATACAGACTATAAATGTGCAAAGGCTTGAAAAAGCACTGTATGAAGAAGTGATCACTTCAGAGCCATTGGCATCTGTAGGATGAAGTCCCTGATTCAAGGCAGTGAATGAATAACGTGCAGAAGCCCAGCCAGACGTGCTGGTGAGAGGAAGGCAGCAGCCGTACTTCGATGTCCGTCCCTGTATCACAGCCAAGGGCCCAGAACACAGCATGGCTTCTTGGGAGGGCAAACTAGTCCTGAAGTCTGCACATTGTGCTAGGGAGTCCTGTTTGTCAGAAACTAGGTTCCTGGAAAACAGCAAACACACACAAAACAAGTCTGAGGTGAGTAAGCAGTGATGTCAGAGCAGCCAGCTCTGTTCTGCCTCACAGCCTGATTTGTACTTTCATAGATAATCAAAGAAATATCACCGGAGTGCTCAGGAATTCCACAGACCCTGACTATTCCCACTCCGTGTCCAAATTCTGCTTCTGCCATGTTCCTCCCACCCCTAAAATTTAATCCATCATATGTATAAATGCAACTTAGCATTAGTTTTGAAGGAAATGAACTTTCTACTTGTTGTTGTACAATCTAATCAGAAGCCAGGTCCCAGGACGATGCCTGGAGTGAATACAGGTAATGACTTTCTCATGAAGAACCTGCTTTTACCCCGTGTCAGGTCTCCCCACCCACCAGACACATGCTGCCAATCTTTCCTATACATTACAGCTATTCCTTCCCATGGAGGGAGTTGACACCACAGCTGCCATTTCCACACCTAGTCAAGGATATCATCTTCACTGGCTTGAGATGCCATGAGAAAAGAGTGGCTCAAACCAATGCTAAGTTTAGACTTCAGACAGCACAGGGGGAAAAAGGCATAAACTTTTAAAATACCCTTTGCTGCTTTATCATGTTTAAATTTGTATGATGACTAAAAGGATTGCTCTTTCATGCATTTCCCAAGCTGTGGTACAAACTAAGAAATAACAGAATTATGTCTGAGAGCCTGTCTTCTGCTCCTTACTCAGTTAATGTAAAGAGCAAAAAACGTGTTTTTCTTTTCCAGAGGATTCACACCAATAACAATTATTCTAAGGAGGAGTTAAAACAATAAGCCCTTTAATAAGCATGCTCATTATACTAATTACAACAATTATATTAAGACTGCGTCTTGTTTTTTTCCTCTCAGAAAAACAACAAAGAACCTGTTTTGGAAAGACACTGTAAATAATTTAACCATGGAAATTTTTCATAGGAATTTCTGGCTTTCCATGGGGAAAGCCTGTCTGACCCCAAACAAGACACAGGCTCTTGTGTAGCCTTTGCTTGTGTTTAGGATGCCAGTAATGACACTTCCATGGGAATTCCCTAAGGTATAACAATTTCTTCCCTACTCCCCTACCTGACTTACTATCTTCATAAAAGTTTACATCTCAGAGACAAAGAGCTCTCTTCAAAACCTGACTGGTCATCAGACACAAAAAAGTATTGAGGATTGATGGGCACTGACCAAGTCAGGTACATACACAGTCAGAACTCGAGAGCACAGGCGTTACTTTCTCCGCAAACTGAGCAAAATTATTTAACATGACAAAACTCTGAAAATTGTTTTGACAATTTTTCCAGAACTGCATTCTTTTACCTAAAGGACAGGTATTCTAAGGCTAGATTACCTCTAATCATTGCTAAGTGCTTGGCAGATTCAACTGATATACATCAACAAAAGCATATATAGGTGTATGTTCACAAATAAAAGGGGATGCACCATGTAGGAGAGTGATACAGTAAGCTGCACTGTAACTTTTGCATTTTAAAAATTTATTTTAAACATAAAAAAGCATAAGGATATAATAGAGCAATGCCTAGACAGACAACAGTGCACCAAAGCAAAACAAAGCCTGGCATGTGATCCTGCTCAGACTAACCTTCAAAATCTGAACTGGAACAGTAAGTCAGATTACACATTAGTTCCTCTAAGCTGCAAAAGCAGGAAATAATATATGACTTACCATGTAGAAAGAGAAGGATTAAAACAATATGCCTTTCCATCAGACATGCTCATTACAGGTATTCCATGCTGAGTCAGCAAGATCTGAGAGACAGTTGCATCACTTCCTACAAGTCAAATCAGACCAAAGTGTTTCTTTTGGAGTCTTTCCTAACACTCATAATGGCAAAAACCAGTATCCACTGTTAATTATCAGCCATAGCAACCAAGAGGAAAAGGTTCAGTGTTGTTCCTAACAACACAGAAAGGTCAAGACAAGCTAATGATGATAAACACCAGTCTCAGTGCAGTAGCATTAACATCAATTCTGCAAAATACAGTATTGGTCTTGGTGCCGCAATTTATACAGAACAGAAACATTCTCCTTATCTAGGGAAAATCATCAGCAATTCTGCCAAGTTTGTGGTCACCCAAGAAGCCTTTAGCTTTCTTTTTCCCCTTTAAGTTAAACCTCTAAATCCCAGCATCCTTAGAAAAGTGTGCTCTCTAAGAGCACAGTGGAAGTGAGACAGCTGGAGTCTCTACTGCCGGCACATTCCAGGCCAGGGGCCGGTGTGTGTAACCTCACATGAAGACATTTGCAAAGGGCTAATACAACTGCTTCTTTAGGTACTTTGATTAGTGCTGCATGGATTACAGCTAAAACAGGAGCCAATATGCTCTGAGACACTGCTTTTTTGTAACTTATGTTGGCAATGATAACAGAAGATTTTAAGTAACAAATCAGAAAATAATCAGTTGCTGTTCATCATTAACACAACAAACATGCAAATTACACAGAGAAATTGCTATAATAGCAGATTTACATTAATATTTATTTTGTGATTGTCACGACACTCAATTTCTATGTTCAGAAGTAAGCCAGAATTTAAGCTACATGATCGCATACAAGTCTGCTATTTATTTGGTGATATTTCTACAGGATATCAACACTGCCAGTAACTTCCCTTTATTACAAAATAATGAAGGGAAATTATTTATTTAGGCTTTTCAGGTTTCATAAACTGTCAGCATATTCATAAATGGCACTAAATAGGACTGGTGGGCTCAAAGGTCAGTAATTAAGTGAGCCCCTTTATTACCTGAAAATATTGTTTGCAAAGACTCGTCTCTAACAATGGCTGTCTGCTTGTGGACATCCCTGAAAGACACAAAAGGACAAGTCTGCAGTTTACAAACAACTGAAAACTCCCAAATCATTTAACAAATGCACTTCTTCACTGTTGATGACAAAGTGGAGGGTTTGGGGACTTCGGGTTTTTTTTCTTGTTTTGTCATTTTCCTCCTTGTTTCGACCAAATTATTTTGGCAAACCCAGACCCTTACAGCACGACAGAATTCAACAGCAGAGAACAATTTTTATGGCTTTTAATCAGGAAACCTCATTAGAGCTAAGCAAACACTGAGGATCTAAATAATTCCTTTAGGAGCTCTGACTTGCATGAGACATTAGATTGAATTCAACAACTGAAAATGAGTTACTGCTGTTTTTATCCTGGCCTCTTGAAGATGGCTGGAGCACTTCTAACTCTGAAACTCATGTACTTGATTGGTTAAGTGTGATGGAAGATGCAAGTATCCATATTTCTCCTTTCTCCCCAGTCCATTCCATATGCATGACAAGTCTGCCCTAAGGAGGTTGTTTAAATTAGTAACTTCCAGCTGATCTAAACGCCCCTTATTTTGCTCCTAGAATCACATTGAATATCACAGACCTAGAACTCAGAAGAAACAGGATTCAAGTCCTGCCCAGTTACCTCTTCACATTCTATGCAAAAGTGGACTTGTGTTCAGACCTGATGTAGTTTAAGCCTCATTTTCAGCAGTGATGCACTGCCACAACTGAACCTAAGCCTATAAAACATATATACACCCCTATACCTATAAAAAGGAGCTGAGCCATGGCACTCACCAAACAGAGAGCGTAGCAGCAGTGGTGAGAGCCATGATGCAAGAACCTGTGCAGTGCAGGGTAGAAATGGGGGTGTTCAATATTATGGGAGGAAGGAGGCGACGACCACAAGCTGAAAATACTGACAGTGTTCGCTTCTCACAGGCCACAGTTACAATCTCACTGGAAAAAAACCACCATAGAAATATCAAAAGGAAACATTTACATATTGTCAAATGCAAGTAGCATAAAACCAGACTGAATTCTTAAGCTATCATACAACTTGGGTTAATTCCCCAAAAAGTAACTACTACAGCTTCAAAGAAAATCCTGGCTACCAGAAGGCAAGGTCATAAAACTAGACAGATTATCTATATCTGTGCATTCCCTGCCTCCTTGATTTGATTATAACTATGAGGAGATGGGCAAGAGAAAGTTTGCAAGCAAAGATAAAAATCTTTTATTAGACCAAGGGGAATAGCTGGAAATAGCAGTAAAGCTTTTGGGTATACACAAGGTCTTCAGGCCTGTACTTGTATTTAGCTTTAAAATCTGCTGCTGGACATGGCTCAGGCTTCAGAAATACACTTTCAATTTAAACTGAGGTTATAACTAAGCAAAATCGAGGAAAATACACAGAAAAAATAGGAAAGAAATTCAGAAAAATACTTCCACATCACAAAGTATCCTTTAGCACTTGAACAACTGTCACTTAATATGATTTAGTCAAATTTAATGAAGAAATTTAAAGAAAAAATGTAAATATACAGGAAAGTTGTTTTAAGTGGTTAATGAGAATTTGTGATGTTTTAAGACTGCATAGAGCTAATACCTGAAGCAAAAATGGTCTGGAGACTAAAACCAGTGCAGGCTTTTATCCACAAATATTTATTATGAAAACTGTGTGAAAATTATAGAGTGGTTGTGTGTGATAAAACCAGCAAATAGCAGTAGTCAACATGGAAATGTCAGAATCCCTACAAAAAACTCCAGAGGATAAGAGCTTAAGAGCTTGAATGAATTAAACCAAGGTAGCTGGAAGAGAAATAGGACATCTTGAGCCGAGCACGAAGAATCACAAAAATCTCTAACAGAAGCAACCCAGTTAATCAACTTTTCTAAGTAAGTAGATAAAGGCTTTAAAGCCTCTACTTGTGTTTAAATACGTGGGTTTAGGTGTACTTAACTTTCTGTAAGTGTAATTTTGTACCCTTAAAAATGTTTTCTGGCCTTCAGGACCCTCTTCCTCCAAAATATACTCTCTTACCAGCTTCCGGCTGCAGCGAGAATTCGACTAGTGAGGACTGTCTCCCACTCCTTCCCTTCTCGGTTACACTTTAACCTGCTCAACTTTGAACCTCCCACTGTGGTCATTTCATTCTCCACTTCAAGGTACATTGATGGATCTGAACTTACCTGAAACACAAAAAATTAAATAATAATTTCTGGAAGAGATTAAAGCCTACTCAAAAAAGCACCAACTATTAGGCCCAAGACAGTGCAGTCTTAAAGAACAGATTCAAGTATTGCTTTCTCTGTCTAATATGCCTTCAAAATACACTGTGGCACTTCAAAAGCAGCAGACATCTGAAAATCAGTCTTGCCTAAAACAGAAATAATTCCTTTGTATTTGAAGCACAAGCCTTAGGAAAGGTTCTGTCTGTGCTTCCTAATTATGGGCACCAGATCAAGTCTATATGTGCCCAGTCTGGAACCAGACTACCACAACCTAAACATACAGAAAAATTATTTCATAAATACCTAAAGCAATACTATGTGCAAGTCTCTTCATATGTAGAGCAGCTCCAGAGAGCTCTGAGAAAATGCTTGTTTTTGTTCTTCAGTGGTGTCCTACCAACACTGCTGCAATAACGGCGCAGCAGCTCCTCCCGCCACAGACTCCTCCCTTCACCCCTCACTTGGGTTAACAGGGAGAGGGACTGATGAACCAGAGGAATTCACTCCTCTTTCAAGTTTAGCTTGTGTCCTATTTTTAGCTGATTTGCCATTAACTTCACTCACATAGACACATTCTTAGAAGCTAAAGTATACCACCATCTTTCTTGCTTGAACAAATACGCACATTCAGACGTCAACTTGGCAAAGGATCTGAATACCCTCAGAATATTTTAACAAAGCAGGATTTTTTGTTTGGTTGGTTTTAAGGTATTAAGCCTTTTTCCTTACAGTCCACTTACTTGCAAAGTAAACGATTTCTGTGGGATTGGGGTTGGCAGTTTAAGTGCTAATGCTGGTGCAGAGATGCAAGCAGCATCCTTCTCAGAGGCCAGTGCAGCTGAGGACTGGGAAAAAATTGCAGAAGTAGTTAAATTTTTCTATTAAAAAATAGTTAAAACCAAAGTTATTATACCATTTCGATTGATTTGAAAGGGATTCTTTTAAAATTCCAAATAATGCCAACTGGAAATATTAGTCTTTTTCCAATTAGCTGTACAAATAAAAGTGTTTTAAAATAGCTTCTAAGAATTAAAAAAAGTCAAAACAAACTTGAAGTGGTCCTTTTTTTTCTTTTTGACACCCCCCCCCCTGTTTTCAGCTGCAACTAATTAATGGAAATTCTGGTACATTATATGGAAAATACAAGCTCTAAATACCAAAAACAGAGTAATCTATACGCCCTAAAATGATGGAAACTCTAATGCAACCACTCCAGGGTTCTGAGGAAATTTATTTATTTTTTATTTTGAATGAATTTATGTTTTAAATCATCATACCCAAGTCACTTTCTTGTGCTTGGGCCACTCTCCATCACAGGCATAAACTGATGGCATTTCATTTTATTCTATACAGTCATTTGGCAGGCTACCACTGCTTAGCATGCTGGTGCTGTTTAGTAAGTAGCTGTATATTTAACTGAAAGATAGACACATTTGCCACACCATGTGCATCTGCTTTTCCTAATCTTAAATTCCAAAAAGAGTAAATTTCAAGGCATGGAAGAGGGATGGCTAAAAATTCTGAGGGACTGGTGTAACTTGGGTTTCCCCTCAGTTGATGGAACAAGTCAACTCGGGACTGACTTGTGAAAGCCACAATGAGTCTTATTTCTTTCACCTGAACAGTTAAAGTTACTGGTACAAGTCTGGAGTCTTTCCGAGGCCTTCCTTTTTTCTTCTTTTCCACTGTTTCCCCTTCAAGTTCCAGTTTCCGCTTGGGTACACTGAGTGGTTTAACAGCTGGAATCTTCTCTTCGCTGTCACTGCTGCTCTCTAGAATATCCTTGGGCTTATTGTCTTTAATTAAATTCTGATCCTTCAGTCTGTAAAAAAAAAAAAA
>VYXB01000252.1:85000-107745 GCA_013397135.1 Pachyramphus minor
CAATTTATAAAAAAAAAAAAAAAAGAAAATTTCATATTTTATAAGAGCTGATTCCAAAAGCTGCCACATATCGTATGCACAGCATTCTTGTAGATAAGAAGACATATTCTTAGCCCTGTTTGAGTGTATTTCAAAATGCACAAAGGCAAGAAGAAGAAGCTTAAGAGGTTTGGCAAATCTTCTGTAGGAGTACAATGTGCAATACATGTGTAAGCTGATCAGACATATTCTCCCCTTTAAAAAAAACTAATCAAACTAGCAGTTAGCTACATGGGAAAACTGGAGAGAGCAACCTTATTTTAGCATTCAGTTCCAATTATAATCAGATCTCTTCCCCTGAGCTGATACAAATAATTCAGCACTCTAAGATGCGAAAGTAGTTCATCTTTTCCCCTTCAATAGAAGTTACACTTTCTACTTACTCATGTAGAACTTCCTTTGTCATTCTGTTGTCTATTCCCAAAAATTCTCCTATTCAGCTCTGACTGCTGTAAAATGTATATCTGCAAACCATAAAAATGACCTCACTGCTCCATCTTCCATTTCGGGAGCACAGTATCATGGAATCATAGCATGCCTTGGGTTGGAAGGGACCTTAAAGCTCATCTCATTCCACCCCCCTGCCATGGGCAGGGACACCTTCCACCAGCCCAGGTGGCTCCAAGCCCTGTCCAACCTGGCCTTGGACACCTCCAGGGATGGGGCAGCCACAGCTTCTCTGGGCAACCTGGGCCAGGGCCTCCTCACCCTCACAGGGAAGAATTTATTCCTATTATCTCATCAAAACCTATCCTCTTTCAGTATGAAGCATTTTCCCCTGTCCTGGCACTACGTGCCCCTGTGAAAAGTCCCTCTCCAGCTCTTTTGTAGCCCCTCTAGGCACTATAAGGCTGCAAGAAGGTTGCCCCAGAGCCTTCTCTTCTCCAGGCTGTACAGCCCCAACTCTCTCAGCCCGTCTCAGCTGCAGAGCTGCTCAAGCCCTCTCACCATTTTCGTGGCCTCCTCTGGACTTGCTCCAACAGGCCCATGTCTTTATATAACTAAATAAAATATAATATAACTAAATACTAAGTACAAANTCCCCTGTCCTGGCACTACGTGCCCCTGTGAAAAGTCCCTCTCCAGCTCTTTTGTAGCCCCTCTAGGCACTATAAGGCTGCAAGAAGGTTGCCCCAGAGCCTTCTCCAGGCTGTACAGCCCCAACTCTCTCAGCCCGTCTCCACTGCAGAGCTGCTCAAGCCCTCTCACCATTTTCGTGGCCTCCTCTGGACTTGCTCCAACAGGCCCATGTCTTTATATAACTAAATAAAATATAATATAACTAAATACTAAGTACAAATCCTTGTGAACTCTCGTTAGCCATTATATCCTAAAATAGGTCATTTAATCATACTCTTCCCAATCCCTCCAGTAGCTGGCTATTAACTCACACCCTTTTGCCAGTTATTCCTTAACTGCTTGGCTTCACAGAAATACTTCGCATAATCCAAACCTTTTTCCTCTGGCATCTGAATTATGCCAAACAATAAACTTTTATCCATACTTTACTGACACATCAGAAGCAATTATGAGAGTAATTTAATGCATCTTTCTTCTGGATCACATGGCTGAACCCTTTGACATACAAATATTGATGTAAAAACATGTTTTATTGATAATAAGTTCTTGAGATTGCTATTTTTTCTATCACGTGTTTTGGTGAGGCAGGAATATTTATGCCATAGCACACTATGTCACAAAAACAAACTATGTCTTTTTTTTTTTTAAGTCTTGTGGATCCAGAGCCAAAACTTCTTAAAATCAAAGAGTCTTCTCCACATGCCTTCGAGGCACAAAACTGCAATACAACTGCGGCTATAACGATGATGGGCTGTCTGCTGACAAGTATGGTAATTTATCTTGAAGGAAATCTCTGTTGTGTAGAGATGCAGGCTGGATGTTTCAGGCTGGTTTTGTCTTCCAAGGAGCATAGCTGCACACAGCCACACAGGGAGCCATGTGCACACACAGCCTCTTGCAAAGACTTCCAACTTGGAACATTTTGAAGAATCTGCTTGATACCAAAATGCCAGGGACAAATGCACACAGGGATAATGCCAGCAGAGAATTTCCCTATTTGCAGCTGTCCCCTTCCTTTTAACAGTGGAAGAGACCCAAGACAATTTCTACACCGCAGCACCGTGACATCTACACCACAGAGAATCAGCATTTCAACTCTCTGCATTCCTGCCTTCCCCCCTCCCCAGGCTATGTCTTACCTGTCCACAACAGTCTGATTTGTATTTGTTACAACAGCAGTCCCTGAGGTGGCTTTGGATCGTTCTGTGAATCTAGAATCAAATGCTTTCATAGGTTCAATCTTGGATGGAGTTGTCAACACAGAGGATGCAGAAGGAGCATTTGAGGCAGAGGTAGCATTTACACTGTCAGTAAGAGAGACAGGAAAAGAAGGATTGAAATTAATTTAGTATTGGTAACCTGCACTGCTCACAATAAGCAGCTAGCATTCATTACATTGGCTAGAAACTATGCTGAAAACCTTTGACTTAAGTACATCATGAATTATGATATGCTTTTGCCACCCCTTCATGTGTCAGTGTCTTGAATGCTTTGCCTACTCCCAAAAACTGTCTATGATAACCTCAGAGCTTCATGTGGCCACATGTCTAGATTAAAGGACCTTAATTTTGTATTTTTAACTCAGGAATGAAACTTTCAGGAACAATCCTTCCAGCTGGTATTTGAGGACCACTACTTCAAATAATCACTGGGGTTCCAGCTTTTACTCCTTGTTCAGGTTAGAAAATCCTTTCCATTACAATATTATTTTCCACTGTTTACCAAACAATTTGGGCTGAAACAATTCGTGCCACGTTTAGACTTCTGTTATTGAAGAATCTAAACTGATTATTGGCCTTTCCAAGCATAACTCTAAAGCAAAGGAATGTGTTTTCCCCACACTAAAGCATTCCAGGGATCTGTTATTTGAATAGCTGTTTACTTTAGAGATTTTTCAATTCATTCAGAGAACGAATTCAGAGAACAAACTGAAAGAAAGAAAGGCTCTAAAGTAACTGATGTTTGTACTAAAAAGCTGCTAAGGTACAATTTTCAAAGAAAAGGAGACTAGTTTCATCTGTCAATCATTTCTCATAGTCTACATGCTCATTTTTTAATCTGGGCCAATTTCAACTGATGTGATGGGTAAGCAGATGTTCCAACAGCACCTGTGCGGTTACAAATACTGTAAAAACACACTGAGGGGAAGAAACCAAGTCAGTGCTACCACTGAGAGAAAAGCAAGTAAAATTGAGTTGTTCCATTATTAATTTGAAAGACACATGTGCACTGATGGGGTTGTTACACAGGAAAGAAGGATCACCATGTTCAAAGAGAGGACACAGGACAGAATTTGATGTAAAACAGGTTTCATTACTTCCAGCACTGGAAACCTTTCTATTATTTACTAATAGCAAGCCAACAATCCACAAGCAAGTAATTTTGTTAGAGCCTTAGCAATCAGCTGCATCCCGCATTGCACTGAACTATGCCCACAGATTTATTCATTCCTGATTTACCACTCTTTAAAGTAACCAACACTAATAAAATCTCGATGTTTTCAGGAAGGTTTGATTCTCAGAGTTTTGCAGTCAAGAAACTGCTTTAAGAATGTCTTGGTTACAGAACCATAAACGAAAATTTCAAACTATCCAGGCTCAGGTAAGCAAAAAACAAAACTGCAAATACTGACCCATCTTTATTGGCTGCATCATCTGTTGGTTTTATACTGGCTGCTGTTGGCTCCACAGAAGGCTTTGAAGTATTAAGGGAATTTGCTGCATTAGAATCAAGTGACATGAGCTGCTGGTTACTTTGAGAAGACATCATTGAGCCAGACAGAGTTCCAGAGATTGGGATGCTATTGAAAAATGCTGTAGAAAAATCCCTAAGCAAAAAGATAAACAACAAATACATTTCTCAAAAACACGTAAAAAATAATTGAAAACCAGTAATTTTAACGAAACTATTCCATTCTTCTTTTTTTCCACATATGGATACTCACATACAACCCAAAAAAACCACGAACACTTAACTTTCCAGAGTTGTTTCTCATATCCAAAGGATATTAAAGCCAGTACTAAAACAGATATGAATCTACAATACCTAATGGTAGATAATGAGAATTAGCCTGATCTATTAGAATTGAGATCTTATGGCTAAGGGAACACAGGTCGAAACTATCTTTCATAAGGATACACATTTATTTCCTTTATACATGCTTTATGACCCTGTAAGTCAGAATTCGGCGTTTGCACCAGGGAACAACACCAACAAAAGACTAAAAAAGATACAAACAGATTTTAAAGATGACTTCCAAACATACCCAGTGTCCAGCTGAGCAATGCAGAGAGGTGTGATCCTTCTCCGACCATCTGCTGTTCGTGTTTCAACTTGTTTTTTTAAGAGATTCTGTTGGGAAATACATTTCATCATAATTTCCGATAAATGGGAAATGCCTTTTTTTTTTCCCCAACAAAAAAGAATAGGTATAGTAGAAGAAAGATGTGCCTCAATTAAAAAATCTGGTAACAAAGACTTTTTCCCATATCATCTTTGACCCATGCTATTATTGCATGGTCAATCTACATTTTTATTAATACAGGTGTATTTCAATACCATAACTTTTTTTTGACACTAACAGGTGTTAAGTAGAAGCTCATATAGTACAAAGTACAACAGAATTCTGATTGTGATTACTGCTCTCAGCCTGTACAGTAATATCCGTTATTTTTAATTTGAACACACACCTTTCCAATCTTCAATCTATCCATCCGTAGAAAAGGCATTTGTGGAGAATGTAATCTGCTGTTCACAACTAGAGAGTCAAGTCCAAAACATTCTCATCTGTGTGTATCGAGTCCCTCATCAGAAGTCGTGTTTTACGTTTAGGAGAGAATTAAATACAGCTTTCAACCTCTATCACCGAGAAACTGAAGCACAGTTCTACAGCTTCCCTCTTATGAGCTACTTTTGGTTTCCTTTCTGCACACCAAGAATTTTGTACCTGTTGCAGAAACATCCACAAGCCTTTTTCCACATAAGTCTTATTTCTGCTTAAAAGCATTTTAGCTTTTCAACAAGCCCCAGTCACTGTCCCAGTGACTTGGTCAGCTGGACCATTCACAGGCCACTCATCACAAATAAGGACCCAAAAACTGGTTCTGTCATAAGCAGTCTGATGTTTACCAGTTTAGTACTACCCAAGAGCACCTACCTTCCTGATGTCCTCCAAACTCTCCCCATTAACCATGCTGGCCACCTTGGGAGCTGCTGCATTCCCAGATCCCTCCCGGATCGACGCGTTCTTCTGATCCACCTGCTGCTGCTGTCTCTGCTGATACTTGAGCATCTCTGGATTCTCAATAATGGTGGTAGACAACTGAGCTTCAGTCATTATAGCCAGGCTTTTACCATAGGTGGACTGGTGAATGTTGCTCTGTGGGTGTTAAAGATGTGAGTGACTGCAACTGCTACCGTGGCACCACTAATTATAATACAATGGAATCACAAAACCTAATGGAATCCACAAAATCCAATTGCCCTCTGTATCATTTACACACTAGATTTTTTTTCTTGCTTTGTGTTTTCAACTAACACTAAGTCAATATGTAAAATAATTGGAACTCAAAGCTCTAGTTGCTAATAGCAATGAGAGGAAAAACAGCCAACAGCAATCAGTTTTAAAAGACTTGCATATATGCAAGTCAAAGAGTAATTTTAAAGTGTTTTGAAGCACCCACTCCTTGTTTCCTTGGCCAAATAATTACTTCAAGTGTATAATGATGTGTAAGCAAGTGGATGTTTTCCAAATACTTTCTTTCCAGAACAGAAACTAATATGACACATTCACTTCTTGACTACTCTCTTTTAATGATTTTTAAAGCAGACAAGAGCACATATTCTACAATATGGAAACCAGTCACTGTACACTTCTATAAATAGTCCAATATTTTAACTGAATCAATACATCCCCTAAATATGATCACAGGTTGTCTGAGTGCTTACTGTACCTTTTCCTCCTCACTGAGTGGATCCCCAAGTTCATCCTGGGAAAAGTCCAAAAATGCCACAGATCCATCCATGGAACACACCAAGATACCAAGTCCATTAAGGGTCCTGAAGGAAATAAAGGTCCAACTTGGTTTTCAATCTCTTTCATTGATGTAAAGGAGCAATATGATAAAGTGCCCAATAAAAATCTTAGCATGAGATTCATTATCACAGCAACGCCTGATGGAACCAAAGAAGCGGGACAGTGAGGAGATGGGATGAAGGGCAGCAGGAGTCTGTGTGTCAACAATCCTTGGCAGACTGCACACAGGAAGGTGGCACTGGAACAATACACACACCCATGGCACGATCAGCACCATGAAAACCTTTCTGAAGGGGTAAACCAGAGTAGTGTTCGCAATGAACGACGAGAGACAATGACAAATGTATTTGCTTCAAAAGATGTACAAAATCTTTGTGCTAATGCCAGAGGGTGAAGAAAGGGGCTCTCAGCAGATAAGCAATCCATACACATCCTTTAAGGCCCTGTAAACTGCTGTTTGAGGCCCATGGAAGATGAAGGTTCATCATGCATGGGAAACAAGTAGCAGATAGCCCATTGCTATAATTCACACGTGAATTTAGGCAGTTACAGTCTACTACAAAGAGTAACTGCACAAATCGCAATACCATAAGATCACTGCAAAACACTCTATGATCCAAATAAACAAGATAGGAAGGAGAAGAAATGAGACTCTTAAGAAAGAAGCCCTATATGTTGGGTAAATGCCTTTTAGCTACAGCAATCCAAAGAAAGCAAGCTGAACATCTGAGCAGTCCAAAAATCTCTGTACTAGGTGAGAACATATGTTTGATTTTGTTATTGTTCATTATTTGTGGTTTTAAGCAAACTGCACATGTTCTTGTATGTGGGAATGTATGGTAACCCTCTTCTGGAGGTCTCAAAAGGTTTTCTCAGCGACAAGAGAGAGGAGAAACTACACATTCTAGTCTTAATAGAATTATAATCTTGCATATATAACCTATTATTGCACATTTGAAAAAGTATTAAATGAATTTTGACTGCTCACCCAGACACTTCCAGTTACAGAGCTCACAGAGACAGCAACACAGTGGCTTACAGATTGTTACAGAGAAGGGAAGAGGAAAGGAAAGCTGGCAGAACTCCGACATCCTATCCAAGTTATTCCAGCAAGGCTTAAAAGTGTATTACATGCATCATGGCTACAGGCATTTGAAAATATCTATTTTTGTGGTGGCTGGTGCCCTGACAGCATTCACATCCACAGCAGTCAGCCTCAGAACCATGAACTAGGTAAACCAACAGTACTCCAAGTTAGAAAATGGTAACATCTTGTTGAGAGTTTTCTGCTTGCTTAGCAGACAAAATTGCTGAGCTCCTATTGACCTCTGGAACCAAGCAATTTTCCATAAAAACACAATCATTTCAAGATATTCTGATGATGGATCCAAGTCTAAAACTCTGAAATAGAAATGATAGAGAGATAACAATATAATAGTATCAGATTTCTCTGAATTTACTCAGTCTGTTTTCAGAATGGAGCATGTTTCTGGGAACATTCCATATTATTGACATTTTAGCCATCCGTTTCAGTTTGTAAACAGGATATAAAATATCAAGCTTCCTGATGATCCTCTGTCTCTCAAATATGCCACAAAACCATTTCCTCAGAAATTGCAAAATGTTAACCAGCTATTACTCCCAATGACTTCATGCCATGAAAAATGTGCAAATTGCAGATAGAGAAATAAAAAACACTACAGGAAAATAAAACTATTCAAAGCTATTGTACTACAACAATAGCAGCACTTCTCATGAAATATTCCACTTGCTGGCTTTCTAGCTTAATCTGCTAATGAAAGAAAAATGTTTTGGTTTTGAAAACTTTATTGTGGTTCACTGAGCTTCATGGCAAAATGTACACAGCACACAGAAACCAGGAGGTTACACTGTAAGCTCTGAAATTCACAGCATAAACCCACCAAGATTGTTACAACCATTAAGGCAGATTTTCAGAAGTGAGGAAGTGATAGAATTAAGATGGCCTCTGTAATCAGCTGTATGGCTATTATGAAAAAAAAATTAAGTATTTTCTTGTACATAACCCTTAACTCTCTAAATCACCTGCTGTACTGGTGCAGAGTATTTTTTAAATACCCTTAACTGAGTGGTCTCGTGGGTTTTTTCCCCTTATTATTTAAGTCTTGCAGTGAATGAAGAACTATTAACTTCTGCATTATTATGACTAGGCCTTAGGAAGAAAGCAGGAGAGGAGAGAGTACCACTCACTGCAGAAAGAAGAAAACAAGGCTTGGGACAGTGGACTGCTGGGAAAGTGGATCGTCCAACCAACTTCCCACAGCTGTAATGCACATAAAACTCACCAAGTCCACCATGTCATGTTACAAAATACATATTCTGTGAAAAAATGTCAGCGAATCATAACAAGTAGGAACTCATTCCACAAGTATTGTCATTACTAAATACATTTGTTTCTATTCAGTTTTTTTCAGTTTTAATGTTACATAATCTCCAGTGACCACATGCTAATTGCTAATGTTACTAAAGATGTCGCAGCAGAACCAAAACCTTCAGGAACCAATTTCTTGTGTTCCAATCACAATCTGTACTGTTTTAAGGAATTTCCAGATAATTCTGGAAAACACCTAAAGTTGATGACAATACTTTGGTTTCTGTAACAAACAGCAGAAATGAACTTACCAGGAAATGTCCATGATCGACTTGTCAAACAGCTCATGTATGACAACTAAAGGTCGTTTCAGACATGTGAGCTTAAAAAAAACAATAAACAACACTCATAAGTGTAGCAGCTCTACACTAGCACAGATATTACCTCATTAGCACTCTCCCAGAGCCCAACAACATCCACAAACAAGATGTGGCCCAGAGACAGCTGCGTGCCTGGTGGTGCAGCGCAAGAACCAACTCACCCATTTCACTGCTGGGACAGAAAAGCTCTGGAGAGGAACAGCTGACATTCAACTCTCCTTTCTGAAACACAGACTGAATTTCTAAATTGTCTTTGCCTTTACATCACAGTCACAGAACACCCTCTACCACTCAAAAAGCAATTCCGCGGATGGGAAAGAGAGCTTCTATTCTAAGCTGTTCTCAGATAAGGGTGTTGCAAACTGCCAGCACAAGAGGAAGACAGACAACAGATTAGGTTTCCATGTCCTCACTCACTCTACTTGTCTAAGAAGGTGAAGCCTATGAAGAGCAAAGGGAATTTGACTCACAACTATTCTTAAAGAGGATCCCTCTGCCCTTATGAATCCACTTAGTAATCAAGAACTGAATACGAAAATTCCCAATAACCTGTTCTAAATCAGACATTCGAAGCTCTTAAATGTTAAACCAATGGACTTAATATCTACAGTGTATAGTATAACTGAAAGGAAGCAAGAGAAGTGGATGTGGCTGAGGAAGTTTCATGCTCACAGGTTCACAGCGTAGCTGTCACCTTCAGTCCTTATTTATGCTTCCATAGGTCTGTGTTCTATCCATATCTACTAAGTTCCTCAGGGTAAAGATGGCCTGTAACTTTGCATCTCTGTAATCCCTAATATAACCTCAACGGCCATTCTAAATGAAATCTTTATAGTATAAATAGACAGTAAAATATACCGAGGGATACTTTGATATGGGTATGCACTGGTAGCACTGCCAGAAACAGATTTAGTGTTATGCATCCAGCGATCGATGGATAAATATCACACTGGAATCTATAAATAGTAGACTGGAGTTAGCAATTGGCGTGTTCTGGCACATGTTCTCATCACAAAGCTTTACAAATCAGTTAAATTTATTCCCTGTATTTTGCAGTTGCCAAACAACCCGTCTTGCATTTATAAATGTGAGAATAGCTACTCTTCTCTTAGCCAGAATAACAATTTTAGTGTAGAATTTAAAGTAAAACCCAAACTAGATGCCAAAGCTTGTCAAAAGTATACTTAAAAACCTCATTCACTTTCACATTCCTTTCCTTTGCAAAGACAGAAGACAAGTAAAAGACACAGGAAGGAAATAGGGCTGAATTTATTAACTGTGGTAACACATTATGTCCCTTAACAGTTCCTCCCCCTTACCAGGACACATACTCTGCCACTGGTTCCTAACTGCTCTTGGCTTTAGAGCAATTAATTAATAGCAATCCACTTCCTTCCCCCCCCAGCTAAACCTGCAACAACAGAAACAAAAAACTCTGAAATGCAGCTAAATATAAGACCTAATGCTGTACACGTAACCTTTGTGCTAACCCCCTGAGTTATCCAAATGGCCACATTGTTCAAAGGCAGCAGAGAAAACACTTACCCAGACAGAAAGAGATCGATCTTTACTACCAACAGCACAACAGCAGTAGGGACAACTTGACTTGGTGGAGCTCCCATTCTTTTGTTTCTTTTTGAAGATTTTGGGATTGAATTTCTAAACAAATGAGATGCCCAAATTTTATTACAGTAATTACATTTTAGCAGAGGAACTGCTTTAAAGGCTAATTTTCCACCTAAGAGTGAAAAAGAAACATTTCAGAGGAACGAAGTCCTGAACCAGACTCTATAAGAGCACTGAGAAAAGCTGCAGGAGCTTTTTTAAGGGGTTTTCTGAATGCCTCAACAGGATTGGCAAATAATATTAATTTTACTAGGGATCTAGTAAACCCACATCACTTTAATCGAGTCACTGAGGAGCTAACAAAGCCAGTGTTTGGCATTCCTAACACGCTCCTGTAGTCCCCCTTGTCTTGTTCATCTCCACCCTGTTCTCTTATCACACCAGCTGATTGCTACCAACATGTAAAGTTGACATTTTTTAACCATCACCATGTATTTGATTTACTAATCTTGATGCCCATCTTCACTTCTTGTCCCATTTATACATAAAATTATCAAAAAGTGTCTCAGAGAAGTCCTACTTCAGGGTTAAATTACTGTCCCTCACTCACCACTACTGTAACTGCCTTCCGATGCCCTACAAAATCCATGTTGGTTTTCCATCCATCCCTCTCAATGATCTGAGCAGTGGGTCCAGAATTATTCATGGCATGAGCAGAGACAAGATAGTGACCATCAGGCGACCAGCTAAGACGCAACACATGAGTTGTCCCTCCACACTGAAAAAAAACCCACACCAGAGCTTGAAAAGTGTTTGGCAAATAAACTGTAATAGTTAATACAAACTATTTAAATTTCAGATTTAGGGAATATGATTACAAAGTAAGTTTTTTGTGAACATTAATGATCTCACACACAATTCTTAGCACTTGGCCATGTTTACACAGGTGATGAAGCACCACTTAAGAAGCCCTACCAAAAGGGGGGAAAAGGAACCCAGAGAACTTTTTTAAAGGAAACAAAAATGTTCATCTTTTTGGATACTGTTCCCTCAGTAATTATAACAGCCCTAGTTAATGACAGGGCTGCAGCACAGCAACTGCTAATGATGAGACTTCAGCTTGCCACACCAGCTCACATGTGAATTTAGGCAGTTACAGTCTACTACAAAGAGTAACTGCACAAATCACAATACCATAAGATCACTGCAAAACACTCCTTAAACACTGCAACTCTGTCCCCAGGTATTTGCTCTCTTGATCAAAGTCACCACATGACAGCCAGTGTGGTAATGCCAGACCAAAGATCGCTCCTAAGTACTCATCCCATTTCTGACAGTGGCCAATAGAACATGCTTAGGGAAGAAGGTAAGATTGTTGTAACCAGTGTGCCAATACTTCCTTGGAATAACCACTGCATTGCCAGAAATTTACTTCATTGTTTACATAACCCATGTAAACCTTTGGCATTCCCAATATCCAGTGGCAATGAGAGTCTCCAGTCTTTTGTGTGAGAAAGTAGCTCTTTCCCCCCTTTTGAACCTGCCATCTGAGAACTTCATTTGATTCGGCACTGTTAAATTAATTCACGTGTCAGTAGAATCAGAGTTGTTCTAGTTTTCTTTTGTTCTCAAGGATTTCCCTTTGAATAGTCCCACATTCTGAAATACCTCATCAAAGGGTTTTGTGATGCTGGTTTCCAGCTGCCAGTCCATGGTCCGCCACACCTTCAGACTTCGATCATCAGCCTGAGAGGCAATGTACTTTCCAACGGGATCCCAGGTCAGCCCTTTCACCAAGCCAGAATGCCCCTTCAAAGTGGCCAGAATTTCTGTGCAGGCAAAAATTGAGAAGAGGGAGTAGTTACCGAAATCTCCTGTAGGACAGACTGTTGAGAAGATTTACCAGATCTTTTTGAAACAGAGTATTAAATATAATTTTCTTTACTGTACAACCAACCAAACTGTGCTTAAGCTAACACTGATCTAAAAAAGTGGTAAAGAGAACTCTGTCCAGAGTAAGGGGTACAAAACTCTTTGTAAGAAATAGATCAGAGCAGAAAGACCCACAAAGCCCAGGCACTTCAGAATAGAACTTGAAGTTGCAGAAAAGCAGCACTTTAACTGGAATTTCTTTTAAATATTTACCCTTTCCTCCATATCCAAAGATTATCACAAATTCAGCTTTGTGCAGCAAAATGTGAACTAAGTCAAAGTTTTGACTCAACAGACACACAGACTGCCAGACCTGGTAACCTATTTTCAGTTACTCTCTTGCTTATCAGACCATGGGAGGAGAGGCTAGGAGGGTACACAGCCAGCTTCAAAGAGTAAAAACTCTGGTATTAGTATTGGAAGGCAGCTTCAAATAAATGGCATGTAAATAAAAGACTCATAATAATGACTGTCATGCAAAATCAGCAGCACAGTCTGAATGCAGTTGTTGTCTACAGCAGGGTGTAATCCAGTGCTCATTGCCATCCAAACCTGGATGGAGGACTGACCTGCCAGGTTGTAAGTGTGTCGTCTCAGAAGACAGCCAGCCAGTCCCACAGACACTGTCAGCACCAGTGAAATATGCCCAAGGAGGGAAGAGTTTGTCACAACACTTTGCATACTTGCACATCTCAAATGTAAGAATTCTCACCTGGAAATTTGACAGCATTCCAGATGACAACAGTGTTATCAACACTACAGGATGCCAGCCAGGCATCATGGGGAGACCATGCTACATCCATCACATCTGTTTGGAACAAAATAACTTCCATTAGGAAAGAGCCTGATGGTAATCCGAAAATCCAAAAGTCTTTCAAACAAAAACTTGCATGGCAACATTCTGCTCTCACTGAGAAATTATTATTGTTTCACCAGAGTGGAAGGCAGGACAGAACATAGCAACAGTCATTGGGAGCGGGGCTCGCCAACTTACAATGTGGGCATCAGAAAAAGTTCCAAGGCAATGAATGCAATGTTCAGTGATTGTAGGAATTACTAATGCCTGCACAAAGAACCCAGTCCTGTTTTGGATGGAAAAGTAACAGCAGCTATTGCAGTGCACTTCACTCGAACACGTGGAGCGATCAGTGATGGCCATCTTGATTTTAATCATAGATCATGTCAGCAGGTGCAAAATGCATTTGAAATTACTTGTTTATTCATCTTTTGCACTGTTCTTCAGCTATTTTTTTCTAAATAAATGTTAACATTCTTTGGTTTACAAAATCTTTGTCCTTTGCCCAACAGATTATTCACTGCCAGTATGGACAATTATTTAAATAAAAATACAGTTTATCTGCCTTTATTCAGATTCGTTTCAAAGCTAGAAAATAGCAAAATGTAAGTTTCTTAGTAGCTAATTCTTCTGTTACATAGTTGCCAGAAGTTACTTGTGTGAAAATCATGTTTGATTAAACATTGTATTTTCTTTTAGACTTTTATTGTTGCTCTTAAAAGGAATTGCTGACTAGCCACCACATATAAATGTTTTAACAAAACACTGTGACACTAAAAACCTATTTTCTTCCAAATACATTCAAATTACATTCATTCAGCACCTTTTAACTTACCCCCTGAATGGCTTCTGAGAATCGATACACACCTCCACTGCTCAACATTAGTAAGTTTGCTACTAGAACCAAACACAGTGCTAGGTCCAATGTACCTAATTAAAACAGAAACAATTAGCAACAGAACCATCTCAAGTTCTTCTTTGTAAAGAAAATCAGCAGCACAGTGCACTTCTATTTCATAGTCGGTTATTCCTACGATGAAAATGGAAGGGAAAAACCCATATTTTATTAGAGCAAGTAATTCCAGTCATTAAAACCTCAGCTTCAATAAAATGTACAATTTCTATTTAGGGTGATTCTTCAAATCTCACCAGGAAGCTTTGTTCAAGAACAGAAGAAAATGTGTCAGCTCCTCCAGAGGAGAGAGGCTGCCCAGGTAGACACACACTCCAGCCCGAGACAGGAGACCAAGCTCCAACCCCAGGGATGTAGTGGCACAGGGTTTGCTCCTCAGGCACCAAGAGAAGCACTGAGCTTACAGAAGGTCAGCACTAAGGACACACTGAGATGTGACAGAGTAACCACTTGAAATCAAGTATAAAACTGAGAAGAAAGGAACATGCTTACGCAGCTCGTTTCCACACCATAATCAACTTGTCGTCTCCCCCTGAAGCCAAGTAAACTCCGTTGTTTGACCATCGCACACAGTTCACACAAGCTGAAATGGAGAAAAGAAAGTTTGGAAGATGAAAGATGTGAATAAGTGGTTCTGGACTGGGGACAAAGATTACAACAAGCAAAACGTGAGGGGAGACATTTAGGATTTAAGTGTGCTTTTTCCACTCAAAGAAGTTACTCCGTTTGCTTTACATAAATGACTTGGTACTTATCTTCCAGTAGCAGTTGAGGAACTTCTCACTTAGAAAACCCTATTCCTTATCTAAAAAAGCTTCACCAAAAGTAGCTCGAAGGGAGAAACATTAATATTCATTTAATGAAGGAAACTGCTCCTGGTAAACGAGGTGGGATTAAGAGGGCAAAGAAGGAAAGGTATATCATGAATAAAGAAGGGACAACTTGTCAAGTACCCTAATTCCAAATGTAATGCGCAATAAATCCAGATTAATTTAGAACTATAACCAATATACTTCATATGATGTTTATTTTACACTTATTTCTTCTCTTGCCCTTTCCTTCAGAGCTCCCCAGTTTCTCAGGATGTGCATTATCAAATACTTTGTGGCCGCAGCTGGAAAAAAGCTTATAGGGAGGAGATTTCCAAAGGTATCTATATTTCTCTGCATATTTCCCCACATTTTAACAACATTTTCTACTGAGTATCTTCAGAAGTATATAGCCAAAGTATGAGACCACTCTGCTGTATTTATCGATACCTCATCACTGAACAGAGCACCATTTCTACAATTACATATGTGTAATGCTTAAGCTTTGGCAAATTACCAGTAGTCAGTAAAAAAAGATAAAAATAACAGGAAATAAAAATCTTTGTTACCTAAGTGATTGTCCATCTGACAAAGCATCTTGGGAATATTTTCATTCTTTTCATCTTCCTCTTTCAGGACAGGAGCCATATTCCAGATCACAACTTTGCCAGAATCCTGACCTGTAAGAGACCAAAAAGCCCCTCCTTTCAAATACATGCAAAAAAGCTTTTAAATTTAATCTCAGTCCCAGAACAGATGATAAAATATAGGTATTACTGCAGTGTGAATTTTGGAAACATTTGAATACAGATTCCATTTTGATACAATTACACCAAGTCACAAGTGCTTTATTTTTCTTAAAGCTATTAAAAATAAATTCATAAGTTCAAAAATCATACTGTACATAACTGATACCAACTATAGGGGTAACTACTTATAATAAAATTGTATTTTAAAAGAGAAAAGATATATTTAAATACTAAATTGCAATTATTGCAGTCAACATAAAATCATTCACTGTTGTGAACCAAGTAATATTTTTGCATGTATTGCTTATGCTATTCCACTTATATAATTGGATTTTTCTGTCCCAGTAGCTCTACTATTTAGCAACTCAAAAAGCCCAACTGCACGTTCAGTTCCTCTTCAAATAAAAAAGAAGTTTGGCCATGACTCAATTATTGCAGCTACTATCTCAATGATGCCCAAGAGGATGAGCACATCAGGACGTGGAACCCTGCCTTCTGCAGGAACAACAGCACTTTTCAATACATTTTAATGACTTACATAATCATCTGTTTCTTAGAGACAGAAGTGATGTCTTTTTAAAAGGGTCAAACTGATTAAAGTGCTGTGAAGGCACACAATTATTATTACAGCCCAAAATTCCGCTTTTTATCAGTACACAGACATACCTTGTCCTCCTGTTGCAAACTTGGTCCCATCTGGGTGAATGTCCACTGAAAATATTGGCTTTCCTGGAATTGGAGAACAAGCAGCAACACACTGAGTTGTTTTACAGTCAAGAGAACGCAGTAATGCCAGAGCCACCACAACTCTTCTATTGGCAACTGTCTTGCTCTAAAAGCTGTAGTTGCAGGAAGGACAGGAGCTGAGAGCAGGCTGCTGGCACAAATGGCAGCCCAGGAAAAGCCTCTCTGGAAGCTGCCATTCCACAGCAAACCAGGGATAACCAAGGACACTTAATCCAGCAGGATACGCCAAATACCTCAAAGCAAAATAATACCATGGAGCACAAGTGCCAAGCAGGCAAAACTGTATTTGAGCAGGGAATTTCTTCCAGGTTTCTACAGTTCATTAGCTGATGACCTGAAGCAGGTTTTGTTTTGGTTTCTGGTTTTGCTTTTTTAAAACACTCCCCGATCTCAGGCTGCATCTGTTGGTCACACAACTACCCATCTCAAAATTAAGTTCTGTTGTTATGAAACTCCTCTACCCAAAGATCAGCTTTGATTTTATGGCTTCCACATAGACAGAGGAAGACTAACCAAGTCTAATATTCCTCTTACATCCTCCAGTTCTCCATGTGCTACATCTTTCAGACACCCCCTCCTGCACGTTCACAATTCCTTTAACCTTTGCAGGAGGAGAAGGAAGAGCAGCAAACTTCCTGCCTTTCAATGACGCTCAAAGAGCCACCGCTGAGGATTATTTGAAAGAACACACATGTGATTTCCACATTCAAATAACTTTTGGCAGCAGTCCCAACCCTTTCAAACTGGAATGGCTCTGTGAGCAAGATCACACACATGCCAGGATAAAATCAGGCAATTTATCAAACAGCCCAAGGAACCAGTATGCACGTACCAAGATGACTCGACACATTTCCCACATGTGCCAACTCTTGCACTGTATCTTCATGAGATGTTAAGAATAAAAGATCAAACCTGGAGAATTTATCCAGCACTTAGTTTTATGGCCAACTATAGCATCTGAATTCCTTGACACTAAACTGCTAATGAAACCCTCATCGAAATACCCACTATTTCTTACTTTTTGAGGGATACACATTTTATTTCATGTCATCTTTTATATTATGTTGACTTGTTTTAAGGTTTGTTTTATTTGGATTTGTATTGCAACTCTGACATGTGATTTCCCTTAAAATTTTTACAGGCAGCCAAGCAAGGACCTTCAGTACAGAAAGATGGCACTCAATTTACATTCCTTCCAAGTGCTTTAGGCCCCACAAAACACACGAGCTGAGACTTAGCTGTGACTTTTCTTCAGCCTGTTGTGCCCGATTCTCTCTCTTACTCTATTAACTTGAATGCAACATTGAGGGCTAAGCTGAATATTTAGAGAAGCACAGACAAGAAACAAACGTTTATTTCGCTCTTCCCAAAATGTGGAAATTCCCTTAAATTGAATCAGTGCATCATTTGAAACAGTTGAATGCACTGACAGAGAAACAGGCCTTTCTGCAGAACTTATGAGTGGAAGGGGCGACCTTTTCAATCTGCCTCAACAGTCTTGGGCAGGAACACTTCATATAGTCAGAAATTTGCCATGGGATGTGTAGAGGAGAGCAGGAAGACAGTTATCAAAGACCTTTTTACTCTACTGACCTGGTTTGTTTTGCCTATGTATCATTTACACCAAAAGAAAGCTTGCCCAGCAAATCAGAAAGAACAGTAACATCTAACATTATGATCCAGGCAAAGCAGATATGCTACACATTCCAAAACATTGTCACTGCACTCACTGCTTTGCAAAAATTACTGACATGATATAATTTTCCTTACCTTTACTACTTGTTTAAAACTCCCATAGCCTCCCCAATTTCTGCTCTATCTTAAGAGCACAATTCTACAGGAGCAGTAACATCACCCCTTTCCTTCCTCCTGGCCAAGATTTTTCACAGATTCACAAATAGGGTTGTAGAAATTTAGCATATTATTTTGCTTATAGAGCCAGAGATAACTCAGCTACAAATTCACTATAAAAGCTTAAAATTAGCCACACACCAGGGAAAATGTCACCAAGCCCAGTACTCTGTGTTCAGAAACCAGCACTAGATACATCCCTAGGGATCTGGGTTTTTTTAAGAACACAATGCTTCTTCCTAGGATAATCTTCCAATTCCGAAGAAATTCCAACTCAGACTTCTTGAATCAGAGGCCCTCAACAGAGTTTTCTTCTGTAAATTCAATCAGTCATTTCTCAGACCCATAATTACCATGAAGAGTCTCTACACAAAGAGATCCAGTGCTCAACCATTGACTCTGTGAAGAACCTTCTACTCCGTGTATCGGCACCAGCTGTTACTTCAACACCCTGTAATTCTTGTACAGGAGGACAGTGGATGAAAATCCCTTGATATTGATCCCTTTCCTGCCGCTCACAACTCTCCACATGTTCATCACACCCCAGCTCAGTGCCCCCAGCCCTTGCCCAAAGAGCCTTTCCTTGTCCAAGAGCTGACAAGAGCTCACACTCCTGACTGTTCCGGTCACCCCGAGACACTTGCAGTTCTCCTCTCTTTTATGACATGGATGGGAACTGGCATTGAAGGCCACGTGTTCAAACACAAACGATCCACATACTCACACAGCACGATAGCATTTTTGGGTTTTTTTTCTAGCATTAAATTTGGGGTTCAATCAAGTGAGCACTGAGCAGATATTTTCATAAATTATTATAATTCTAAAAACTCAGACCTCAGTGGAAGTTGCCAGGTCACAGGGTGTTACTTTATATATGAAGTTTAAGAAGGGTATGGACTTCACACCCAAGAAAGGCAGTGGTAATAAATGAAGCCCTCAACAACAAAATAAAGTTTCCTACATGGCTCAACTGTGATCCAGAGAGGGATCTTATTCCACAGGTAACAGATCACACACAATGATCTATGCAGTAAACTTGGGCTTTTCCACACAATTTGCCAATAAGCTTAAGGCACAGGGACCTGTGAACACAAGGCCCATCAAACCAATCTCCTGGAAGAGCCATGTAAATATTGTTTCCATCTGATGGATAAATCTCAATAAACAGGACTAGTTTCATACATCTCCATCTCACCAGCAGTGTCCAGATGCATCCAGTGGCTAACCTATAAGGATATGCTTTTTCCTCCCTAGAACATTAATTTACTAAATCAAGTTCCAGAATCCTAGGATTTTGTGCAGATAAAAGTCTTCCATTTTCCATTCCATTTACCATTCCCTTGAGGGAATGCCATTTACAGTGCTGGACAACTGTCACAGGTTGAAGCTGGAAGACTTGTTCCATACTACTTGTGGTTTATAAATTGAGCACAGATACTGGGTTTTCCCTCACTTCCTTCATTATCTCAAAATAATAGAGAAGGAGCCACAATTTGATAGCAACCACTTCCTTCCCAAGGCCCATGTCCTTATCAGATTATGTTGGCAGATCCTGTGGAAAGAAGCCAAAAGATACAAGGTCCCTGTTTCCAAGTGACCAAAGCATTCCCATGCTTCTAACTGGAGATGTGTTGAATTTCCCAACAGTAATGGTGCATCAGAACAAAATGCAAGTGGTACTTAAGCAGTACTTCAACACTGAAATCTAACATGGTGTGCTTTAAGACATTTTGACCTCTTGCAATAATATCTAAAAGAAAATAAGCTTAAATTATTGAAGCTGCCAGCATCACATTGCATGAGGAAGCAAACCAGGTTCATTAAAACCAGAACACCTTATGATAGACCAGATGTCCCGTGGGCTTATTTGTTTAAAGACCTCAAATATACATTCTGTACTTAAAGAAATACCAATAATGAAACAAGCCTGGAACAAAACGTTCAAAGTAAGACAACTGAAACACAAGGAGAAGGTCCCATCTTTTTAAAAAATACACCAGCAGAAGAATAAAAGTCATTTTAAATACTGCATCATTTTTGTTTGTAATCAATGAAAGATAAACACCATTTTAAGTGAACTTCTACAAAAAAATTAATGAGTTTCTATTCAATTTGCTTTCAGCCCATCTAACACAACAACCAATGTGACTCACAAATCAATTCAAATATTTACATTCCACCATTACAGTGTTGCGAGATAAGCTCTGTGCCTATATTTAAACAAGAGCAGGCTCCAGTTTCTACAAGTTGTTATACATGAACAGCACCTTGGGGCTTGCACAGGTTTCTTGGAATGGCAAGGGACCTCCTTTCCCTCAGGGATCAGTGTTTGCCTGCAGGAGCCATCTTTAAGCACCTGGGCTCTCAGAACCCTGTGTGTAGAGTATGTCCAGACAACTGGACTCCTCTTCAGAGAGGTACTGAATGGAACACTAGGAGGGAGAAGCAAATCACACCATTTGTGTCCTACAGTCATCTGTTCCTGCCCCACCATTAGATTGCACTTGGAATATCCTACCTTGCTCTAAGCCAAAGAAACATGGAAGAGAACACAACAATAACGAGAATTTCTAATAAACCCACATTAAGTGCGTGACCAGCTTACAGAAGATGCATCCCAAGAAGAAATATTTCCAGTAAGCACTCAGATAAGTGACATTAAGAACTCCAAGACAAAAGCCTGTAGAGTCAAAATGTGTTTTTACCATAAATACATGGCACACAATTCCCAGGTGTGCTGAAGGTCCCAGCTATAACACTGGTTTCCAGTGCCTGTGGAGAATGTGTGCCCATAAGCATCATTACACTCATTCCAGTCTATTCAGTAAAGGAAAAATGCCAAAGCTGAGCAGGGAGAGGGCAAGGCTGGAACGATGGCAGCTGGGTCTGGAGTGTGGGAGAGCCAGCCTTGCTCCAACAGCAGCGACCAGCCCTGTGTGCCCGTGCAGGAATCAAGGGACCAGAAATGATCAGTCTCCAGCACACACAGTGACAACTCTCCTGACCCTGTTCTGGAGAGGTTCCAGAGCCTGGCAGGCCCACGAGGAGTGACGGAGACTCCCTGCATGCAGGATGCCTGGAGGATCTGGAACCCTGACTAAACTCCCCAGTTTTATCCTGCACTCCCTGCCCCAAGGACAGCAATGTGGCCATGTCACACAGTCCTGCACCCCTGGCACCACTGACAGCACTTTACAGATGGAGCTGGTGCCGAACGTCTCTTCTGCAGGTGGTGAAACTATGGCAAAGTGACTTGGCCAAACTCATCCCAGCAGGTCAGCAGCAGAAATGGGAATAAAATTTGGGACTATCAAGGCCCTGGGTAGTGCATTATCCACGAGGGAGAGTATCCCAGGGCTCTCCAAATAAACCCCTGCTGCAAATTGCTTGGCTGAAGCCTGTTTTCTGCAATGAATGGATGTGTTTCAAATGGCTACAGATTTCAAAGACATACCCATATCTAATCTCTTAGATTAGATTTAGGCTGAAAGTTTTTATTCAGCTGCTCCTAAGTGTGCTCCCACTGAAGATAAACAGAGGCACAGGACCTTCTGCCCACAGGCAGCCAGAGACTAAGATGTAAATGCTACATTTGTTTAGATTAACCGAGCAGAAATGTAAAAAGCAACTCAAATGAAGTACTTCCACAATTTTTCCCTTCACTACAGCCTTTGGTTACAAGGCTGGGTCCATCTGCTGCCTACACAGTCCCTGAAGAGCAGGCCAAGCAAAGATGCAGGTGAACGGCAACCTGAGGCTTGAGTGACTGTTACAAAACCTGCAGCACGGACACAAACCCACCACCACATGCAGAAGGGCAGCTGTAAAGTTGTGTCTGTGGTTTTTAGCTCGAAGCATGCTTTTCCAGTCTGAATAAACTGGTCTCCAGCTTAGTCTTATTCTAGATCCCAATCAGCAATGTGAGCCCATCTAATGACATTTAACCATTAACAGACTACACAGTTTGCAGTGGAAACGAAGCTGCTTCCACAGCTCTGAGGACAAAACTTGCACAAACTCAAGTGAGCTCTTCACATTACATTTCTTCTCACTGCCTCACCAGGAGCAGTACAGGTATTAACCTGGAAACTCATCCTAAGCAGTGTAAGCACTGATGCCACCCCGTATTTTCCACGCTAGGGAAGCACAGACCTTTCTGTCAATACCAACACTTCACTCTGAAAGTGTTTGAGCTCACAGATCTCTACAAAATCCCCGGAGGACTGGCAGAAAGGACAGTATAGAAATTCAGGGAGTTGTTTCGAAAGTACTGCTGGGAGAAACCTTTTCCTTCACAGAGACTGACAGCTCAGTGCATGTGGGGACTTGGACAGTGAACCTGTGGCAGTGAGTGAGAGCAGCGCGGTCAGTGCGTGCCCCGGACACCCCTCACCCCTCGGAGCACCTCCAGCGCCGCCCGCCCTGCACTCAAACACCTTCTGCGCTGCCTCACACACGGCGGTGCCCGGGCGGCGGGAGCGGCTCCCGCTCCCCCCGA
>VYXB01000252.1:108499-119503 GCA_013397135.1 Pachyramphus minor
GGGGCTGCTCCCCGCCCAGGGTCCCTCGGCGGGCCGGGCCTGCCCCGGACTCCCGCACCTGGAGTAGCCGGTGCGCGGGCACCTGGTTCGCCCTCCCATAACACCACCGAGATCTGAGTAACATCTCTCTCCTAATCCGAACGGCGGTGCTTTTGTCTCTCCCATACCAACACCTCAAAGGAGCCATTGTCAGAGCTTAAAATTACCATAACCTACCCAAAAAGTCTCTGTTTCACCCCCCGGTACCTTGTGGGCACACAACGCTGACCAGCCCGGGTTTGGGGTCAGTGACCTCGCTGGAGAGTTCAAGGTCATTTCTGGATGAACACTGGATCCTACCCCCGGTTGAGATGTTTCAAAACTCATCAGCCATTTCTGACTAACAAGTATCTCTTGTGCCACCAGAGTCAGTTTCTCCTCATGTTTTATGCTCCTTCTCCTGCAGCTCCTTGCTGTGCCAGAGGAGCCCACTCCGAGGGAGTCACTGGCAGAGCTCTGTGCTGACCCTCAGGACATCCCTCCCTGTGAGGTGAGTGCAGCTGCCTTGGAATTATTGAGCAGTGTTCTCATCTGCGGGGGAACACAAACCTTCCCAAGTCCAAATTAACCTTTACCTGTGCATGTTGGAGTCTGCATATGCCAAAGCAGTTATAGACTGCTGGCCTCTTGAGGGAAGTTCAGTGGTGACACAATTACCACTTTGTGCTCATGTGCAGCATTTGCTTCCTCAGCCACTGAATGCAGCTGGAAATGCTGGGATTTATGCAGTGCTCCAGAATTCCCTGCTGGCAATGAAAGCCTGGCTGAAGCAACAATGCTTTGCTGTGAAGGCAAAGGCAGCCCACGTGCGTGTCATTTTGGTGTCCATGTTTTGTTTTGATGCACTAAAGTACCCTGGTAGCTGTTAGGTACCCTCAGAGAGGGGCTGTTTCACACCATAAAGGTTGATTGTTCAGTCTGCAAGGCAGGAATGACACCCTCATGTCCACTGTGAGGGTCAGTTTGTGGAGTGTGCCATGGTATCTTGAGTATACAGGATTTGTATGAAGTACAACAGGAGAGTAACACCTGCAGCCTGAATTTGGCTCCAAATTTTACAAGCATCAAAACCATTCAGTCTCTTCTTTAATGTGAAATGACAGGAACATTTATCCAAGGCCAGGCTGGATGGGGCTTGGATCAACCTGGTATAGTAGAAGGTGTCCCTGCCCATGGCAGGGAGTTGGAACCAGTTGAGGTTTAAGGTCCTTTCCACCCCAAACCTGTTACCTGCTCTGCTGCATTCCAAGCTAGGGCAAAACAATTCCAGTTCAATTTTTGTGGAACGTCCTCAGATCATTCTGATGTTCAGCACAAAATAGCTTTTCCTGGGTAGTTACAGTTCTCTCTGCAGACAAGTCACTGTCTCGTGGAAATTCCACTACTTGAATAAAGCTCATGGCTGCAACTTGTATTAGGGACCAAATTAAGCAATGGGAAGGAACAGTCCTTGGAAAACTAAGGTGAAAGTTGCTGGTGTTGAATCAAAGGACAAAATACCTTCTTTTATTTACTATTTCCCTTGTAGAGCACAACCAAAGAAGAAGAAGAAAGTGGATGTGAGGAGAGAGCAAGCACAGAAGGACCGTATGAAAAAAAAGCTTAAAAAGTTGGAAAAAGCTGCCCCAGAACTGATTCCAATTGAGGATTTTATAACCCCACTCAAGTATTCAGACAGCAACAGGTCAGTGACTCTGGTTTTACCATGGGCCTGCATCCGCAGTGATTTTCTTTCTCTGCACAACTGCAGCCAGCCTTGGTACACAACCTCATCCACTTCCATGACGACAAAAATGTGAAATTTTATTTGTTCTTGCTAAAAGTAATGAAATAACAGTAACATGAATTTCCTGTTAGAATGACTGGGATGTCCTTACAGACAGACCAAATTATTAGTAAATTAAATGTATTCTCTGGGTTTGGTGGTAGTTTTTGTTTGTTTTGGTGGTTTGATTTTTTTGGATTTGGTCTTTGAAGTCAGGCTGTTTCTCTCTCACAATGTGACCCTACTCTTTGCCAGGGTGCGAAGCCTTCCCACTCTGTCTCCTGAAGAGAGTGAAAGAAGAGTTTTACTTCTGAAGAAGTGGTGTTTGTTTAAGCAGAAACAAGATGAGGCAGAAAAGAAAGCAATTCAGTGCCTGGTGGAATCTCAGCAAGAGGCACTAAAGGAACTGCGCCTGGAATCCGAGGAGCTGTACCAGGCAGCGATCCGACGGGATGAGGAGCTTTTCCCCTTCCAGAGGGAGGGACCCACCTACACGCCCCCCCTTCCTGGCTATGACCCACCCGAGGGAAAGTGTGTGGATATCACCAAGGTGTACACACAGTGAGGGAGGAGGGCATGGGGCACCTGCCAGGAGCTGCTCAGCAACTGAAGGAAAGAAGACTGAAGGGAGAGAGAACACACAATTCTTCCTGCAGGTTACAACGCTGTAGGTGTGACTGTAAATAAAATACTAGTGAAGTAACTGTGTGTTTGGACTTTTTTAAGAATTATCCAGGTAGTAAGACACCCAGCCAAGCTACAAAACCTTACCCAGTGACAAAGCCATTTTTTTTATTATATTGCCACATAACTCGTGTAACCAAGTTTCCATAAGTTTGCCCTAAACCAAACCAGATCTCCCTCTACATTGGTTTAAACCTTCATTTTTGTAGTAGTGTTGAATATTACCACAACATACACCATCATTCAAGAGTAGTTCCACAAAGGGGCAGTTTCAGGGTCTTGCAGCATGGCCCCATCAGGTGAGAAGCTCTTAACCCACAACAATCCTGTTCTGGGAAATGCCTTTTAAATGCCAGTGGTTGGGATTGTCCTGAACTGGAGGGAGAATTCCCAGCTTGTTTTTTGCCCATCTTGCAGGCCTGGGGTGGGTACCTTGTTCCAAAAGTGCACACGACCAGCTGGTAGGGGAAGAGGCCCTGATCTAGCAAGAGAAGCTGGATCATGTGTGCATTAATTTGGGAGCTGCCTGCTGAGTTGCTGAGACAAAATCCTAAAGCGTAAGACAGCAATACAAGACCAGAGACAAATTAAGCACCTCAAGTCTTCCTTTAAAAAATACTCAGCATTTAAATAACCTCTCAGTACTTTTGATGAGTGCTCAAGTATTGCAGGGCAGAGCTACAGTTGTACAACTTCAAGATGACATGGAAGAAAAAAAAAAGACAGCACAGTTCTGAATTGTGTATTAAGTTATGACCAAACACAGCAAACAATCTTCCTAATTTGGTTTGTCCTGGTCAAGGGGTAGATACCAGTCTGGGGGGGGCCTCTTCCTGAGTGTCCACACCGGAGCATACTTCTGGCTTTCCGCAACTCGAGCTCTTTCACTCTTGCACAAAGCTTCCTGAAACAGAGGAAAAATATTACCATGATAGTGTTGGATATTCCAGTCATACAGAGCCCATTTTCTGTCGTGACTATTTGAGATAAAAGGAGAAAACGAAATTTATCATGTTTAAACAGAAGTGCCAAATGCTATCTAAGTAAGCCAGGACACAGGTTTTTAACTAAGTCATACTTTGCCTGTGACTCCTGCATTATGAAGAAAACTACGAGTTCTGTGCAACCCTCCCCACCAAGGGCTTTCCTGCCTGGCTGAAGGGACGAGTTATGCTGTAGCCTTTGCTGCGGGGCCCGAGTCCTCCAGCGTCCGTGGGGCTGTAGCCAGAGGCGTTTCTGGACACCGCGGGAACAGTTTTT
Source organism: Pachyramphus minor (assembly GCA_013397135.1). Lineage (NCBI taxonomy): Eukaryota > Metazoa > Chordata > Aves > Passeriformes > Tyrannidae > Pachyramphus > Pachyramphus minor. The sequence continues at coordinate 112,248 of VYXB01000252.1, forward strand.
GCCTCTAACGTCGCAGCTTTTCCTATCAGGAAGGGAACGTCAGAGTAACTGAAATCAAGGGTTTTTGCAGCAGAACTGAAAATACTCCCTGGATCCTTAAAGGGATGTCAAGACAATCCTAGCCAGCCGCTTTTCCACGCCCTCCCCGTAGCTGCAGCCCCGGGCCGCGGGGCTGTGCCGCAGCAGCCCCGGCGGTACCTGCGCGGCGGCGGCGCGGTGCCGCTCCCAGGCGCGGCAGGCCTCGTAGTCCTCCCGCCAGCGCCCGCAGGACGGCAGCTCCCCGTGCGCGTAGTAGTGGTGGAAGGCGTGGCGCAGCCCGCGGCAGTGCTTCCACTCCCCCCAGTAGTCCTCGCACGGCCGCGGCGGCTGCGGGCACACACAGGGCTGAGCCGAGCCGAGCCGAGCCGAGCCCCGCGCCCCCCGCCCGGCCCCGCGCCCCCTCACCCGCCACGAGCCGCCCGTGTCCGCCATGCCGCGCCTCCGCCAATGGCCGCCGCGCTTACGGCGCCACACGCGGGCGTGGCCAATGGCGAGGGGCGGCACAAAGCGGCCCCAGGCCGGCGAGCCAATGGCTGCCCGCCAATGGCTGCCAGCCGCGCGGGGCGGGAGCAGCGGCCCCTCACGGCGAGCCGGGACACCCCGGCAAGGCCGCGCCCCGTCCGTCTTCCCGAAATCACCACACAAGGACGCCGCTGGGTACCAGGATCCTTTACTCGGCCCTTCAGCACAGCGCAGGGGTTGCCCCCGCATACCCTCGGGGGACACCCACACCACCATTCCAAAGCAGGGCAGCGCAGCTGGGTCTCGCCTCTCCCTACACCTGTCATTAGATTGCTACGTTATAGTATCTGAACTATTAAAAGGCATGTTAATAATTATAAATATAAAAAGCACTTACAGGGGGTTTGCTTAAAATGGTTGATAACCCAACACCTGAAGCTAAAGCTCAAGGAGACTCCCTGCACAAAAGTCCTAAACACGAAAGTGTCAGCCTTCACCTGCACCACACCAAGAAAGCTCACCTGAAATTGTGGCAAAATTATATATAGAGGGAGGAAAATACCAAGCAAAGAGCGACATGAGACCATCATCACTCAGGACAGGAGGGGAATATGTAGTCTAAGAACTGGATCTTTAGTAAGGTAGAGCTTGTTAGTTTTACTTCTCAGGTTGATCAGAGATCTACGTTCCCCTCTTTACAACACATACGGAAAGCTCCTCCAAATTTCCAGGACTCGATTTTCAACTGAAAATTAAGACAGTCTGACAGCTCTGGTTTTAAACATGAAACCAGAATCAGTAACAGGGTTCCTATGCTGTGAAACGATCTCTCCTCTCAACTGCAATAAGTAAGATCCAATATGCTGCAACTGTTACTTTATTTTCCTCCTAACTAACGGAAGGTACCACAGCCTAGGGCTTTCTTCCCTTTTTGCGCAGGGACTGGCCTTCTCCTGAAAAGGCAATAAACCGGCTTCCAGACTCATCCTGGAGAAAGGAAAGAGGGAAAAAAGGTTGTTACCTCTTTGCTCAATGCTTGTGTGTGACAAAAACTGAACGATCATTATCAAGAACATTCCATCAGAGCAACCACTGACTGTAGACATTTCCCATCCTTAATCTAGACATTAACCACTTTCTTCCTGAAAATAAAAGAGGAGTACTTCGGAGGCCTCACAGCCACCTGAAATGAGGGCACACTGGCTCTTTACACACCAGGCCCATATTTTTTATACCAGTAACAAGGACACCAGAGGTTGCTTTCACTTAACTCACACCAGTTAACTGCTACCGCTTTCTAACAGAAGCATGCTGTGAAAAGCAAGTGCAGAGAGAGGAACCGCAAACTTGGACCATAGTTCTAATGTTCTAATTCTGTAGAATTAGCATTGAACTTTGTTTACCTCTTCCACTTTCTTAACCAGTGGACGTGAGTTTCTAATGAATGTGATTCTACCAATCTTGAAGTCATAGTTGGGAATTCCTCTGGAAAAGAAGCATAAAAATATTATGAAAGAAGTTTTATACCTACCATGGAATTGAACACAGCAAGACCTGTTCCATGTCTGTCACTGTTGTACCAACACTTGCTGCATGTTTCCATTACTAAATAACTCCGGAGTTAAACCATTGAATTATTTTCTGAAGGTTCCTGCATTGAATGAGGTAAAGAATCAAACACTGGAGTTGCTGTGGAAGCTTGGCCAGGGCCATGTTTCCATGGAGCCTATTTATTTTTTTAAAGGCAAATTTATAATGAAATTAGTTTGTTTATATTGCAAGAGCAGGAAAAAAACCCTAAAACTCTAGTCAAACACTGATTCCTCACTTGCTGACAAGTGAATGAAACATACCTTCGGATGTCTCCTGGTTTAATTGGTGAGGGACTAGGCTCCACACCTTTCTTCTTGCCATCCAGCCTGTTCCCAGAACCAGAGAATGCCTATGGATACATAATGAGTTTTAATTTAACTTCTGTATTTGAAAGTTTGCGGCACAGGGACACTATATTCTGTACAATCTCACAGTCATTTTTATTTAGTTATTTGATTCAGCACATTTCTTTTTGGTGCCTATAAGCTGATGGACCCTGGGTGCAGGGGTATGTTTTAGTCTCCCATTTACAGACTGCCCTTTACAGACAGCAAGTCATCCAGTTCCTGGTTGCAATCACCATAAAACACTTGCAGATACTCACTAGTTAAATGACAATTGCCTCTAAGAACAGGTATTAGTATTTGGCAGTTGTTTGAAACAACATTCCCTCCCATTCTACAACATTCAGAAACCAGCAGAAATAGAGGACTTACACGAAATCCTATGTCACTCACATATCCACTATGGTCTGCTTCCACATCCTGGGAGGGAGAAAACAGTGGAGTTCATTGTGTTCATGTCAGGAAACAGTCCCACATACTTCTGACCAAACAAAACTTCAGAACAATCTCTTTCCAAAACCAACAGTTGGTAAACAACCACCTCCTAAGTAACACATGCAAAAGCTCCTGGTAAGTCAAATTTAACCTTAAGAACTTGTTTCATGAAAAAAAAATTATGCTGGGGATCACTGCTTCCCCACAAGCAATGCTGGCTTCTAGTGAATACATTTTGGAAGAACAGAAGCTTAACCTACTGTGGTCTCTTCATGTTGTGCACTTCTTTCTGGTTCTTTGTACCCCAAAGGAGCATCAAAATCCACCTATTTACACAAAAAGCATGAAAATAAATGCGGTTAACCTTTTTCTTTTAATCGTAAGCTTTACACTACTATTCCTCCAAACTCCACAAACTATCATTGCACAATTGATCTAGAAAGAACTGAGGTTTGTTTGTTGAACATTTTAACTCTAACTAAAAAAAGCCTCCTAGGAATGAGCCTTAGCACGTAATTGAAAGAGAGCAGTAAAGCAGCACCACAGTATCACTGGAGTTTGAGTCAAGACAAGGCTATTAAATAAAACCCAGGCAAAACACATTGAAGCTAACCATTAAATTCGAGGTCCTAGTTACCTGATGGTACATGAAGTGCCACTCCAGATCACGGATGTGGTTACAAAAGCCCATGGAGTCCTCTCAAATGAGTCACCCTCCCCACTCATCTGCTTGTATGTTTTTTGCAGCACCAGAGGTGCTGGATGTACACTATCCCTCCCCCTGGGAGGCCACAGTCAGGGCAGACCTTCCACATCAGCTTTCACTTACGTTCATGTCACACTCTATGATGGACACCGCCTTATCTGGTTTGGTCTCCATTACCCGGAGCTCATAGATCTGAAACAGGAATGGTATTTTAGGTCTGCACATGAAAAACCTCAACTTCATGTGTAAGAAAAGCACATGCAAGCCCTTCCCTTCAAACAGCTTCAAGAAAACTGCAGTAAGTGCTCTAGATTGAGGACTGGATACTGCCGGGCCTCTACAGAACTTAAGAGCAAAGGCTTTTAACTCAGAACTGAGAGAAACTACCTATTACTGTATCTTGCTGCATTCTCACTGTACTTTAATCTGCACTTTTGAAAACAAATTAGGATAAATTCTGTCCTTTGGTTTGTAAAAACTTCAACAGTGCAAAGGCTTATTTTCTTGTGAGTCAAAAGAAAGTTTAACCAGCAGTTCAGGGAAAGGCAGAAATGACCCCTTTTTCCCTCCAACAGAAAACAGCTGTGAAACCTCTCATTTGGGATTACTTGTCAACAACACTGCACAGCTCTGGGTTGACTGTTTTAGCACCAACATGCAACAACTGAACCTGGTCCACAACCCTCAACCCTCTACTGTACCTTTTCATTGTAGTTGATGGCAATAACATCCCCAGTCGTTAGACAGGCGAAGTTTCTCAATGCATTTTCTAATCTTCAGAGCATGTTAAGATGAAACACTTGTTTTCAAGGCAACATCAAAGCATTAAAGTTACTGTATTATAGACCTCTGATCCTTGGGCTCTCAAACATGGCTTAAAAATCATCAGTACACCAGAGGTAGCCTTTTAGTCAACATTAGGGTGTACAAGTTCTTCAAAGGGACACTCAAAATTCATTGGACTTTTAAGCCAATATTCCTGCTGCTTCACTCCAGGCCACCCTTTGTGCCATCAGCTGGCCACATTTCTTTACAGCAGCTCTCCATCCCTTTTGTTTTCAGAAGGAGCAGCAGTATTCACCTACTACCAGAAGAGTACGAGCCCCACCTGGAATGTTAGCTCTGCCTGATCGCTCCAATCTGGGAGAAAAACCTTTTCCATCATCAAATAGGAAGGATACACAGCCTTGGGATTGGTAATGTCAAGAAAATCTGGACTCTGAGGCTGAAATTTTGAGTAAGTAGCAACCTGCAGATTAACACTCTCCACTTGCACCAGGCCTCCCTCTTCCAGCAGCAGGTTCTGCATCATCTGCAAGAATGGAAACAAAGATGCAAACCACTGTCAGTATGTCTGATGTTTTCAAATCTCTTTCCTTGCGTATATCTAGTTTTGCTGGGGCCGCCATCTTCCTTGACATGCACCTCTTCACCCTGGTTTCACCTCAGGAGTAGCAGCCAGGTGCATCTTAAACACAGGCTGCTTTGCTTAGTTAACCTTTCAAGGAGGGAAAAGCTGTTGGAGCATGAGCAGCAGAGACACATTCAGGAAACATGGCACGTGTTTAATATTAAACTGGCAAGTTGCTAATGGTGCTGTTGAGGTGCTGTCAGTCCAGCAGGAGCAGCTCACCCAGTGTGGCAGGTAACAAATGCCCTCGTCAGCCACGAACTCGAGCACTCCGCAGTGCGTCATGCGGTCCGAGTTCTTGTTGGTCAGCTTGAACAGCATGGGGTAAGTGATGTTCAGGCGGCCTGGGGAGAGAGGAGAGGAAAATTCTGTTGGTCAACAGCCACCAACACATTGCTGAAGCTTTCACATATCACCAAGAGAACGGGCCAGACTGCAGGAGAGGATTCCCCTCCCACCATTATCCCAACTGCTGCAAATTACAAATCCAGGAGAGAAAGCAGATACACAAATACTGTGTTGGCATCACACTTGGAGCTTTAAATCCTCCCCCAATCTTTCCCCAAGCTCAAACATGAGCAGGCAGCAGGAATGACAGAGGAATCTACTACTGTTATATTCTTATGCTATTATCACTCAGCATCTACCTAATGACTTCTAACAGGTCCTGCCTTTCTTAAAATTAAATGACTAAAATAATTTTTCCAAGAAATTCTACTAAGACTAAAAGTCCAAGGGGAGGGGGGGGAACCCCTTAGTTAAAAAGGCCAAAAAAGACCCTTTAAGTTGTTGATTTGGTTATCTTTTCCCCGATTCAAAGTTAATTATCACTTATTTTGTTTTTAAAACAAATTTTGCTCCAGACAACATTATCCAAGACAACCTGGTTGAGATTAAGAATTTACAAGATTAACTGTAACCATTATCCCGAGTGCACTATTAATAGTCAATAAATATTGATTCACACCTCAGGTAGCCCAACACTTCAGATGTCTGTACCCGAAGACAGACAAGCCCCATTAATTCTGACAGAAAAAACACCTTCAGAATACATTTTTTAACTAATTGGTCTCATATTCTCTATTTAAGTCAGACTTCAAGAGATAGCTAAAACACTGTGCCATTTGCCTACACGTTTGTTCATATTTCTAATGTTATTCTTCCAGAATAAAATATTCACTTACTGAGTTGATCCAAAGCTGACGGTGGCATAATTACTGCAGGGATGAATAGAAATGTAAGATTAGGAAAAGTACATCTGTACAAGAGTCCATAACATACAATTTTACCATTCCTTTCTCTAGTCAACTCTAAAATAAAAGGAGATTCTAAAATCTCCTGCAAATTCATTTTTAGCCAGAGATTTCAGTAGAATGAGTCATGACAAATGTACCTGCTAATGGTAATTCAGAAAAGAAAAAAAAGAGGAGACATGGATTTACAATACCTAGTGCTAAGGCAAATATTTTCAAAAGCTAATTTGGCTTGTCTGGGCTCACACGTGCTTTTTAATGACACCAACTCAAAACAACACAGCATTGATGTGACAGCTTGAAAATGAAGTTTGCCAACCTATTAATCTTTGTTTAAGTTAAGTGAGGTGGGGGGAGAAAGTTCTTAGTCACAAATTTCCATGGCTTATACTAGATCCAAGATTGTAAAAAGAACTTCAAAAAACACGACTGTCTAACTCTAACCCTCCTAAACCCAGACTCACTCGGTAAGTTTTTTAATTACAGAGTAATGGCAATGGAAGATGACGGCTCCTCCTTCCTCAGGCCCCACCCAGGGTGCTCAGCTGTCTCCTGCCGTTCAACGTCTCTGCAGTCTCGGCCAAAAGCTGCGTTACTCGACAACATTCACAAACACCCTTCCAACAGGTTTATTAATCAAAATAAAACATGCACATACTCTTCCCGCCTTTCTCCACATCTGACCTGTCATTAGGCCCGGCCAGCATGGACACCGAGAAGCAGCGGTACTGGGTAGAGAAGCGGTTCTGGAACACGCGGGGGATGGGGTGATCGAACATGTTAAACGAGAACTAGAGCGGAAAAAACAACACAAAGAGAAGGACGCGTTAATCGGCGCCTACAGCCCCGGAAGCGCCACAGCCCCCGGGGCCGCCAGAGTCCCCCCAGCGCTGCCGCAGCGCGGCGTTCGTGCCCCGTGCCCCGAGCTCACCATGGCGGCGGTGCCGGGGCCGGAACTCCCTCGGGCCGCCGCGTCGGGCCGGGCCGGGCCGGGGCCGCTGCTCCGCCTCACG
>VYXB01000252.1:119570-194030 GCA_013397135.1 Pachyramphus minor
GCCCGCGGCAAAGATGGCGGACACGGCTACACAAGCTCAGGGCGGTGCTTCCGGCCGAGGCCCTCCCGGGATTGGCCGGCCACGCGTGTCGCCACCGCAACCCTCCGATCCCATTGGCGGACAACCGGAATGGGTCGGGCAGTCGGCCCCGAGGAGGCGGGGCTGCCGCGTTCCCATTGGCCAGCGTGCCGTGAGGCGTGGACCAATGGGGCGCGGCGCTGGTTGGCGCGCAGTTTGAGCGGGGACGGCCCGGGAGCGGGGGCTGCTGCTCCTTCCCGCCGCTCCTTCCCGCCGGTCCCGCCTGCTGCTCCTTCCCGCCGCTGCTTCCCGCTCCTCCTTCCCGCCATGTTCGTCTCCGACTGCCGCCGGGAGTTCTACGATGTGATTGTCACCCAGGTGCGGGTGATGGGCCGCGACTGGGGACGTGGGGCTTCCTTCAGGGATCTCTCGCTCCCCCCTCTCAGGGATCTCCCCCCAGGACTCTCTCTCTCCCTTCCTCAGGGTTCTCTCTCTCCTCGGGGTCCCGCGGTTCCCGCCCTTCACGGAGCGGAGCCGGTGCGGGCCATCCCGGCGCTGAGGCGGCTCTGAAGCGCTCTGGGGGCCGGGGGTGGCGGGGGCCGCGCTCCCGGGGCAGCGCCTCTCACCCGGGTCGTAAACATCCCCCGGCGTTTTTCCTTTCCCTACCCTTGGAAATCCGACACAAAGCTGCGCCAGCGCGGCGAGGGCTCGCCAGGGCTTTCCATTACAGTTCTCCTCCTTCCTCACGAGTGCTCTGGTGTTCTCCGGGACCTTGTGCTTAACCATGAGTCTCTAAGCTGTTCCGTTTCTATATATATTTTTAACTGGTTTGTTGTTGTTTGCCCAGAGTCCGTCATTTTCAAGGTTTCTGTTACAGTCTTGTAGTAAATCTGTTTAGCATTCATTTTTAATGTTTCTAATTTTTAACCCCTGGTTTGCTTAACTGCATTCACAGCAGATTTGTACACTGAGGTGGTAAAGCTTTTGTTAGAAAGTGTTTTGGCATTTCTACCCATGAACCTATATTATAGACTGTGCAAGTGAAAGTATTTCTCTGAATTTCTCCAACTGTGAGCAAAATCTCAAAAAAACCACCCGAAACCCAAACAAAGCAACACCCTTGCAAAACAAAAACAACAACAAAAATGATAACAAAACAACAAAAAACCAAGTCACCCTTGATTTAGGCAACACAATTTATTTCACACTTTGCCTTGCTCTTACTTAAATAAGATTTTCTTCAGTCAAAATTTTTCCAGATCCCATGCTGAAAACCAAGGACTTTCTAGACACAATTAAAATAGTTGTAGGGATTGACTAGTTGTGAACCTTGAAACCAGTGAGTGATTCAGAGGAGTCTGAGTCGTTCCATTTCCCTGAAGCAGCTGACCTACTTTGGGTGTCCTTTGGAGTTGCTTTTTGTTCATATTTACAGGGATCCAAACTGGTTAATTTTGATTGCAGTGTCCATTCAGAAGCAATCCCATTTTATGCTTATGATGATCTCTACCTAAATTTCTGGCCTCACAGTGGTCTATGCATTTCCTGTTCCAGCACATCCGATCTGACACCTGTATTAATGTATTTGTTTTGTTATTTTTGCAGCGTGTTCTTCTTCTCGTTGCTTCAGATGTTGATGCATTATGTGCTTGTAAAATACTCCAAGTAAGTCTTGGTTTACTACCACTACAGTAAAAGAAAATATACCCTGGGATTCTTTTAATGGGTTTGAACCAGGGAAAGGGTAAAGCTTTAATCTGCTTTTGTAACTTACTTTTTCCGTGAGTTATGACCCAGAAAAGTGGTGAGTCATACTCTGGGTTCACATAGATTTGTCATTTGGGATGTCTTTACTAGAAAGATTTGTATGGAATAGAATTTGCATTGTAGGAGAGGCTGTTTCATCTCCACTGACAGCTGTTTGCTTCCCTTCAGGCCCTGTTTCAATGTGATCATGTGCAATACACCCTCGTCCCAGTATCTGGATGGCAGGAGCTTGAAACTGCCTTTCTCGAGCATAAAGATCAGGTGAAAAAATACAGGAAACTTTTTAAGCTGCAGTTCATCTTTTAAAGAGAGGCACTTCTTCCCTTTTCCCATTTAAAATGTCAGCTTTTAAACTGCTTGTTATTAATGGTTACCTCAAAACTGTGGTTACATTTTATCATACCAGTAACAAACTTGTTAAGTTCTTCATATCAGGTCAAACTAATGTGGTATAATTTTGATAGAGTCAAATTAAGTTTGCATACCTTTTGGGATATAAAGAGTGGTGGGTTTGGATGTCCCCAAATTTGGTGATTTGTCTTAAAAAAAATTTCTGCTATGAAGACATCAAATATCAGAAAGCAAATACAAGTTTTGGTGATGATGAGTGTTTTGAAGGTTTTGTAAAGGTATTTTCAGTCTTCTATGTCCCTGTTAATTTAAGTAACAAGTTCCCCCCCCCGCTTTTTTTTTTGCAGTTCAAATATTTTATTCTTATTAATTGTGGTGCCAACGTCGACCTCCTGGAAATCCTGCAGCCTGAAGAAGACACTTTTTTTTTTGTATGTGACAGCCACAGACCTATCAATGTAGTGAATGTTTACAATGACACACAGGTAACAGCTTTTCTTGCATGATAAAAACCTCCCCACAGTGTGGTGGTGAGGGGTGTAGAGCTTCTCTGTGTTTTGCAAAACTGCTTCCAGCATTAGGCGGGTCAGGAAGCAGCATTAATGAATATTTGCAGTAGTAATGTACATGATCAGAAAAAAATCTGTTTTCAGTAGTAAAATCTGTACTGTTGGCAGTGTGAGAGTTGTCAGTAGCAAACACATGTTAATCTTGGTGCTATAAATCATCTTGCCATAAATCAGGGGATAAACATCTTCCAGAATGTAATATGTATTGTCTCTCAGCATCTAGCAACACCTAGAATTCCAAGTATGAAACACAAATTGTTTGATTTTAACAATCAAAAAAAAGTAAAAATAATTCATCCAGTAATGCTGTAAAAAAGGAATATGGGGTTTTTTACCCTTATTTTGTATAAATCCGCATGGGCTTTGTATTAAAAACCAGTGGTTTTGATATGCCTGGAACTGATCACAGCCAAAATGAATTTTTAGTTTCTCTTACTAAGAGTACTGAAGTATTTGCATTTGTCATTTAAGATGTTCTACTCTCAAAATACATTTTTTTTTCTTGCTAGATTAAGTTGTTAGTCAAGCAGGATGATGATCTCGATGTTCCTGCTTATGATGATATCTTCAGAGATGAAGAGGAGGAAGAAGAGGATTCAGAGAATGAAAGTGAGGGGTCAGAACCTTCAGACAAACGCAGACGTTTTGAAGAGGTGTGTTTCTGCTACTTTGTTTTGAAAATAAGGGGAAAAACCTGTTAAAATGCATAGTTTACATCATAATAATTGTATTTGAGTTTAAAAATTGTGTTCCACTAGATCACAAATTCAAGTGCATGATCTACAAATAATCAGGTAGAGTTTCACATATAACAGATGTTTATTTATCTGAACTGCACAGAAATATTTTCTCCTAATAAAAAAAGATGGTTTGAACTTGATTATGCTTAATGACTTCTTAAAACTATGTTCCTTGGAAAAATATTTGATACTAATACTTCTCTCATGAGATGTGGTTCATAGCAATATTCTTTTTTTAATAATTCTTTAAAAAAGTCCTTTATAATGAATACCTTAATTAAATTTTTTTATTAAGATTTAATCATTAAAGTGTCTAGACGCTAATCTAGTTTTTAACATCCAAATTAATTCACAGGATGTAATAGAGAGGACGATGAAAAGGCGACAAAGGCGAGAGTGGGAAGCACGCAGGTGTGTTGAGTGGTTTTTATGTTGCTTGTACCTCTTCTTCTTACTCTTAATCTTTGACGAGGATCTTGTTAAGAATGCAAACATATGATCCCAAGCTGTGATTTACAAGATGCTTTAGTTCTAATTTTATTCAGAAAGCTGAGAGGGATATTTACCATATAAAAATGACATGTTTAAATGAAGGAAATTGTAAATAGTATTTTAAAATTTGAGTAACAATAGGCACATTGCTTCACTTAAATAGCTGTGGTATTCTTATCTTGTTTGTGCTAGGGTGAAGTTTGTGCTTCTGTCTTCTTTTATAACCTCGTTAATAGGAAAGGGCAGGAACAAATCAGATAAAATGGGCTTTGAGGAATAATGATGTAATAAATTTTTCCTTTTTGCTTTATGAGTACATTTTAGAGTGGTTTCCATATTATTACTAAAGTGTTTGCCTTGTACAATTTCTAGCCCAAGTTTAGTTTTTTTCATTGCTAAAATGAAATTGAGATATTATTTACAATTCTGAGCTTATATTTTCAATTGGATCCAGTGACCAGTTCATCTTTTAGTCAAACATATTGGGTTTTTCCCCCTTTTAGACGAGAAATTCTCTTTGATTATGAGCAATATGAATACCACGGGACCTCAGTAAGTATAAACTCTTTGCCAAAAAAACCCAAGGTGACAATGTAAAAGTAACTGGACAATATCCGTGGTTATAATTACCTATATATTAACTATATAATTAACTAATAATAATATGCATTATAATATTGTTACATTTTGTTATTTTTATATATATACAAGTAGTTTAACTTAGTTTAATGTTCTTTGGTGGATTTTTAGGTCTTGACAAAAGTATCTATCTATGCACAAGATACTTTCACAAAAAGACCTGAGCATGCGAGGGACTTGTTTGTCTTTCAAAGTTCAGGATATCCCAAACACAGCACTTAGGACATCAAGCTGTTCCTTATGTTGTTTGGCCTTGGATGGTATTTGTATTCTGTTAAGTGTTTGCTTTATACATAATGGAGGTTTACAGAGCTCTCTGAAACATTTTGCTTTCTACTTAGTATCTTAGAAAGACTCTGGCAGATTGTCAGACTCCAGCGTGACTTCTAGAGCCTCAGTAACGTGCTAATACTTGGCAAATTCACCTGTGTTCTGTCTGTTTAAAGAAGTGAGAATCCTGTGACTGTTCATGCCATCTTTTGGCTTTTCCCCCTTGTAGTCTGCGATGGTGATGTTTGATCTGGCGTGGATGATGTCGAAGGACTTGAATGACATGTTGTGGTAGGTTCCATCATGGTTTTCCATAGAGGCTGGAGCTTAAACCCGCAGCAAAGACAGGCAAGATTGCCCAGAACGACTCAGCTGCAGGGTGAGGTTCCAGTGAACCCCACACTTCTGGGAGTGAATGCACGTCCTCAACTAGAGGTCACTTCTGTGTAAATTAATAACAAGCAGCAAGATGCTTCTGGTGCTGCCTGTGCATGACTGCTAGAGAGGGAATAACAGGACACAGCTTTGTTAGGAACTTCTGCGTACTGTGGGTGAACACTTCCTGATTTTTTCTGTTACACTCTTAGAGGATTAAATGTAACATACTGTATTGGAATATTTGTTGCTTTAACCTCTTTTTTTTCTGTTCCTTTTTTCCAAAAAAATTTCAGGTGGGCTATTGTTGGCCTTACAGATCAATGGGTCCAAGATAAAATCACTCAGTAAGGAAGATTTTTTTAATTTATATTTATTATTATTTCTTATTTATTTGTCTATCTTCTAAAATGTTGGGTTTGTGAATAACTAATAGCAATTAATAGAGATCAGGAAACCTAAGGGAATAAGTATTTTCTACTATTTAGAATTTTTAAACCAACTTTATTTTTCACAAAATTATGAAACAATCATTTCTGATCTGGGAAGAAATGGTGTTTAATAGCAGTTTACCTAAGTATGAACTTGATACAGTCTTATTAGAGGAAAAAAATGTTGTGTGTTCTGTATCTTCCATCTTCCTTTACAGTTTTAGTTTATATTTTTTCAGATTTTTCCCCTTTTTTCTTATTTCCTGCTAGATACATCAAAATTCTAGTATTACAAGTGTAGACTTTAATTCTGCTGTTCAATTGTTATTTTAAGGAGACAAATGTGATAAATAATTTTGTTGGTCAGTCTGTCTCTTTGTATTGGGGTTTTTTTTTTAGTTTTCATTGCCTGGGTACGTGGCTGAATACTGAGAAACCACTGCTTAGCAAGTGGCGGGGCTAAGATGTTTTCATGCTGCTGGCTGTATGGAACGTTCTCTCGTGCTGCAGCACAGAAGCTCCCAGGACAGGGTGAAGTGACGCTTTGCTCTCGTTCAGGATGAAGTATGTGACGGACATCGGGACCCTGCAGCGCCACGTGTCTCGCCACAACCACCGCAACGAGGACGAGGAGAACGCGCTGTCCATCGACTGCACGAGGATCGCCTTCGAGTATGAGTATCCTTGCCCAAGGGCTGGGGAAGGGCCCTCTGCCCACTTGCTGAGCCCTCTGGAGTTCCACTGAGGGGAAAGATCCCTGCCCCGTCTCTGCTGCTCAGAGGGAATTGCAGCAAAGGGAGATTTGAATGTTTTCTTGGACATGAATCCTTCTGTTACATCACCTGCAGCTTCTCACTGCATTTCTTGTAGTACAGACATCTGACATGTGAGGGCCACTGAATACTTAACTACTACTTGTGGAGTTTTGTTGGTGTTTGTAGTTTCAAATGACTGTGTTTGTAGTTATTTGCCCTAATCCCTGTCCAGTCTGCGCCTGGCCCTGTATCAGCACTGGTCTCTCTATGAAAGTCTCTGTAATACCTCATACACCTCCGCTAGACTCAAGCTTTGGTCTGTACAAGGGCAGAAGAGGCTCCAGGAGTTTTTGGCTGACATGGGGTGAGTTAAAAAAATCTGTGTCTTGATTAAAGGATTGTTTTTTCAATGAATTATGGGAAATATTCAGAATATAGTTCATAAATACTCAACTTGTTAGTTTTGAAATGATTGTGGGGCTCTGAGTAGGTGGCAGCATCTCTTTGAGTTGAGTGGTGCAGCTTGTGTGTTGGTTTACAAGCAATACTTCAGCTCTACACCTCTATGGAATGGCAGGTTAGTAAGTCACCTCTGCTTTCTCACATCTGCTTTCTAAGGACTAAAGAAATATAACGTAAACAAGTTTAGTCAGACTTAAACTTGCTAAATTACCTAATAATTAAGAAAATATTATTAAAAAACAAGGCAAAGTATTTTTTTCTTCTGGCATACCTGTTCATGTTTTTTTTTTCCTTCTGTTTTTAGTTTGCCTTTGAAGCAAGTGAAACAGAAATTTAGTTCCATGGACATGTCTTTGAAAGAAAATCTTCGGGAAATGATTGAAGAATCTGCAAACAAATTTGGGTAAATTGTTCTAAATACAGAAGCTTTATCTGAAAATATTTTTCAATTAAGTTCAAGTATTTTTGTATGAAGAAATTCTAACATCTTGTTTTAAAAAAATACGGTTCTTTGATTGACAAAGTAACACTGGGCTCATTGCAAATGTTAGGCTAAGATTTGTCTTCATGCTTTTAACATTGACCAGTTGTCTTCTCAGTATGTTAATGTTGACAATGTTATTAACTTTCCTGGGTTTATTTCATTTTGCAGAATGAAAGATTTAAGAGTTCAGACTTTCAGCATTCACTTTGGCTTTAAGAACAAGTTCTCAGCAAGTGATATAGTTTATGCAACAACTTCTCTCATGGAGAATATAGAGAAAGAGGGGCCTGAAACAACTAATTTCATTAAAGCTTTGGACAGTCTCTCAAGGTACGGAAAATGTCTCTTCATTCTTTTGGAATTTTACTTAGGGAACATGGATTATGTATCTCAAATATGCATTGTTGGTTCATAAGCTATTGAAGAAAAATCCAAATATCTCCGTGAATAGTGTTTAGATTTCATTTTTGTGTGACAAGCTTTATTTTTATAAGGACATGTCTATTTTTATCCTTTCTGTGGCAGGGGTAACCTGGACAAGCTGCACCAAGGACTGGACCTGGCCAAGAAGCAGCTCCGTGCCATTCAGCAGACGGTGGCCAGCTGTATTTGCACCAACCTGGTCATTTCTCAGGGGCCATTTCTCTACTGCTCCCTCATGGAGGTCAGCATTCTATATTCACCTGCTCATTTGACTCTCCTTTTTGTCTGTATCATCCTTGAATAACACTTTTCCTAACTGCTAATTCCATAAGAATTACTGTGAGAAGATACCTGTTTCATATCCTGTGCTGTGCTCTGATGGGTCAATATTGACATCTGCTCTGAAATTCCCAAAGGAAGAACCAGCCCTCACAGAGGGGGAGGGATCACTGCAAAGCTGGGGGAGCCCAAACCCCTGGGATGTGACAGTTCTTGTAGTGTCCCTTGAGCCACACAAAGCTTCTAGATTTGTCAGTACATAGTAAAATTAAATAGCTGTAAGAATCATCTTGGATTGCAATTGAAATAATTCCTCTTTTCCTAGGGTACACCAGATGTGAAACTGTTTTCCAAACCTGTGTCTCTGTGCCTGCTTAGTAAAAACTTACTCAAATCATTTGTTTGCTCTGTAAGTAAATCAAAATGTTTTGACTCACAAACTTCTGGCCAGTGTAGTAGTTAGTGTTGTGTTGGATACTTGCAGTTGATTATTAGAAACATAATATGAAAATATTAATAATGTTTTGCTGCTCACTGATTGTATAATTTTGGCATATCTGTAAATGCTGCTCTAGGAAAGATACTGGGAGGCTTCATAGCATCAGTTTTCATTGCTGAGATAATTACAATCTAAATCTTTGTGTAATTTTCTAAGTTTTGAGGGAGCACATCACTGAATTTCTATTGGTCCTTAAAGTGATTTTTGCTGGAAGGAAGAAGGGGATTAAGAGATCTTGTAAAGAAACCACCTTCTGTTGAACTCATCACAGCTGTACCCTTAGATGAATGCCTGTAGTACCATCTCACGTGGAGAGTTGATAGTAAATTGGTTCCTGAGCTTTGTCTAACAAAGTGACTCTCTGACTTGCAGACAAAAAACAAGCGCTGTAAACTGCTGCCCCTGATCATGGCTGCACCCATGGATGTGGAACAGGGAACTGTGATCATGGTGGGCATCCCTCCAGAGACAGAGAGCTCGGACAAAAAGAAGTAAGCACAGTGTTTAGAAGTTCTTACTAAAGGTTATCTCAAGAGTTTTCTTGTCTCTGAAGCAAATATATTTTTCTTGTATCTACTTAACACTGATTTTGTTGACTTGAATTGTCAAGAACACTTCTTTTGCATACAGTGTGCACGAGATACTTGACAAAGGATATAGATCTTCAGGACCTTCCTTGCAAGGTGTTTTTTTTTCCCTCCCTCTCAAAAGAGGGAAATAAGTCATTAAAAGAGGGAAATAGTTCACAACTTCATTTCTAAAAGCCTCTGATGTAAAGATTTTTGCATGTGCATAAGTGAGGTGTGTGCTGAACACACGGCACCTAAAGCACACCTAGAAGCCATTTTCAGCTCTCAGCAAGGAAAAGTTCCACATCCCTGCCGCAGTAAATATATCCTCCTCTGTAACGCTCATCTGTGTTGCAGCTTTTTCGGGCGGGCCTTTGAGAAAGCGGCGGACAGCACGAGCTCCAGGGCGCTGCACAACCACTTCGACATGTCGAGTGAGTACAGTCCCCCAGGGGGCACTGCTGGCACGGCCGCTGGGAAACTGAACACAAAGCGTGTCTTTTTGAGAACGTCTCCCTTTTGCAGGCAGTAATGGTTTGCACACGGGCACTTGGCAATCTGTGAGGGGTTTGTATTTAGCAGCCAAACCAGCTATGGTATTGGTGAGACACTCATTTGCCCATCTTTGTGCATGCTTACAAAAGAGACAGTTTTTAACAATACCTGTTTATGTATGTGTGTTGAACACAAAAAAAAACATGCTTAGATTTAAAAAGTGCCTGCTATACTGTGTAATGAGCACCTAGCAATCAGAGCTTGCTGAGATCTAAACACAAAATCATGTGCTTTAATTTTGTCCAAGTAAATAGGTTTTCTTTCTCTTTCTTAAAGTTGAGTAAGAATATAAATTAGTATACTCAGGATCATTGTTCTTCAAATGTGACATCTGGCATATCATTTCGTTGTTTGCATCTTGTAATAAAATATTTCATATTTTAGTAATTGAATTGAAAACAGAAGATCGGAGCAAATTTCTGGATGCCCTCATTTCTCTCTTGTCTTAATGGTAAGATACTATAATGGGGATTAATTAAAAAATGAATTACAGTTCAAGCTAGTAACCTGTAGAATATTATTCCTCTTTCACAGTGTTAAGGTTGTAGCCTATGCCAGTGTGTAATCTTATCTGGAATAGAGATGGAGATGTGAGATCTCTGTAGTTGTGACTGTTAGCCCAGTTGACTGGGCTAGTACACTGTGAACACTAGTTCAAGGCTGCTTGTCAGACACAGAGTCATGCATGGCTTCCAAGATTTCTAACCCATTTGTTTCTCACTTTGACTACTGATCGTTTCCTTTTGTCTTCTGCCCTTGTTACACAGTGGTGCTTTTTGGCTCGTAGTACCAGAAGCTGAGGATCAGACCCTCTGCAGTTATTTGGGGTGTTCCAAACTTCATGGTGCTGCAGTTGTGATGGATCTTGCTTTATCTTAGGAGCTGGTACAGGCCTGGACTGTTGTGTTTATGCCTCTTGGGAGGTCAAAAGGATTTTGACCTCAGCACACAGATATTGAACATTTCTTTTTCTGAACATCCACCCCCGTAAGGGGTATTCGTAAATAGGACTTCTGTTTGTCAAACTTGCTTTTATTAGTAGACATGCTCCTGTGATGTTTAGTTGTTGTCTAACAATAAAAAATAGGTTTTGAAGAAGTTCCATATTTATATTACCATTCAAATGTGCTTTTAAAATTGACTTGAATTCTTTTTATTTTTTAAATTAACTATTTGAGACTCTACTTGAAATTCTAGAACGTTTAAACTGTTTCTTAGTACTATCAGGTTGAAGTCTTGTAGTTTAATTAGAAGAATTGTCTTGTGAGAGAAGTTCTAAGATTTTAGGGCTTTTAAAATCCAAATACTGAGTAACTGCCAAATGCCAAATACCAAGTTTGAGGAATTCCAGTGTTAATAAAGCCTTTCTAGTCGTGCATTGTGATAGCATATTGTTACTTGTAGCTTGACTTTGGGAATAATTTTCCTGCAAAGAGTCTAAAGTACTATGATGACTCTGTATAGAGTGTAGCAATATAAATGTTGTCAGAGTAGCTCATCCTGTTCCATAACAGTTTTCATTTTGCTTTGGTCATATGAAATGAAATGGGTTGTTGGCCTTAACCTGCTGTGCATTAGTGGGTGTGTAAATGTGTACATTTGGAATTCTTTTCTTCTTGCAATGTTTACTTGAATTCTCTGTGACTTCAATGTTTTCATGTATTATAATAGATAAAAGTTATGCATCATTATATCAATTTTGTACATATTTTAATACAGATTAATTTAATATTACACATTATTTAAATGTAGCCAACAGAAACCTAATTAAACTATATATTTTTATTCAAAGAAAAGTGATTTTTAAAAATTTTTTATATGTTGTCATCTTATCTGAGGAAAATCCCTGTGCCAAGCTGGGATGGCCAAACAATTGTGCTTCCTAAGATAAGACATAATGGTGCCCTTCAGTTTTGTATATTTACTAGATAGCATTGGCAATAAATGATATTCCTCCTTACCAGCACAGTTTGGGTTTTGCCTGTACCCAGCACACAGGAATTCTGACACATTTCTGAAGCACTGACTGTGCTTTGAGTCTCTGGAAATGGAAAACAGAGGTTTCTGTTGTTTTTTGAACACTGGCAGCAGTGTAAAAGGTAGGAGTCTATGTGACACTGAAGTGCACTTCGAAATATATTCACTTTATCTTTCAGTTGCAAACTGCTGAGGGGTAAAGTTCAAGAGAAATGGAGGAAAATCATTTATTTGTCACAAAAGAATCACGGCGATTTCCACAGCACTAAATGACTGTAACTGGTTCAGCCCCATCCTATATATAGGACTTTCATGCTTCTAGATGTAAATATCAGACAAAAATATAAATACAATGTGGCTTCCAGGCCAATCCAGTGTGTTCAGTGGATGAGACCTCTCACCTGTGCAGTCTGCGTGCTCAGTGAGTGCGTGAAAGCTCTCACATCCTGGAACTCTGCCTCATGCTTCAGTGGCCATCTCTCAGGAAATCCTAAACAGACAACTAAATTGCCAATTTTCTCCCTCTACAAGACTTTTATACAGAAAAAATGTTGTGAGGAAGGCATCAAAAAGCATGGGCACGTAACATCTCACTTTAGCTACTACATATCGTGTTTTGAACACATGGAGTAGTTTTGATAGGTACCTGAGCAAGCTATTACCTTTATCTTCTTGTTTGGGGCTTGGTTTTCATATTGTTTTCCTCTACCCTCCATATAAATCTGTGTGAACCCCTTCATCTCACCTCAGCAAATCTCTCATTGCTGTTGTTTGCCCTGTCCCTCTCCTGGGACTTTATGCAGTAGGGCATTCCCCTTTCAGGGCATGTCTGGGTTCTCCTGCTGTGATAAGCACAGGTCTTGCCTGTGCTTGTGTGTTTTGAGAAACAGGCAGTTTTCATGCACATGCAGCTTTTCTTTTCAGCATATTGCATCATGCTGGGAGGATGAGAAGTGGGAGATAGTTTTTATGCTGGGATGTGTTGGCTATTGCTGTACTGGCAAGGTCTCTGACCAAACAGATGTGTAATGTGAAATAAAAGCTTTTCCTGTCCGTCCTTTATTGTTTTTCAGAGGTTTGCTTGTTTTTAAGGTTCTATTTTCCCCAAGATTACTGGAAGTGCCAAGAATGCTTTTGCAAATTTTAGAATTGATCAGCAGTTGAACTGCTCCCAAGGCCAGCCAAATGTGGCCATAAATCAGTCAGGAATGTGGAATGCTATGTGAAAAGAAAGTTATTAAATCTACATAGACACCTGAAGAAGTTTTTTCCAGTAGATAAAACTTTTGAATGTCAGCACTTTACAATATGTGCAATGGAACCAGATGCTCCTTACATAGTTTGTTCTGTGCTACAGAATTTGTAGATTAAAATGTTAATATTACTTGGAGAATCATTGTATGAGGAAATGCTGAGCAGTTCTGCTCAGCAGCAGTAACTCAGTGGTTTGAGTGACCCACTGAAGCTGTTGTGTAGGTTGGGTAAGGTGGTCATTTCTTACAGTTCAGTGCTGGACAGAGATTCTGTGCCAAGGACTCTTGGCCTCTCTTCATGAAGAGAAAATTTTGGGTTTGATTGATTTTTCCCAACAGAAAATGTGGCTCTAACAAGTCATTCTAAAAGAAATAGAGCACTGAGAAATCAACTTAGCCTCTTAAATATACAGTGATATTACACCTGTAGCCATGTCTGAATGCAAATATAAACATTCTCTGAGGATTATATTGAAACTGCAGCAACTCCTTCTTCCACTGTGTTTGCTTGCTGTAATAGTAGCCTCCTAATCAGCTCTTCAAATTATTTCTGCGCTGCTAATCTGCTTTAGAGAGCAATAAAAGTATGAAACAAATCCTTTGAAAGGTTTTAGGGTTTTTTTTAGCAAAATAAAATAATGAAAATCTTTAAATACCAAAGTACTGAAGTAGCTGAACAAGCTGATTTATACCATTCCTGCTCAGTGATTCATGGCAGGTTTTTTTATGGGGTGATAAATTTAATCATAATTGAAATTGCAAAGTAAGGACCTTGTTTGACTGGAATTAAAGTGAATCACTCCACAAAAGAATTGTAGTGACTTACTTACCTTGTCACGGTTGCATAGTGGGTAAGAATTAATTCTTACCTCCTTTGCTATTTCTCTTTAGGAAAAAAACCAGGAAAATTAAAGGATATTACAACTTCCTTGTATGAAAGAGGCCCTGGATCTGTGCCACTTGAACCATGGCAATAACAGCCATGGGGGGAGGCCAGTGGGCCACTTAGTCTTGCCCCTATAATGTCAAAAGCAGGTGCTGGGGAAACTGTATAGAAACAAAGCAGCTGCATGTGCTGCTTCCTTCCAGAGACAAACAAGTGCTCTCCCAGGCCTTGTGCTCAAGGACATCCTGAGCCAGGTGTGTTTCTGTGTGTTTGGTAGCTCTCAGTGATTATCTGTGCAATATCTTTAGTGAGTAGATCAGCAGCCTGGACAGAAACTGCACGAAAAACTACCACTCTTTAGTACTTTTTCCAACCTGCCAATTGCTAACTTATTTGATGCTCTGTAGTTTCTACCCTTCCATGTATTCATCATCCTGTAAAAGCTCTGTGTTCCCCACAGTCATCTCTTGCCAGTCTGAAGAATCACATCCTAACTTTTCCTTTTACAGGATCCGTTCTGTGTCTTGATTACCACTGTTGCTCTTCTCAATCATTTTCAGACAGGGGAGAACAAAGACTGCAGACAATATCCAAGGTGTGAGTGTTCAAGCCAGTGGAACAGCACAAGAGTGTTGACTGTTCTCAGTCCCTGTGTTTAATAATCCTCAGCACTTGCCCTTTTGCCAGCTCCTGTGCCCTGATCTGACAGTGCCACTGATGTGTCTGGTACCAGTACCTCACTCGTGACTGGTAATGGTCCAAATAGTTGTTGGAGTTTTTTGCCATATGCATCACTTCTCTTTCTGCACTGCTGAGTGTAATCTGTTCCCTGGTGGTTATTTTTTCAAGTCAAAGCAAAACAACAATTAGTCTGCTGCACTGAAAGACTGGTGGGAAAAAAACATGTAAGGAAAAAAAATCCAGGCTCTGCATCACTGAATGATATAGAAGTGTATGGAAAGAGTAAATTTGGTGGCATAAGATGGCAAAAACATTGAAAGAACTTAATGGTAATGTATGAATGAATAAATTTTGTTTACAATTTTAGAATTTCTATTTTGGGGGGGAAAACTATTGTTTGTATTTTCTGTGTTCTTGTTAATAGAAGTTAACATCTTCATAACGATTTTTAAGCAAATTAATTTGCAAATGTTCATTATTTTCACTTGCTATTGTAAAACTTGTTATAAAGGACAGGAAATATTCCTGTGTTGAATATTAGGAGATATTAGGGAGTTTTTCCTTGATCTAGAGGAGTACGTATGTCTATCCTCAGATTGTCTTCTATGCAAAAATGTGGTTTATACTACAACAATATGGGCTTCCGTTCATGAGTCAGGTAAAATTTAGCTTCGGTATCTGCTATTCTTTCTCAATATTCACTCTGACTCACTATTCACTCTTAGAGCCTCCTGCTCTTTGTTTCTGGCAGAAGCAGTAAAAAATGTTACATCTTTCTAGGAGAGATCACTAATCACTAGTCTGGAGTACCTCAGTTTTAAGGTCTGAAAGAGGAAGTTTTAAAATCAAGTCTCTTTTGTAGGGGAGTTCTTTGAAGATGCTTTGAGTTGAATTGACCACTCAGGGCTTGCTAACTTGTAAAGGTGGGAGTAGTGCAGAGCAGGATTTACTAAAAGGGAAGTGGAACAATCACAGCTGAGAAGGAATCAAAACATAAAACCCCAGGACTGTTCTCAGAGCAGTAAACAACCTCATTTGATTGTTGATTTTATGTGTACACCTGTCAGTCACTGTGGTTTTGATTCCCTCATAGAAGGAATATTCTTGAAAACATTCTTTGAAAGGTCCTTTGTGAGTAAGTCTGGCTTGTCAGAGGGAAAGCAAGCAGTGAAATGTTTGTTTCCTTAAACGGAAAAATTGAAGTCCCTCTTGGCTCTTGTGTACCATTGTTGGCTTCAAGGTGGTACTGAAAGTTCCCTTTGGATCAGATTCAAGGACTCAAAAAATGCTGCCCAGGGTGGAGCTCAAAAGTGCCACCTTTATGCAGAAGCATTTGGGTTATAAACACCTTCTCAGCAGGAAACACTGCAGAACATTCACCAGGGAAAGCAAATTATGTGAACTTTTATTTCAGACTGGACTGCTTCTCTTCAAGCAAATGCATTTTGATTTTTGTCATTCAGAAGGCAGCAGAATTAGAGAAGCAACATAAAGGTCAAACACATTCAGAGTAGGCAAGGGATCCTTCACTCGACTGTCTGCAAACTCACGACATGCCCAAGAGTGACAGAGGTTTCCCCGTCGCTGCTGCTGTGTGACAGTCATTTTGACTCCCTCTGCCCCCCAAGGCAGCTGGGGCTGCTGGGCAGCTCTCCTGGCACACGTTACCTTGACATGCTGCCTGTTACTGCCCTGTGTGTCTGGGCAATACACTGAGAGCTCAGTAATGAGAGATACAGAGTGCTCTGGTAATCTGATCTCACAACAAGCATCCTGCACTCACTCCTCTGGGCTGTTCGCAATGAGCTGAAGGCTCAGAAGACCCTCAAATCAGAGAGAGCTTCCCAGAGGAATTTTTGGGCAAGCTTATCATACATCCTGAACCTAAGTAAAATGTATGCACAAGCCTTATCAAAACATGGTTCCTCCCAGTGCTGGATCTGGGTTTATTATAGGAAGATCTGGGGGTTTTTTTATTCCCCAGTTCAACAACACTCTTCTCTGAAGCCTTTGTCACTCACTTAACGACTCCAGAATGCTTCTTAGGATACTTCTTCATGTTAATAACTAGATTTGCCTGTGTTAGACAAGTACTGTGATATTCTCAGTCCTTTGTGGTTTTTTTCCAAACCAGTTTTAATTGAGATTATACCTTCCTGGCCTTGCTCCCTTACGACAAGGGGTGCTGTCGTTTTAACCGGGTGAAACACTTAGAGTCATGTCTTCTCATTGCTGTAGCTTGTCTGTGTTCTCAGTCCCTGTGGGGTTGGTGTCTCTTTCCACTGTTTAGCTCAGTGGAATTTACTTTCATTTAATCATTCATTTGCAGCATGTCAGTGGAAAATCGGAGGTACCTGCCACTGAATTGGAAAGAATTCACAGGGACAGTCAGCCCTGGGTGTGTTTTTATTTGCTGAAAGAAGTCACCAAGGGGCTCCTGAAATAAGTATGCCATTAATAATGACCTGCTGTCTGATCTGAAAGTCTGGCTGGATCAGTAGCCCATAAGGAATGGAAATGTGAAATGGTATTTTCTTTAAGCTTGGTTGTGGTCAATGTAGTAATTCAGGACTAATACCAAGATATAACAAGTAATATATAACAGTATATACTAGTATATATATAACAGTATATAACTGTAATAACAAGGCTGCAGGATTCATGTCAGGTTCTTACTCTGTCTTATGGCAACTGTCTGCCATTAGCAGTCTGCCTGAATATTTGAAGTTGGAGCTCTTTTTAAAGGATTGGTGCATTCCTTAGTATTTCTGTATTATGTTACACATAGCATTGCAGAACTGGAAGGAAAAATTACTTTTGCCTCTAAATAAGTTCATTTTCAAATTGCTACAGACCAGGATAAGTGGAGGTAGAGAGAGGGCTATGACTCCCTTCTGTGGCTTGGGAAAAGCTCCTTTTTGGTGACTGTTATAAGGCATTTCAGAAGAGGGAAATAAACAGGACTTTAAGTCATTCCTTTAAGAGACCTGGTCTGTATTTTTAAAACACCGCCCAAGTAGGTCTAATCAGCATTGCATATTTTTAATATTAGGAGGTAGCAATTAATCTTATGAATACCTACAGCTATTCTGCTTCAAGGGATGATGTTGAGAAACCATTGGTCCTTTTAGGATCATGTTGGTTTGTATCTGCTGTTACAGTTATCACAAATAGATCACCTGAAAAGTCACAGGATTTGGGCTGGAGCAGTTGGCAGGACAAAGCTCTAAAGAGATGGTGAAGAATCTTTCTTTAAAAAGGGTAACATTGTTTGATCTGTGCAAGGACATGTGTCTTATGCCCACAGAACAGATTTTGTGAGCAGCACGCACTGGGGTTGAGCATGCTCTGAGGTCAGAGCTGACCTGGGCCCCTTCCCATGTTTCTCTGCTCAGACACATGCACTGACCAAAATTTCCTCTCCCTGTTGTACAGGATGACATTCATCTTTAAAAAAATTACCATTGTAAGCGTTTTCCTGAGGCTGCTGTGTTTCCTTCAGGGAAGTCTCTTTTAACTGGAAGTGTTACATTGTATGGGAGCTGTTAAAATTAATAAATTAAATAAATAAAAAGTGCTGCTCTCCAAACAGTTCTCTTCTGGGCTTTTCCAATGGTAAACTATCAAGTTCAAAGAAACTCAAAAGAGCCTTGGGCTTCGTCTGGCTGATCCCTCGTGGTGGGGCAGGTGTCTTGGGAGCTTTTGTTTACCTGATGGCAAATTTGGAAAGCTGTTGCCCTGCAGTCTCATGAGGCAAGCCTGCTCTCCAGGCTGCTTAGGGTGCCCTGCAGATCTTAGAGCACGGAGACAAATTCATAAGTAAATAGAAACAAGACCTCGACCTTAACAGCTGCAGAACTAGTGCTGTAATATAATTCTGCAACCCGATGCTTTAGCTGAGAATTCTGGGATGAGCTTTGGTAGGTGCCACGCTCCACATACTGCACTGCTCAAATAAATGCCTTCTCAACAGAGCTGGAGGTTGTTCAGTGCGTTTACACTGCCCATGTTTGACTGCCTCAATTAGATGTTCATTGCTTACTAGATCAGACCAATATTCAGGTTTAATTTAATCTAAAATGAATGGTTCAGATAACTAGTATTAGACCAGTTCAACACTCAATGCTCATAGTGGTGTCTTCCTTGGAAAGTCACTAAAGGCAGGATCTGTCATTTCAAGCTTCACTTTCTCATTTGCCAAAATCTTCATGGCTGAAAACATTTCCTACTCTAAACACACAAAACTCAGTGGGTTCTTCATTATTTATAGTTGTTGTCAGTAAAATGCATTACTCTTTAGGTATATGGCACTGCTAGTGTGTGCTATCAGAGCAGCACCACTTCTGGACTGTGTAAAAGTTACACTTTGAAAAATTAGGCACAATCCTTTCAAGACCTGTATGCACATTTTGTAAAGCACCCATGGTATTTCCCAGACATGTCTGTTTTAGGGAGGGAAAGAGTGTCCCGCTAAAACATCCTGAGGACAAGCCAAACCATCCTGCATTTCCCTCTCTGCCTGTTTTCTTTCCTCGTGAGGTTTTTCTGAACTGCCAGAGGGCTGAATCTCGCTCAGTGTTTAGGTTTCTTTTCCTGTTATTTGGCAGTAGCTTGTTCACAGCCAGAAAAACAGCTCATGTAGGGTTGTTGGATAGGTTTACCTGCTTTGCAAATCCAGTCTGTGCTGCTTCATGAACACGANTTTGTTCACAGCCAGAAAAACAGCATTTGCTCATGTAGGGCTGTTGGATAGGTTTACCTGCTTTGCAAATCCAGTCTGTGCTGCTTCATGAACACGAAGAAGGAGCAGAGTATTGTTGTTTCAGCTGGTTCCACTTGCAGTGTAGCTGTGTAAGTAGATTAGCTGATATCAGTGTTAAGGACAGAGTGCTTAGAACAATAACTTAATGAACATATCCTTTTTATGAGACTTCTTCCTTCAAAAGCTACTGAATTCTGACTCATTTTTCTGACTCACACTGAATTGCTGGCTCCTATTGTAGAGTATCCCCTCAGCCAACTCCCTGAGCACAGCACACTCTGTCAAAGAGACAGAGCTTTCCAACTGTTGCATACAAAACTGAGAAGGGAACCTGAAAAGGACTGAAAATGACAGGGTGAAGTGCAAAAATAGAAAATAAAGAACTAACAGGAAAAGAGAGACTAAGTAACAATAGAGGGCAAGCAGTAAATCCGGTTTGCCTTTCTAGCTCAGGAAGGTGTCTTGGAATCCGTATTTCAGGGCACCCACTGGGTGGTCACCAGAGCTCTTTGAGTGTGTGAAATGAAATGGAAAACAATAGCTCAGCAGCAATTGCTTTTTTCCCTCTGATGAGGTGTTCCTTGAATTGCCAGCACGACTCCTGCTTGATTTAGCAGTGAATACAGCCAGGCATTTCCTGAGATGACAGCACTACATGGCGCTGTTAGAAATGCTAAGTGAAAGGTTCTGCTGTGAATAACCAAGGAAAGGGAATGGGATATGAGAGTGTGTCCCACTAAACTGCCCCTGCAACAAAAGGGGGAATGAAATGTAGCACAGCTGCACAGGGGCCATCAAGCCAGTGTGAAAAACCTCATCTCTTTGCACAAATGGATGATAGGAGCCAACAAGATCTTTTTAGAAGAGATATATCTTTTTTGGAATGGTTAAAAGCTGATGCCAGCATTGTTTGTCTTAATTGCTGGTCTTTTTTTTTTTTTTTCTCATATTATCTACTAAACCCTCAACTCTTCTTTGTGGGGAATTTTTGCCAGCAAACGTAGATATTGCTTATGCTCTTGGCCAATGTCCCACTCTGACAAGTCTCCACATACTTATCTATCTGCTCACTCATCTGTTCACTATCTCCAAATAAGCAACAAATGATTACTTTTTAGAAAGGATGTCTTGTCTGAGCCTTTCCAAGACACCAATACAGTGTGTGGCTCCAAGAGTACTGCACTGACTTGGCAGAAACTATTTAGGAATTGCTGCTACTCCTCCTCCTCCCTGATTACAGCCCCTAGGAAAAAAATGTGATGACCCCTGATTTTTCCTTATTCAGCACATATTTGTGGTCTTTTATTTCATTAAACCTCAATCTGGTTTTGTTTCCTCTTTGCCTCACCTTCTTCCTTCAGCAGGGAGGATATTAGAGAGCACCTCATTCAAATGGACAGGGAGACCCAAAAGGACAGGACTGTGACAGATCAATTAGTTATTAGCTAAGCAGTATCAAGTCTCATGTCATGCCATCTGTATTTAGTAACTTGTGCTGGGTTTATCTGCTGTCCAATTACTCATAATAGTTTTATCCTTTTGTTTTTAGAACAAAAAGCGTGTATGTTGCTGAAATTAGTCTTAAAGCCCCCTCCCTGTCCGGGACACTGACCCCCTTACCTACACAGTGTTCAATGTACTGCTTTCTAGTCTGTTAAAAAACCCCTCCCTATTGTACCTTGAGCTTGGATACGGTTCTGAAACAGACCAATGTTAGTTCTACCTTTGCACTGGAAGTTAATTGAGCTCTTTAGCTCTTTTCTCTGCCCTGGAAACACTCCTTTCTGCTGCAGACTCTCATTCCTGTCAAGCATTTGTCAGTGTGCAATGTCAGTACTCTTCCTGTCTCCTCGGGTGTGCAGTTTGGTGCCTGCAGCAGGCTGGTGTCTTACCCCCCCTTTGCTCATTATAAAGCACTTTCATTGTGACTTTTCAAGCACTCCTGCATCCTACCTGCCCATGTTACTGTCTGGAGTGGTCAGATGGTGGCCAGACAAAGAAAACCACTGCTTATTCTTTTATTCTTCTGCTGGGTTTGCTCTCAGCCAGCTGATCTCCTTAACCAGTCCCCTCCTTGCAGCACGTGTGCCAGTGCAAGGGAGGGGCTGGTCCATGCCTGATCCTGTGGGATCTGTCCCTTGGGTTTCAGCATTTGTGTCCTTTGCTTGCTGTTACATCTTTTCTGAGACGATTGTGTTCCAGTTCTGTCTGGAGCCTTCTCTGTAGCTTTGTTATTCTTGTGATTTTAGAGTTTTCCAGGGTGCCTGAGGTGTCTGGTCTGCACGTGTTTGATATGCCCATCCCCATCCTTTCCTTACAGAAGGGACAAAATGCAGTGTCGGGTCAGGACAGGCCCAAGACATTTTGGTTGAGGAGAAGAATTGCAGTTTGCCCTTTTCTTCAAAGTACAAATTCCTGGTAGCAACAGATACTAAAACTGAAATTCTCAATTCCATATTGTGACATGACTCAGACTTCAGTAACTATTGAGGGAAAAAACCTTTGTCTTACAATTTACTGCCCCCTTCCACCCTGCCTTTGGTGTGGACTTGTTTTCTACACCAGTGGAGCTCAATACTTGCATTGCCAAAAGCCATTTCTGCAAGGCTACAAATGCATTTTGCAGACAGCAAGCCAAAAAATCTACCACCTCGTGAGAGAGGCAAGAGACAAAGGGACTGTTCTTCCCACCACTGATGATCAGCCTTTATGGCAGATGGCAGCATGAAATGAGCCCAGACAGAGTCCAGGTGTGAAGGCAGGATTGCTGGACTGAACCAAAGGTGCACGTTATGAGGAATGTAATCAGCTCTGGAGGAATCTGGGCAGGATGCCATGGATAATAGCTTTCCTTCTAGGAGGGACACTGTAATGATGATATGGATGACTTGGATAGTTGTGGTCATTAATAACCCCAAGGAGACAAGGGGTCTCTTTTAATATTATCCAAACAACATCATTTTACCCCTACCCTCTTAGTATGATTTTGGCTTCTGGGAAAATCCAGTATCTATTTAGTAGCGCCTTTGTCTAGTTTCTTCTAAAACCACCCAATGGAAATAGCTCTTTATAGATATATCTGAAAAAAGACATCAATGTGTCATATCTTTTTGAACAACAAAAACCTCTCTTCCATGGCACAACCTGTGGGAGTTAGGACTTTTATAAAATTGGCAGGTATTTGGGCACATAGATATTCTTAACTGGACAGGACAAAAAAATCATGAGAAAATGAGACAGCTGAAAAATAACTTGAGGTTCTAAGAACCTAATGGATTCAAGTAGATGTTGAGTTTTAAAACTGAAGTCTTGCATGTCAACATTTTAAAATGCCAACAGTATAACAAAAATAAAGTAAATGTAAACAGTGAAATGTATTATGTTGCTTGGATCTTGGCAGTCACCTCCAATGAAATAATAGTAGGAAATTATAGAGGAAAAAAATGGTGAAATCATTCTGCAGTCATTGGGTATTCTGGTGAGTCTTCTGTGTGGAGATAACATTTGGGTTTATTTGCATTATAGAATGAAAGATTGCTGTTATAATTGGAAACTGTTAAAGGTTTTGTAGCTCGGGCTAAAGGTTATCCAGGCTGCTGCAGCAGATATCCTAATTCTAACAAAAGGACAGAACATTAAAACTAGAAGAGTAATCTAAAAATACACATAGTGCAGGAATTCTGCCGTGCTAGGCACTTGTTAGCCCTGATAAGAACTGTGATTGTTGTTTTTTTCCCCAGTCCCTCAACTATGTGAAGCTATATTGAAAGTGAATCGTACCATTTTGAGATTGCACATATGTTCTTCTCAAGAAGTGCCTGTTTTTCTTTCCTGAATATCTTTTGTGCCCAAGCCTAGATTCTCTAAGGGTTTAACCTTCTGTGGAAGTGTCCTGATAACAAATACAGTTAATATTACTGAGTTGTGTATGAGTGTAACAGAGAGGGATGCATTCAGCTCAGAACGTGTTTGAGAGTGGGAATAGAGCCCACAGGTACCCACATATGGTTAGATTAACTGTCACAGTACCTGGTAAGAGATCAAGAGGAATGTCACTCTGAGCTCTGTCAGATAACCTGCTTGGTTGAAACTTTAGAAGAGATGCAGCTGAAATCCAAAGTGCATTTAACATTGCAAACTACTTTTGCTACCAGATTAAAATTGTTGTTGTAGGATCTGGGTTTGTGCATCTCCTAGCTCTTAGTACATTTGTTCAACCCATGGAAGTCTTCTGCTTATCTTAAAAAAAAAAAGTTCATTCTAGCACAGCTGGTGCTAGAACTTGTAAGACCTAAAATGTGCCCACGTGGAACATTTGCAGGATGTAGCCAGTGATGCACAGGGTGTTACACCTGGCACGGAGTTCACAGCTTGCTCACTGCATGCGAGTCACTTTCGAGAGGGTTATCTGCTGTTTGCCTGGAAAAATCAGCTATTTTAAACATTTACTTTTGTTCTCCACTGTAAATAAACATGAGCTGGCTTCATCTCATTTGCTGTGTCTGTGTACACCAGAGCACCTCCCTGAGCCCTGCAAACTGTGCCGGTCTGGTGCGGCCTGGAGGATCCACCAGAAGGGAACCTCCTGGATTTGGAGCTGAGCTGCAGTGAGGGATGGATCCACCACTATTGCTGTCCATAATAGCACTGAGGCACGTCAGCCTGCCTAAACTAAGCCTTTTTTGCCCCAAAGAAATAGTAACTTGTGTGAATGACATGTCAGCTTGGCTTCAGGAACACCTTGTACCTGCTTTGAATACTCTGCTAGCTTCTGCCAGGGCTTTAGTCAGTGTGAGCATCCCTTGCCATTTAAGATGCTCTGAGGAGTATTAAAGTAAAATATGCAGCTTATTTTATTTTCTGCCTGGTTTTCTAGTGGGTCAAATCCTTTTGTACTGTTCTCTACTGGATATTGGAGGTGGCCTTGTTATTTACTGTCCTTAATTATTGTAATGAGATTTGTGTCCTTGTTGAAAAGGCTGTAGGTTGTGGAGTGAGGTGTGTTTTTCCTATTTTTCCTTTTGCAGACTGAAACCAAAAGAGCTAGATAGTGGTTTCAAGGCTTGTTCTTTGCTTTAATTAGTGCTGTAAGTACAGTTCCCCATGCTGTATGATCCCATTGTTCTCAAATCAAGAAGCTAAAGGCAGTAGTTCAGTAAATGTATCAGTTATCTCTATTCAGGATGTTTAACATCCAAGCTCATTCATATATTCACTTTTTTATGTAACTCTTAAAACAGACTGTGATGCTGACGAGTATTTTCACATTAGAGGTGGTAAAGTTTGTGTGATGTGCTCCCCCATTGTCCTGAGCTTGTTTAAATAGGGTGGTCAGCAATCCAAAGTGCAGGTGCCAGTTTGGGGGAGGCAAAGCTCTGCCCCAGGGCAGGGTATGAGTGGCCAGGGTGCAGCTGGACTCAAGCATGATGAGAAGACTGGCGCAAACCTGGGGCAGATGCCCTCAGCATCACACTTGTGCTTCCATGTGGAGTCCTACTACTCACCACCTTTCCCTGCCAGATTGTGGCTCGAAGCTCCATGGTGAGCTTTGGAAGGAGGGGAAGCTCAGGGCTGTAAACAAAATCCCAAAATGCCCCAGACAAAGGACACTGTTAAATTGATTCATGATGTCTCAATCTGTGTCTAAGGAAAAGAAAAGGTGAAGCAAGGCTTGTGTATCCAAGCAACTGCAGAGCCCCCACTGTTGCCATGGAAGGTTTTATCAGCAACACAGTGGCTGAAATTGTCCTTTTCTTACAACTGAAGACTGTAAGGGGAAGAAGGGGTTTTCTAGACAGGGAGCTTATTCCTGCAGAGTCAGCAAGGAACAGTCTGGAGCAGTCACACGTACAGGCACACACAAAGGTCTGATCTAATTAAGAGTGACAGAACTCACTTATTTCCAAAATATAAATATGAGACCCTCTTGAGGCTCTGCTTTTGGACTGATTTGTCCTATCACAATCAGGCTACAGATAACAAAGGCAGCATTTGTCCTGAATTCATCTGCTCTCTCCCAATTAATCTAATACAGCAGGAATATTTGCTGTGTCTTACCAAGCAGACTTATAAAAGCAAATCCTCAAACACGTGTACTTAATTAATGATTTTCTTCTTCAGTACACACAAAAAGGCATGCATTGTGGGTACCATCTGATGCTGAGCACTGCATTAATATATATTGCTGAATATATGCATGAATATGGCACTTACATGTGGCATATGGCTTCTGACAGGCAGGATTCTCTTTCAGCATTACAGATGCATTAATCAGTCTCGGCTGGATGAGACCTGCATTTGGGGTTTGAAAGATGGCCAAGGAAAAAGAACAAATTCCTTGCATAATATTTGATCAGAGAACAGATTTTAAATAAAAATCTGGAGTTACACTGCTCTCTCACTTCAAGAGTAAAATGTTTCAGTATGTTCTAAAGAGCAGATGCCCAACAAACATCTTTGTGCAGGAAAAGGAAACATTTCCTTAAACATCCTGAAGCAAACGTGACTGATTGAGCTTCCTTTTCCCTCTGCCTGTTGCATTTCCCTTCCTTGCACAGACAGGATCTATCCAGATTTGCAGGGTATGAACTGCAGGTTACTTTCAAATTCATAACTATGAAATGGTTGGTTTAGCAGGACAAAGGCCAAGCTGACAGACACCCTTTTTCCAGCTCAGCATGTGCATAGCAATGGGAGGGTGGCAAGGAGCTTTTGTTAATCTCAACCCAGCTGGCAAGAATGCTGCAAAATGAAGGCTTTGAAGATGTTTTTTCTTCATTTTTAAAGCTACAGTTTGTTAGAAAAGCTTGAAAATCTTGCAAAAAAAAAAATCTGCAAAATATCGAAAATCCTCCCTGGCAGTCATGTAACTTGGGCAAATTTCTCCACTAGCAATTAGTCTGGACAGTTTCCTTTAGCAGTCATTATTTTTGCAGGTTCTGTTCTGCTGCATCTGTGAAAATGTTTTTCCCCAGCTTGAATACACTTTTCAAAAAAAATAAATGGTTGGCAGAAAGGATTAGGGTATTGCTCATGTTGGGGCTGATCCAAGCAGCAGCAGGATTTTTTTCCTTTTAGTTTAAGTGTGTAGGAATTGAAAGCTTAAAAAGCTTCATGCTTAGAGCTGTTCTGAAAATAGCTGGGGCTCACACTCCACTTCCTAATGTGCTCACATCACAAGACCAGCTGCTGCTACTTGCTGTCTTTTGTCTGGGGCTTCAGTGGAGAGCTGAGATGCTGCCTGCCCTGTGAGGGAGCAGTCCTTTCTTCTCCCCCAGAGGTGGCCCAGCTCTCCCCTCAAAGGTGGCCCAGTGAAAGGCTGCCCTTTGGGCACCAATATCACACCCCACCTTCCTGAGCCCAGGCACTCCACTGTCTTTCACAAAAAAACAGCAACCCTGCTCAGGGATTGGTTTACATGTTTTTATTTTTATGAGAAAACATAAATACAAAATAAAAATAGAAAACAAGTGCTATGGACTTTTCATGGGGGTGAGGTTCAGGCCTGATCCTGAGCAGTTCCAAGCTTTTACGTTCAGGTCTAAGTCTTTGCTCTTAGAAAACAAACCATAGGGAAAAACAGCTGACTTTTACCCTGAGCCAGTGATATCAGTAACATCTGGGTTATCTTGTAAAGCACAGCAACAACTAAGAAGGATGAGATTAAATATAAAAACATTTGTAAAAATGGGCCCCGCTTCCTGCAAGTATTGTTGGGTGCTGCCCCACTGACCTCAGCAAAACCTTGTTAGAGCAGCAGCGAGTTGTTTTGGCAGGATGATGCTGTGTCTAGCAGCACATGCACAGGTAGCACTGGCTTCTTCCAAGAGCTCTTGTTGTGTGATTGGTTCAGATCTTGGGTATAAGGGGAGCCAGCCCTGCCATGACACAACACGATGTATCAAGAAGTTTGGCTTGTTGAAGAAAAATCCCTTCTAAGGTGTGGGTTTCCCTCCCTCTACCAAAGACACCAGTTTTGATTGATTTCAAACTGTAGTGCTGCACTGTCCAGAAAGATCTAATCTTTTAGACAGACCCAAATTCTGCAGCACTCCTGAAGGCTCTGCTGTACAGAGACATGCAGGCACGTCTGTCAGTGGGGTTTGGTTCTTTAACTGGAGACCAAAGAGTGAGGTCCAGGGTTTGGGCTAATATCTGCTAGACATCAGGGAGCTCTGAGCGAGGGTGTAGTGTGTCTATGGGCTGGGTGACAAATACAGTTGGACGTTATCATTTAAAGTAAAACTAAAGTAATCATGAAACAAATAAAGGCACCAAACCACATAGCAAGCCAACTTTGGTAGATTTCTTGCACAATATATGCATTTAAATACATTTTTACAAGGTTTACAAGGTTACACTGTTTAAAAGAGTTGCAATGATGAAATATGGAATATTTCATTCTTGTACCAAAACTACGTATCACATCATAAAAAAATATTACAGCTTTAAAAACCTAATTGCAGACATACTGCTCTGCTTTTATATTCTCTGATGGGCTCAGACCCTGCTACGTGTTTAAAAACTGAAAGCAGTTATCCTTAAAAGGGTAAATCATGTGCTCAGTATTCAGCATCACAATTTGCAGGGGCAAGGCTGTAGTCTCTCATTCTGGTCTGTGAACACATTGATACCCCTGGGATTTTAAGTTTGCTAAGTAAGGCAGGAACACAGTCATGTAAACCTGTCGCAGACCCACAGTTATGGTGAGTCCGCAAGTCTTGGAGATATCAAAGATAAGAGTTAATGCTCAGGTCAGGTGTGCACTGTAGTGCTACAGGACTGTGAGGGACCCATGAGGTTGTAGTGTTGTGTTCTGAGGAACATAAACAGCACATTTCCTCACTGACTCTTGGCAGAAATCTCCTTATGGCAATACAGATGCTGCCACGGTCGGTAGCAGGATCCTGTGTTGATTTGCAAGTTGGTCGTGTGAAGGAGTATCATACCCCCCCCAACCCCTCCCGTGAAAAAA
This sequence comes from Pachyramphus minor, assembly GCA_013397135.1. Taxonomy (NCBI): domain Eukaryota; kingdom Metazoa; phylum Chordata; class Aves; order Passeriformes; family Tyrannidae; genus Pachyramphus; species Pachyramphus minor. Next base: position 147,782 of record VYXB01000252.1, read on the forward strand.
ACGTGTGTCTCTGCAGTGTTAAATGGAAAAGGCTAGGCTGGTATTCCAGGCTGTGGCGAATTTCAGCAGGTGTTGAGCTCAGAAAATTAAGAGTTATGTTGCCCAATGTATCTTCCTTCCAGTCTGCAGAGCATTACTGGGCAATGCACCGGAGCAGAGAGCTGTGAGAGCCAGGACTTCACATCTCCTGATCAGCTGACATAAAGTCTCAGTCGAGATATTTTTGGTAAAATTCTTCTAGCAATTTTTTGCTTGATTTGGTAAATGCAGGAAAGCACATGCTAACAAAATCATGGTGGGGAGCCAACCAAGTCCACATTCAACTGAGCACACAATTCGAAATTGGCAGCAAGTGGGGCTTGGCAAGACGGCCACAAAAGCATCATCCCCCCCAACCATCAGTCTCTGGGGCAATTTTTATGCTTCCAATCTCCTGTAGTGCAGATGAGAGGAGCAGAGGCCCTGCTGGAGCCAGGACATAGAGTGATCTCCCAGATATCTGAATCTAGGCCTCGGATAATTCTGGCAATGAGTTCATATTCAAGTAAAAACAAGAGCATAAGCTGATGGAGGAGAGGGGATGAAGAACGTCAAGGGGCAACCTGGTGTAATCTGGTTTGTACTCCACTAAAGGACAGCAACTACCTGAAAGCTCTTTCAAGGCCTCAAAGACACACAGACCAATGCACTTCTCTGAGGGACTGAAACAAATGAAGAAAGTCAAATACCTTTCTCCAAACAGCCTGCGGGATTAAGGATCAAGGTTAATGGCATGCTTTGGACCGGATCCGTAGTTTAGTTGCCCAAAGAGAAGATCAACCCCCCCCTACTCAGTTAAAGTCCCAGCGGGAACTGCCAGACGCAGGCTTTCAGGAGGGAGAACGCAGATGAGAAGCTCCTGCTGGGCGACCGCGCACACCCGACGCCAGTCCCGGCAGTCAAGAGGCACCGGCAGCGAGAGCGGGCGGCGAAGTACTCACGAGTGTCGGGGTATCGCCGGGGCAGGGCCGGGAGCGGGAGGTCCCGGTGATGCCGCCGCGGCTCCCCGGCTGCTGGGCTCCCCCGGCCCGGGACGCGCTGCCCGCAGCGGAGCGGCCCGACCCGCCGGGGGCCGCCCCCGCCCCCGGCGCGCGGCCGTGTGTCCGTGCCCCCGGGGGCCGAGAGCGGGGCGGCCCCGCTCAGACGTAGTTCTTCTTGTCGTACTCGCCGTTGGACGTGGGCCGCCGCGGCGCCGAGTACTTGACGGGGAACGAGGTCTCGTCGCGCTGGGAGCAGGAGCAGCAGCAGATGAGGCAGCCCCCGAAGAGCAGCAGGGCCGTGGCCGCCCAGCCGATGTAGAGCGCGGCTCCCATCTCCCGCTTCTGGGACGGCGGCACGGTGGGGTCGTAGAAGTCGCTGATGACGATGTTGGCGAACCAGCAGAGCGGGACGAGCACCAGGACCCCGCAGAGGATGTAGATGGCTCCGCCGGCGATCACGATGCGGGACTTCATCTTGCCGGGCCGGATGCAGTTGGTGCACTGCGCGCCCACCACGGTCACCATCAGTGCCACCAGCCCCAGCAGCGCCACGATGACGGTGAGCGCCCGGCCCGCCTGCACCTCGGGCGACAGCGCCAGGATGGAGTCGTACACCTTGCACTGCATCTGCCCCGTGCTCTGCACCACGCAGTTCATCCACAGCCCTTCCCAGATGGTCTGCGCCACCACGATGTTCACGTCGATGAAGGCCGACACCTGCCACATGGGCAGCCCGCAGGCCAGGATCACCCCCACCCAGCCCAGGATGCCCAGCCCCAGCCCCAAAATCTCCAGCGCCGCCGAAGTCATGCTGCTGCCAGCGCTGTCCCGGGGGCTCCGCAGGAAGGGCGGGGGTGGGTGCGCTGCGCTCCGCGGGCGCTGCCGAGCGGGCTCTGAGCACTGCGGCCGCGGGCAGCGCTATTTGAGGGGCCGCGGGGCGCCCGCCCTCCGCCCCCGGCCCTGCCCTGCCGGGCAGCACCGCCCGCCGCCGGGGCACGGGCAGGACCAGGGGGCGTGCGGAGCTCCCTCCTGCTCGGGGGGTCCCGCCGGAGCCGGGAACACGTCCCTCTGCTCGCCCCGGGCCCCTGCTCCGGGAGGAGCTCGCAGGGACGCTGCCCGCTCCCAGTTAAGCGTGGGGCTGCAGGCATCCCGTCGCGGAGTTCATTTGGTCGAATTCCTTTCAGCGCCGTTATCTGTGTATTTCCCATTTACTGATAAGGTCCGCAGCCAGACTTTCGGAGAGGTCTTGCCCCAACGCAGGCACCCAGCAGTGTGGAACTGGTTATCGGAGTCTAATTGATCATTTCCCAGAACTCTAAGTGTACTGACTGACCTGCACAGCTTTCTCCTGCACACTGTGACAGGCGAAAGTTAAAAAAGCACCACCAAACAGATTTCACAGGTTATTCTGAGTTGGAAGCTTTGAATATGGGATCAACATGTCACCTGTCAGTACCAGTAGACAGATTCTCAGTTTGGTCCAGGAAGAATAATTGCTTTTAGCTTACACCAGGTATGAAACTGTTTCTTCTGATGCTGGAGCCAAGACCAAAGAGCAAGAAAAAAAAAATCAAAGATGTCACCACAAAGATTCCAAACTTGATTTTACTCTTTGAATAGTTTGAGTACATTTTGAATCTTTATGGTATGTTAATGAGTTATGTGCCCATATCAAAAAGGGTCCATTTACAATTTGGTTTCATCGTCAGGCTGTGCAGACACTGTGATTGCTACAGTCTCTTCATGGACCACTGGTGTTTTGGATTGCTCTTGCAAAGCAGCCTTGGTTCAGTCCCTGCAGCTCACAGCCCCCCGGGCTGGCAGCGAGTGTTCGTGGTGTGAGTGCTGGTGTTACAGTTCACCAGAAAGAACCAACTCCACCAGCTGCCTCACAGCACTCACAAATGTTCACTCACTGTGCCCCAGTGGCTTTCCACTGCGTGCCCTGAGAAAGGCTTGTTTTGGCTGCAATAAGTTTAAATGTTTTAGACAAAACTGAAAGTTATGTTCACACTGACTTTTGAATTGGTTTGGCTTTTTGTGGATTTAGTTTCAGTTAGCCCAAAGTATCCTTCTAGTGTAGAGGAGACTGCAGAGTTTGAAAATAACATATTTCCTGCCCCTACATAAGTGGTTTTCTCTGTTGCACGGTAACTTACAGCATGTATTGTGGCATGCAGAGGTTTGTGATGGAAATCTTCAGACTGATATGAGTACAGCATGAATGGAAAAGTCCACATGCAAAGCAGAAGCAACAGAAGAAAGGATAAGCAAAGGTTACAGGAATCACATGGATTGCCAGCTGAGGATGTGACTGCTGAGGTGACATGGAGCAGTGCCCTGAGTACATCCTGAGTGGTGACTCTTCTGCAGAAGACCCTGGCCTAGCAACAGGAGGATGACAACAAGGTCACAGTACACTGGATGTGGCCTTTCACTTCTTTTTTTTTTCCCAACCACAAGACAAATTTTAGCCACAGGACACCCAGAAAAAGGAAACAAAAGAACATCAGCAGCTTTGTGAACTGTGGTGTAGGACACGCTGACACATGACGACTGCAGCCTTCCATTGATTATATCTGCATAGGGAGCTGTAAACATTTCTAGCATGGAAAATGTCTTCCTAACAAAGACTGCCTGGGAAACGGAGTTCAGAAGATTTATCTCGTCTTCCAGCTGCATATGAGTTACATACAGTTTACTTCAATTATTCAAAACTGCAAATTCCAGTGTGCAAGTCCAGGAGGAATGTGTGACTGGGGCTGTGCGATCTGTCAAACTGAAGCTTGCAATCACTCAGAAGAGTCCCTGGTGTCAGGGAGGGGAGAATGTGCAAAAGAAGCATCCACAGAGACAGATGTCTCAGAGGTGAACAGGAAGAAACCCAGAGCACAGACTGAAACGGAATAACATCTGTATTTATGATGATAGTAATGATTATATAGAAAACGGCACAGAAGAACAATTAAGAAAGGGGGAGAAGTGCCAGTTATCTTAGCCCACAAGCACAGGAAAGCCCCACCCTTGCCACTTGCCCAGGAGCACGGAACTCTGAGTTTCCTCCGATAAATGGTCTGTGCCGGCCGGGAGGCACCGACAGGGCCCGTGCAGCTGCCTGGGCCTTGGGGCTGAGAGGGGAAACTACTGCAAGGCTTGTTTTACCTCTGCAGCCCTCACCCCACCTTTCCTTGCTACCTGTAACCCAGCAACTGATTCCTACAAATCACTTAATCCAAGGCAATTATTTCTCTGGGGAAATGCATGCTTAATAGTCACACAGCAACTGGACCTTTCTGCTTGCAGGCATTTCCAGTGCTGGTATTTCACCTTTGTCTGTTTGCTCCTTTTCCTTACCCCAGATATTCGCTTTTATCCTGGTTACTGGCAACAACCTCCATTTTTAATTACTCTATTCCCTGATCCCAAACGTCTGTTGCACAGACTACCTTTAATGAGACCATGGGTGCAAGGTGCTCACAGGTCTGCTCACTTGACTCACTGGTACCTTGACTGACACAGCTGCTGGGGGGCCCGAGGACCCCATCAGCTTCAGCACAGCATGTGTTCTGATGGGTGTTAATGTCACAACACTGAAAATTAAACTCTCAGAAATGAAAGGGTTCTGTTCCTAAAAAGGAAACACACATCAGCATGGTGTTTTACTTGGGATATTAAATAAAGAAAATAGCTACTTTTAAGTTAAATCCTTGCTGCAAAAGTCTGGATTTCTTTAAACTCCAGAGCACAATGTTCTTGCAGCAAAGTAACTCTCACAAATGACCATTCATGTAATTCCATCTATTTATGTTCCAGCTATGTATTAATTGAATTATTCTGGGGGGATCCTTAGGGGGGCTTTACAGCCCGTGAAAATGGGCGGAAGTGGTATTCAGGCTGAGAACAATTGCACAGGAGCCATGCTATAGCAAGAGGGGCTTTGGGATTAGAGGTGATTGTGGGTTTGCTCTTTTCCTGACATAATCAGGACAAATACTAGGCACAGAGTAACTGGGAGGGCTGCTAAGGGGGGTCCAGGCTCTCCCCAGCATTGCTTGTCCTGGTGCATGAACCCTGTCCCAGGGCACAGAAGTGCTGTGCCCAGCCCTCCACTCTTGCCAGGGCTGGGCTCAGCCCCAAGGCACCCCACAGCAATGTTGGGATAGATTTGCCTTTGGGCACCTGAAATGTAATCTCCAGAGCACATTTGGTTTATAACTTTTGGAATGTCCCTTATCCAAGTGTTTCTGCTCTTTCTCATCCCTAAAATATTAAGCATCTAGAAGACAGACAGGAAAATGACATTTAGGATCAATCTTATGCACAAACCTAGTATTGTTTGTGTGAGTAAGATGGAGTATGAGTCAAAGGATTAATTGAAAGCCCAGTGATCTCGAGACAGCTTACCATAACTTTTGGATCAGACATAAGCAAAGGTGAAGAATTAGGAATCCTATTAGAGATTGATTTCATGCCATGTTCTGTATTCTAATTAGTGCTGAAATAAAGGCAAGGAGATTTACAAATACAGAGTGGTTAGGCAAGGGCTGTTCTTTATTTAGAAAGCTTGAGGTTTCTTGGTGAAGATTGCTCCTTTCTAAATTACCCTTTGAATCCTAGCTCTTTTCCCAAGAGAAGAGATTTAGTTGGAGTTTGAGTGCACATTCCACAATAAGATAGGGCTCCAGGAAGTTCTTGCATGTCAGCAGTGCCAATGTGTCTTCAGACCACTGTTACACATCAGAAGACTGGCACACAGGAATGAGTCCTTGTCAAATGAGCAGGTTATTACGAAATGAAAGTGCACAACTTCATCATGGGACTTATTTAAAAGTCATTTATTGTGGAAACAATCAGAAGTGGTTAACCTAAAATTGTTACTTCCTCTCTTAGATCATCTTCTGAGCAAAGAGAAACAGTGATTTAAAAGTCAGGCCAGAATTTTGCAAGAGGAACCAGTAGTGCTCAATGACTGGTGCTAATGATGAAGAATCCAACACTTTTTTTAGTACAAGTGTTGCTGCTGCCCTTCAGGATTGAGAAGTGGGTGCCCACACTGCTGCTCCCCCTCAGTGGGGATGTGACAAGGCTTGGGTAAAAGAAAGGAGGAAACATATATAGTTGGGAAAATAGTGAAGGACGTGATAAATCTGCTTCCAGCCTTCATATATTTGCTGTATATCCCCTTCCAAACAGTTGCCCTGGCCCTGTTTTACACACGCCCTCTGCCTGGAGGCAGCCAGGAGCCTGGGCCTGGCTGGGCCACACATGGTGGGAATACTGAGACAGCGACAACACTTTCCTCACATAATGAGGGAATTAATTGTGCTGAACCATCATCAGAACTAAGTTCCACATCTTTCTGCTTGAATTCCTCTACACACAAACTTCTTGATCAGCATTTGAAGCTTCCCAATGTTGGAATTGATCTTCATGTCTCCATGTTATTAAAGCATGCCCTGATAGGAACATTTCCCATCACCCTGGTCAGGATCAGCTGGGCTGCACTGGTGAGGAGCTGTGCACCCACCCCTTCAGCACCTTGTTTCCTGAATTTGGCTTTCCAGAGAACACTGCAGTGTCACTGGGCAGCCATAGCTCTGTGTTAATGGTGTTTCAGGGCAGTTGATATGGTGAATGAGAGCTGAGAATGTCACGTCTGCAGGTGAGCATAACAGGTTTGATCCTCCTGCTCATCAAAAGATCACACTGGATATGTTTAGGCCATGCCAGTTCAGTAGTTCTCTTTAATGCTGCAGCCAGTTCTTGGGAATGTATGAAAGCCTGGATAGGTGGGGGGGCTGTAGGAAATCTACATTGTTTCATGCCGAATGCTCCATCCTACCTCACGTTTCCTTCAGGAGAACTGCTGGCTAATTCTGTCCTCGCCAGAGTTTGCCTCCTTCCACAGATTGTAGTGTACCATGACCCTGGCAATCTCTTTCCCATGTAATTCTTGGGAAATCACATGGTGATTGATATACAGATGCCAGTCTGTAAACAACAGTCAGCGAGGACAAGTGCCATTGTTTTAAACACACATTGCAAATGTTGAAAGTAATTAGTAAAAACACGACTGTGAAGTTACTGAAACCCACTCAGGGTTAGTGATGGGAAAGGTACTATATTTATATTGTGTCCCAGGAAATCGGCATTCCTGAGAACACCTGGGAGGTTTGGCACATCTCCTCATTGTGAGTCACTACTTCTCAGCAGTGCTGTCCCTATTCTTAACAAGACATGTCTGAGACAAGCCCTGTTTTTGCAAAAAACATGCATCTGTCTTGTCAATCATGGTTTCCTTCTTAAAAGTGAAGGTGGTTACCAGTAAGAGGAAAGGATGGCTGTCACTTGTGGAAAGATGTAAAATGTCTCTAACACTAGAGAGTATTTGTAGCTGCTTTTTACTGCTTCTTCATTGCCATAATGAACATCTTGGAAAGGAGGGTTTATACATGCTTGTAAAATGCAAAAGAAACAATTCTGTCCCTCTGAGACTGCTATAAGTCAAACATAATCTTCATTTCCTCTAGTGTGTCACTAAAATTGAGGTTTGGGCGTCCTTTTTGCAGCAAGGAAAAATACTTATCTGTTGCAGATTTTCTTAGGGATTTCTAAATAACTTGTAAAGTAGCTTGTGTCAATAAATCCTGGTGCATCCACAGATAGTGGCTTCCTGTTTGTGCCCTGCCAGAGCTCCTCTGAGCTGAGGACTTCAAAAGGGCTCAGCAGAGAGACCAGCTTTCCGTGGGCCTGATATTTATGATTGCTGATGCAGCACATCTGTAAAACCACAGAAAATTTGAGATGTTAGAGTGGTTCTCCCTGTTAGTGATTCCATAGATAAAGTCCTACACAGAAGAGCATTTTGATCAAATCAGCAGTTTACCAAATATGAACAGACAATGTCCTTAAATTCCTGTCAGTTAGCACAACCAAATCCTAAAAATTAACCCAGGGAATATCTAAGTTACTGTATCTAACATGCACTGCTTTTTTTCTCCTGTAACCCTTTAACAGAGGATGTCACCTACAGTGTGCAGCTCTTGCATATTTATTTCTAAAAGGTTTGGACCTGGAGCCATGTACTGTAACTTGGCAAAGCACACACAAATATTCTGAATCAAACAAACCGAAACCTTATGGAAATGAAAAGAATTTATGCATATGGATAAGAATAAGTTGTTTAATCAGGACTTGAGTAATTCTATCTCCAGTGAGGATTGGGACAGTTCAAGATGCTCAGTGTCTTACAGTAGTGGGCCAATATCTTCAAGAATTGCTTTTATAGTGCAGCTGTCAAAGCAATCACACAAAATTTTAGGTTTAACTTTCAAACATTCAGCTATGTGAGGAACAGATTGAATTAAGAGATAATCAAGTTAAAAGGGATCTTACAACTGAAAAAAGACAGTTTTATTTTGTCTAAGCAGCATAACTTTTTTTTTCTTCAGTGTAAAAGAAATAATGCCAAGGAACGTGGAGTTGTTTTATCTATTAAAACTCAATTTAGTTTTCAGTTATAAGGTTGTATTTATTTTATTATAATCAGTAAGACACCATTTTCTCTGGTAAGGACCAGAATGTCTTTTGCTGAATGGATTTCTGACTTGCTAAGATGTGACTCCTCACAAAGTTACTATTTGAATTCAAGGAAGGACTTTAATTGTGCTTTTGATAATGTAAACCCAGATGTATCAGGAACTTTTATAAAAGGCATTGGAACTTCCAAGGGAAGAATTAAACAAAATTCTTTCAGAAAGAATAATTCTGGGAATGAGTGATTCACAGTCACTGCTGTTCACAGCATGAACTTTTCTGGACTATTTAACCATTTAGGAAGAACAGTCTCCAGTAGAACCTTTTCTTCTGTTTGCACCTCTATTAATACTGGGGTGAGAAGCAAGGAACATGCAGGACATGTTTTGTGGGCCTGCATTTGCTGTAGGTGTCTGCAGTTCTCAGCATTTCTTAGCAACACCCCCCAAATAGTTCCAGTTCTGCTGCTTGGAGTTCCTACAACTATGGTTCATAACAAGTCTTGTAACAGGTTCCAAAAGTAACAAAAGCACATTTGCTCCTAGTGCATAACACACTGTGACACTGGCTGTCACAGGATGCTCTTTAATGCCAGAAGTTGAGATGGGTTCAAAAAGCAAGAAGGAAAATTCATGGAAGAGAGAACCACCGAGATAAACCCTCTGGCTCTGGAAGCTGCCGAGCTCCAGAGCGCCGGAAGCCGGGAGGAAACACAGGCACGGAGCTGCTTTTATCTGTTCCCCAGCATCTGCTCCTGGGCCTGCAGAGCAGGGCTCTGCCTGGAGCTGACCTCTGCTCTTACCCCAGCTGCCCTTCCTTACATCACTTTCTGGCACAATGGGACTTTTTGGGGAGGACTGGGACTTCCCTGAACGTTCTGTGTGATAGTTGGTCAGCGATCTGATGCAGCCATGACCTGGGAAAACCATCCGTATTGCCTCAATAATGGGCTGTGTGCAACAACTGGAGGCTGCTTCACCCATTGCACTAAATCCTGCCACAGGAAAGGAGCGACAGTCATGGCAAAGCACGGACTTCCACCTGACTCTGTGTTGATGGCAGTCTGTGGTTTGGCATTGTCTGTGTTAATATCTTATAATTTCTTCAAATGGGAAAGAGTTATTTGTAATAGCAGTGCATGTGTGCAAAACATTGTGTCCGTCACAGTGTTCTAATTTAGTGAAAGGAAAAAAACTGCCTTGGTTGTTCCTCTGGTGATTGTACAAAACACCCGTATGGAAATCCATGGAGTAATTTTAAATAATACCTTAATTTCTAAAGAAGACTGAAATTCCATCTTTTAACTCCTCCAAGGATGTACTGTGTAACAGGACTTGGTGTTACAACAACACACTTTGTCCCAGGAAATGGGACTTGGTTGTGCTTTCATTGGCTTTTATCTGGTTCTTACTCAGATTATATCAAAGTTGATAATATGAGCACAATGTGAATTAGCAAATAATGCCAGTCTGCCTTCAGCAGCATTTGTTTCACTTCCACGTTTTCCTGTTGTGAGCTGCAACCCTGTTTGCTTTATGGATGGAAATGCCAAAAAAACAGAAATGTGCTGTTTGCTGTTCAGAATTGTAAGTCGAAAGTTTGCTGCTGGCTCACACATACAAACTGCCCTCTGCAAAATGTGTGGATGGACTGCCAGAAACTTTCCTGGACGTAGTTCTTGCAGGTGGAAGGTTGGAAAAAGCCTTTGGGAGAGAAATCTGCTCCCTGTGTGAATGAGCAGCTGAAAACCAACCAGCTGACGTTACACACGGCATGACAGCCAAAAGCTGGATTTCCCCGTGGCTATTCACCTACCACGGGGTTTGCACTGCGAGCAGGACCGCTGGCCCTGCTGCCCCTCCGAGCCCGCGGGTCGTGGGCAGGGAGCAGAGCCCGGCAGGGCACAGATCACAGCCCGGCAGGGCACAGGGCACAGATCCCGGCAGGGCACAGGGCACAGAGCACAGAGCACAGATCCCGGCAGGGCACAGATCCCGGCAGGGTACATATCCCAGCCCGGCCCGGCCGCTCCGCCAGGGCCGCGGGCGCCGCTCGGTCCCCCCTGTGGCTGCGCCAGGCCCACAGAGCGGCGCGGGGGAGGCGGGCTCTCGGCCGCGGTGGCGTGTGGGACGCGGGCGGATCGCGGCCTGGCGGGCGGGGCGCTCGAGGCTGAGGGCTCAGCGCTAAGGGCTCAGCGCTCAGGTGAGAGCGGGGCACGGGCCCGGCGCGGCCTCTGCCCGCACAGCGCCCCGGGGCTCGGCCCGGGCGGGGCTCGGTTGGTGCCGCCGGTGTGGGGAGGAAGGAGCCGCGGGGCAGGGCCCCGGGCCGGAGTTCCCGTGAGCTGCGGCACGGCCTGGGCGCGGGGCTGCCCGGCCTGGTGCGGCCGAGGACGGAGCGGGAAGTGCCGGCTCCGCTGGCATTCCTGGGATGTCTCCAGCTCACCGCGGCGGGAGCGGGCAGTGCTGCCAGGGGGGGCTGTCAGTATGTACACAATTGTACCTAAATTCTGTGGGTGCGAGGTAGAGCTACCTGTGTCCTGATGGGTGATTGTGGCTAATATGTTTGGCTTTTTCACTTAAAAAAGCCCCTGCTTTTCACGTTTTCAGGTCTGTTTCACAGTAATTTTCTGAAACCGTGACTGCAAAAATACAGTCAAAAGCTGCCTGCATAGGAAGCACACCATCCCTAAAGCTGATTGTTAATGAGAACAGTATCACTGCCTCCTTTGTGCTTTTTAAGTGACTGTGTTCACTGATATAACTGTAAGGAAAGGAGGTGTCTAGAGTAATATGTTACTGTTGAAATGGAACTTTAAATAAAATATTTAGGATCAGATTCATGCATTGCTTTTTCTTGACCAGTGCTCACACAGGTGGGTCTCTAACTGCCCAGTCCTTGCTCCTTGGGCTGTGCATGTGTGCTGAGAAGTCACAGATACGTTCCAGTTTTGATGCATTCCCAGTAATAATCGGTGTGGAGTGTTCTTGGTTCAAATCCAGCACCAGAGTGAAGTCTGTGGGACTTGTGAGCACTGAGCTCTGGTGCAGAGCCAGAGCAGTGGCTCATACTTGGGGTGGTCTGTCTGCAAAGGTCACAGCTGGGTTGTGGCATTTGCTGTGAATTCTGCACTTGGTGGAAATGATACAGTCATTTTCCTGAGTGAGAGTAATGCAGAATTGCTAATGTTTAAGAGAATTCCTTCAATTGGTAACACCTGTTTCTGACGAGGAAAATGAAATCATCTGTGATTGTTGATCCAGGGGGAGCGTTGGGGGGGGTTCCCCTCTCAGAGATGAGGATGTGTCAGGAACAAAGCACAGCACACAGAACAGGCTCTGCTGGACACACTTGTTTGGTAGAATTCAGTGATTCACACAACTTGGATTGAGTAAGCTGCCAAAAAAAAGTTAACTGCTTTGTATTTGTGTTGGTGTATCCAGCTTGGAATACAGTGAGGAAATGTCTAATTTTCAAGTAACTTCTTTGTTTCTCTATGTGCAAGATACTTGGCAAAGTTTTGGGTTTTTTTTTCCATTCTTATTGACATGCTTTAGTACTTGACTCTGACATTTCTTCCTGGGGTTTTGTAGTGCTTTTTGTGAGAAACCACAAATACTGGTATTTCACTGATGTATTCCTGGTGTTTCGCTGTGTGCTTTGAGTCTGAAAAGTGACTTCAGAATGCTGATGTTTTTGAGACCATTTCCAACCCTGGGAAACCTGCTTAAGTCTTTACTGCTTTCTGTAGTTCCTTGTTAGGTTATTAAATACTTCTGAAAAAGTATCAGTTATATAGTCTCAGATGGAAAGAAAGAAACCTCATTTGAGAAATCAGGAGAGCTGATTGTAGAGATGGTGTAAGGTCACTTTAAAGTGATTATTTAAAAATGTTGTTTGATATCCTTATATGGAAACATGTTTCTTGGCGCTTGCTTTGTGTGGTTCCTATTAAGAAGCTCCCAGTCTGCCTGTTCCTAACAGTTTACTTCTTGCATCCTGACAGGAACAAAGGAAATGACCCATTTTCCTTCCCTTCTCTTTCTCTCTCACTGGAATACTGTTCTCAGCAGAAGAGGGAGGGATGGCACGTTCCAGGGCTCTGTGTTTGCAGAGGAGGAGCTGGAACTGAACTTCGTGGCAATTTGCTCCCTTTGGTTGCCAGACATCACATTGTTCAGGATAGGAATTTGTTGGGATCCAAAATGAAACTTTGCCACATTATGCCCCGTTGGAAAACAGATCTGGACATTCCTATACTGGAGCACGGTGTGCTTTTCTCCTCCTAGGCCTGATAGATAGGGCCCAGAATTATTTACAAATAAAGTTTCTCTGCTTTTTGCAACTTATTGCAATTGTATCTTATCTATTCCTTTCTCTGTGTACTATTTTGCGTGTGCTGCTTTGCTTATCTTGCACTAATTGAAACAGGACTCAGAAAATCTAAAGAGAACAGAACAGGCTCTGGTTTGCCTTAGTTATGTTTTTTATACGTTGTATTCTGGAAAATTGATGAGAAATTAAATATTCCAGTTTCCAGTCGAGGGACTGCCCAGGGTGTAGTTACAGGCTCAATGTCAGGTGGTGTTGCAGTTTGCCTCAGCTGTGTGCAGACAGTTCTGGATCACAGGGTCACCGCTGCCCAGCATCCGTGCTTCAGCACCAGGGGCTCACTTGGAGCAGTGCTGCGAATGCTGCAGCTCCTTGGTGCTGGAAGGAGGGTTGACATGGGGCATTTTGCTAGTGATAAAGTTTTGATTTGTACTGTATGGGAAAGCTTTGGGAGGACAGCACGCAGTCATCGGGGGAAGGCGGTTGGTTGAATGATTTTCGAGCAAACCTCATGAGGGCAGTATTAGGAACTGCAGAGTGTGGCTGAGTAACTGAGCTCCCAAGTGAACCCTGGTGCCTTAATAAGTGATGTGGAACAGCAGGGGTTTTCTGTGGGGGTTTTTTGTGTGCGTGTGTTTGTTTTTATGGCTGTCGTTGAGGTAACTTTCAGTTAGAATATTCTATTCTAACATAATACAGTGGGCAATGACCAACTGGCTGCCTGTTGCTGCAGTCATGATGTGATCAGAGCATCTGCGATGCAGCTTTGGCTACAGAAACTTCTTGGTCCGAGGAAGACATAAGGTGAATATGGTTTGCCCTGTAGGAAATAGGTTTTGTAAGTTATATTTGTGGAACAAGTTATTGTAAATTTAGCTTTTTATGAGAGACTGATTTTGAAGCCAAATGTGTCATAGTCAGCTGACAATGATTTTGACTCTTCTGCTTCTTAATCAAGTAACTTGGGTGATGCCACAATGGATGTGACTCTATTGTCAGCTTAAAGCAGAAGCAGTTAGACGATTTGCCATAGATATTGAAACCTGAATTGTTCCCCCTCCTATCTACAGACAGCTGGTTTGGGGGTTTCTCATCTGGCATCACTGTGGGAGATAGGCCAGGTCTATCCACATTAGCACTCGGTGGCTTTTTATGAACTTTTCTAAACTCTTGAATTATGTTACTGATTTTATAGGCAAGGTGACAACAGAGGTTTCCAAACTTAGAAACAAGATGTGGCCAGAGCAATGGTCACACCTGTCAATGAGACTGTGACTGTCTTTAAGGATCTGGAGCAGTGCTTGGCTGGAGGCTGGAATGAGCCCTTGCATACTGGTCAAAGAAAAATAAGCTCTATTTTGTCAAAACCATTCTTAAGGGTTTCTTTACAGTTTCCCAGACTGTTTTAAGGATCAGGACCTCCCTATTTTCCAGGAGTGGATGTTTTATTAGGCTTTCATTAGCAAGGAACTGAGCTGGGTATGAGGCAGAAAAGGCCTTCTTGTCTTGCAGGGTGGCTGGCATCTGCAGAGCTGCTGGGACTGTAAATGCCTGCTGCAGGGCAAATGAAACGCCATGGGAGCTGAAAACATGTTTGCTTTAAAACTCCAAGTGGCGATTATGCTAACTTTGCTTTTCCTCAGTCCAGAGTGTGTCTCTGCTAGGATGTGACTGTCAAAATGCAGTATCAGAAACTGGCCTGTATCCTGCTAACATGCCTCCTGCTACCCCACAGGAAAGCGTTTCTCTCTGAGCACACAGGTGCCTGCACAGGCCACTTCCCTGCTTTCCTGGGCCAGGAGCTGCACTGCCAACAGACCAAGCTGGGAAGTGCTCCTGCCACTTGTGCATTTCCTGCCCTGCTCAGGGCTGCTGGGAGTGAAAGGGCTTCTCTGCTGCCCTGGTAACTCATCTACAGCACAGCTGACATCCTTGGGTGAAGAGATAAGGGCTTGCCAAAGCCCCGCTCTTCTGGGTGTCTGAAACCAGAGAACAATTCTCTTTGATAGTTCTTCATGTCAGGGTGAGTTTTTTATGTCCACAATGGGTCAGCCAAGTGTGTTCTTTTCAGCAACAGGACTTTGAAGTGACTGGGAATAATGTTCTGTTTTGACCCTTACCTGGGAATCATGTGGGTGTCCTGTTCTCATGGGAATTATTGTGTAATTTTTGGACAACAGTTACATTATGTTTACCTGTTTGTAAACCATATTTAAGAGAAATATATTAAGTCAAAAGGATAAAAATTGAAAGAAAAAGGACCTCCTTATGCTGTTGTATCCCATCCATGGTTTGGAACAGAGAATATTTGAATTTCAGGTTTCATTAGCTAATTGCAGGATCCATTCCATCAGCAGTGCCATGCATACTCAGCATTAGCTTTCAGTTGATAATTTTCCATCTTTAGAGACAGGATGAACGAAAGTTTGTTATGATACTGAATTTTCGTATTTTGCACTCTAAAGGAATATCTCTGTTTTGAAACTTTGAAGTATTCAATGAAGTATTCTGGCTTGATAATCCCATGTAACTTCTCTCAGAAACAGACATTTTGATTGTGACCTGTTTATTGTGGTAATCCTTGAATATGTGACATTTCATTCTCCTAGAATAAAATGGGATTTTTGTATGCAGATGATCAGTTCAGAATTAAAATTAATGTAATCTTCAAGTCAGCTAACATGCACTATGGCTTTTTTCTCCCCAGTGTCTGAAACTTGGAGTGACGAAACATGTCTCAGTCAGGTGAAAAAGTGAAGGTAAATAGATGGCTGCATAGCCAAAATTTTGTTTTGAATCTGTTCAACTTCTGAAAATACTTATGGTTTTAATGAAGTGGTAAAATTGTGAATAAATGATACCTCATGGTTGCAGATGTGTTCCTTAAAAGGAACTGTTTAGTAGAAACAGAGCTTGCATGTGATTCTTGCAACAGGCTTCCTGGTGTTTGCCTGTGTTTGCTTACACAGTTAAAATGGTGCTTCTACCTCAGGGAACTTCATTTGGCAGACTTTCATTTCTAATGTTTTTGCCCACCTGGGTGGGCTTGAAGAGGATTGTTAGCAAATAAATAATTACCTTTTAAGCTTTATCCCTCTGCCCCACTGGAAGTGTCTGGCATTGTATAAAAAATGTTCTCATCATAAATTCATCTGTGAAGAAAACCTCTGATTCCAGGTAGTTCATAGGGCCCTAAATCAAGTGGCTGCAGTTCTTGTTTAGGCTCCTAGCAGGTTTTCAGTGAATGGATAACAGATGGTGAAGCAGCCTGCTCTGTTTATAGCTCAAATCTCTTTGATAAGTTTTTCAGACATGTTTCTTTTTCCTGCTTTTGTGTTAGAAGTTAAAGATTGTGAAGATAGGTGAGCATCTTAACAAGCAAAAGGTACATCTCTTTGTGATTGTATCTTGGTACAATGTTCCTGTATTTTACCTGGGAGCATATCCATTATTTTTATAGAAGATAGTAGCAGTAAATACAAATTTTAACATTTTTTTTTCTATTTTTAGCTGTATTTACATCTTAAGATTGATAATAGTGTGCTCTTGCAAGCCTGCAGATCTTGATTTTATGCCAGGGGAGACTTTTGTTTGTGTAGCCCAAGGTACTTACCTGATTTCTGTTGATGTATCAGCCTGCTTGGTCAATGGGCCTGTTTCATGGTCTACCTTGCTACAGCAGCAAAAAATGGTTTCATTCTCTGTTTTTCCATGTGCTTTATATACCTCTGCACCTCACTGTATATAATCAGCTGAACTTGTGTTCAAGATGTAAGAGGGAAAAGGGTCTCATTGACACCCGCCCTGTGTTTCCTTTCAGTTTTCCGACTCGGCAGGCTACGTGGGCTTTGCTAACCTGCCCAACCAGGTGCACAGGAAATCTGTGAAGAAGGGCTTTGAGTTCACACTGATGGTGGTTGGTAAGTCACTTCTTTAAGTATTTTGACTGCTATACAACAACAACAACACAAATTCTTTCACAGAAATATCTCTCTCTTCCTGCTTAGCAATTGACTGTTACACAGAAGAAAAAGCTTTGAACCTCTGTACTTTCTAGTTAAATCTCTTACCATTTTGTCCTGTTCTGTAGGAGGGAGTATTTGTAGTGATTAGAGATGATGACTTGGAGCCAGCAGGACATTTTTGTATTCCTGACTCATTGTCAGATGATAGGGATAGTTGTTTAATCTTCCTTTGTCTCTTTTTCCCCAACTCAAGGCATGAATGCACATGGTCAATATCTTGCTGTTGTGTTTTCTGCTGTTCTGTACCTATAAAGCTGTAATTTAATAAATAATAATAAACCCTCCCTGTTCTGTCAATGAGCACCTGTGTCTTTGGTGGAGAGTCCTTTAGGCACAAAGGTCTTCCAAGTGACATGTTGAATTGTATCTGCATTGAATCAGTTTAATGTTATACAAGTGCAAAGGGAGCCCACAGTACTGTCGCTTTTCTGTAGCAGTTATTGAAAAATGAAAATGAGAAGAGATGCAGAACACTTCCATCTTATTCCATGTGCTCTGTAGTACTGTTTAGGATTATCTGGTGGCAGTGTTCAGCAGTGTTTGTGAGATAAATAGGTAATTTGTGCTAAGTGTACTTGTTTCATGTAGTCTGTGATGATAGATAACTTTTCCATCTCCAAGATCAGATTAGTAGCATCTAGAATAATATGGCCAATTGTTCTAAATGCTAAGTACTTTGATTCCTTGGGTTAGGAAAAATTGGTTTTTTGAAACTCAGATTTAGTAGTTACATTTACGAGTTTATTACTTTGATGTAGGACAAAATCTGTATGACTTTAAGTTACAGAATTATGAAACTTCTCAGGTGAATTTCGAATGGTTTTGGGTTTCACAGAACATACATAGGCTCAGCTCTAAGGCTGCAAACATTGACTGTTAGTTTAGGGTTGCTTTATTCATTCTCCTTCCTAACACTGTTCCAGGTTCAGTTTCTAGCTTAGGAAAACCATAAAGCTCTCAGAAATTTTCGATGGGAGAGCTACAGCTCCTGATTTTTGTAAGTTTAAATGAAAAAGTTTTCGTTTCCCTTCAGTAACTGAATTATCTCTAGATCTACAGCCAAAGTGCCACATGACCTTTCAGCTTTTATTGTGACATCTATTACTGTAAACTTAGAATTTTCATGTAACGTTCATGAAAACACTGGAGTCTTGTTTTTCCGGTGTTTTCAAAGTGCTTAGCTGAACCTTTGATGTTTTTATATCAAAAGCTAGGGTGGATCCTGATGAACAAATTATTTTTCCTCCATAATGTGGGCCTGAAGAAGGATGAGGTGTTTTATAAAGTAAGACATTTATATGCTTAATAACCTGAATTATTTTGTTTGTAGGTGAGTCTGGCTTAGGAAAATCCACTTTAATTAACAGTCTGTTCCTGACTGATCTTTATCCAGAGCGTTATATTCCTGGAGCTGCAGGTAAATGTGGTTTTGCAGTTCCTCCAGCACACATCCTATAAAACTTCATGTTCTTTCAGTTAACATTGCTTCATTCTGATAACCTCACCCATGACACCCTTTCTTCATGCTGTCTAGATGTATTTTAATCCTCCAAATTATATTGTGTTGAGTTGTCATTTTCTCATTTGTTTTTCTTTTCAAAGACTCAGCTTTTGTTTCTTCATCAGTTATTAAAAAAACCAACACCCAAGCCTTTTAGGTGTCCATATATCTAAATGTGGCTTTGCTCCCATTTCCTCTATTGCTTTTTGCCTCTAATGCCCTAAATCCTGGTTAAAGGTGTAACTACCTTTTGCCAGTCTAGCATGCTTTTGAGTATTCAAATTTTATTTTTGCATATTGTTATGAGTAACCCCCCTTTCAGTTCATTGCTGCTTTTTATTTACAAAAATGTGGTGTTAAATTTTACCTAGCAGCTTGTTCTTTTTCTTTAAAATATTTGATGTTGTGTAGGTTACAATCCACTCCAGATGGCAGTTCCTCCTCTGTTGCTCTCTCCTGCAGCGGTTTCTGCAGCAATTGATAGGCACAATAACAATGCAAATGTTCCTTTATTTTAGAGAAAATAGAGAGAACAGTTCAAATCGAAGCTTCCACAGTAGAGATAGAGGAGCGAGGGGTGAAGCTGCGTTTAACAGTAGTTGACACACCAGGATATGGAGATGCCATTAACAGCCAGGACTGGTATGTGTGGAAATGCTGTTTTGTTAATAGAGTGTGTCTTCACAAACTCTGCTCCAGTGTGTCTGTGACGTTCTACAACTTCCACTTGCAGTTTTCTACCTGCTTTCTCCTGTTTTTCAGAGGTTTGGTTGGGGTTCTCTAGGCTCTGTATGGTTCTGCCTCTAATCGAATGGCCTTCCCTCCAGGAAGGCTCCTGGACAACTGCAGTCAGCTTTTTGCTGCATGACCATTCCAACAGGGTGGAGTTATGGGTGGTGGGAGTTTTCTGTTTGTCTTCTACTTTCTGTGTCTCTGGCCATCCAGTTTCCGTGTTGTTAGGACAGTAGTTTTTATTCCCTGTCCTTTATGTGTACTGTTAGCAATTTGGGTAGCTGCTGTTAATTTTTTTATGATGAAGTTACTACTTAGCTCTCTCTGGCTTGAATATTGCTGATAGTCTTTAAAGGGTGAAGTAATTGTCAACGGATCCACTACACAACATACATAATTGTGCTAGCATAAAGGTTGTGAAAAAAGACAATGGTAAAATAGCTAGGAAGCAACTGGGCAGTTTGTAACAAAATTAGTTCATAAATGTAATTTCAAAATAATCATAGGCAGTTCTCTTGCTGTGGAAAACTGGTAACTCTTTTCAAATAAAGATGAGATGTATTACTGTGCTTATGAGGATGCCTGGATTACTGCAGTGCAACTGGGAGCTGAAGTTTGAACGTCCACGATTGTCTTTTAAGAAGTGCTAATATTATTTATTTTGCTTAAATATTGACATTTGACACTTTTTGGTGGTGGTGGTGGTAAACCAAAGGCAGAGGGAGGAAGCACAAAACTAATACAGGTTGCTTTGAGTCCTTCAGTAGGAGTTAAAGATCAGGAGAGAGACAAATACCTGATAAAATAAACACCTATAATGCTAATAGACTGTGTTGTAGTCTTGCACTGACAGTGCTGTGTTATCTGGAGTATTCTGAAGAACATTGCTGTCACAGTTTTCCTCTTCTATGGTGCGTTTGTAGGAACATGGCAAAAGTGAAGGCAGTGAAGTTCCACAAGACACTAAATGAAAGCTTGAAAGCGAAGCTCTAGTGAGATTTTTATTTTCCTCTCACTTTTCCTACTTTAGTAAGTTGAAAAAAAATTGAACTTTTGGAATAACACAAAGGCATCTTTCTGGACTGCACCATGGTCTTGCTTATTTTGTGCACTGTTGACTAGAGCTTCCTTCCGCTGGAACCAGAGCTGAGCAGCCTGTGCATTGTGTTACTGAGAGCTCTTCCTGTTGATTGTGTTCTAATGCCCTTTGTTTATTCTGTTAAGATGTTTCTTGGAGACCTACGTGTTGGGATTTTCCCCCTTTCTCTTTGGAGGCTTGCTGAACAGAGTCATTCCATGGTGATTCAGACCCAGGAGAAAAATTTACTGTTTTCTACGTGGTTTTCTGGGGCAAATCTTAAACATCAAAATACATGACAGGAACAAATAGTGCTTACTTACTACAAAACAAAAAGATGCAGTTAATGACATGTCTTTAGTCTAATTTTCTTATGTCACACAAAAAGACTGTGAGTCATGGCAAGTGTCATTTGACAAAGTCTGTTAATCTTTCCAGGATGTCCCAGGGACTCGGATGGACAGATTCTTTGTTCTGAACTGCAGTGAAGACAAACTGAGTGCAACCACCTTCCTTCCTTAGTAGTTCAGAGGAAGAGCAAGTTTGTGTTCTTGAACATCAGTTTGTGTTCAGGAGCATTTCCTGCAGTCATGGTTAACTGGTAGATGGTGCTGACCATGATCCAAGATTTATAAAGCCCTGTTTTTGGGAAGGCTGCAATTTGTGCAGACTGTTTGTCAGGGTGATGAATTTCACTAAGGCTATTTTTGAACAGATGTCATTGTACTTAAAACAGCCTGTAAGGGAAGGTGGGGGAGAACCAGAGTTAACCGTAGTGATAATTTTTTAGATGCTGTGTGAAGCTTTAATACCAGCTGGAGTTGTGTATTATACAATCAAACCGCACCTAGAATGGCTCATGGCACAGTATAAGCATGTTTGGAGAACAGCAGAGTTCCTTGTGGTCGGAGGTTTGACGCATTCAGCTTCTTTTCCATGCAAAAGTACATTGGGGTCATGAGAGGAGCATGTCCTTGAAGCAACATCTCTCATGAGACAGAAGAGAGAGGATCTAATCAGGGCTGGAAAAAAATTGCTTGATGCACAGATTTTGTGTGAAATCTGGCCTCAAGAGAAGGGCTGACAAAACCAGTCCACAGGTGAACTTGTTAGATAGTGCTGATCGTAGGCTTTGTTTCACCTTGCTTGCAGTGTCACAGGTCATCCTTTGCGAGCTGCTCTTCGGCTGATGCCAAATTTTGGGGTTTTTTTTAAGCCGGCTTAAATGATATTCTGTGGGTTTTGCAGCTTGATAATATTGTTGATTTTCCCCCAGTGGGTTTAAATGCAGCGTTGTGTTGTTTGCTGCTCCAATCCAGGATGTGCTGTCTCCTCAGCAATGACAGCACTGGGGTATCAGCCAGGTGCTTCCCGGAAGTCAGGAGGTACAGGACACTAACACCATATTTATGGGGAAAATTACAGCTGTTAGAGCTAGAGAACTGCACGTAAACCAATGAGATTGCCAGGGAAATGTGTGATAGTTCTTTCCCATTGTTAGTGCTTGGTTTCTGACCTAATTATTTGTATGTCTTCAGTCTCATTACCCTTTACCAGCTAAGAGAAGTAGTATCAAAGATCAAAAGGAACATAAACCATGTTGTTGTATTTCAACCCATTTAGGTATCAACATGCTGGCTTTTAAAAGGGCAGCACTAAGGTCAAAACCCCGTAAATTCCATGTTTTTGCTGTGTTGTCCTCTGTAGTAGGACTTAGAACAGCCAAATCTTGCAAAGATGTAAATGTGTGTGTATATATATATGTATATGCTGCCATGGATTTATTCCTTCTCAATCCAAAAGCTTACTCAACTCTGGAAAACCAAATTCCCTCCAGGACCTCTTCCATCATTTTTACTACTTCCATTTATTCTCTTCCTGACAGCTGTGCAGCCCGAGCTGAGCCTTGCTGCCTGTTGCAGTATTTGCCAGCACTCTGTGTTTGCCAGAGCACTGATTTTATTTCTGTTCTCTTGTGTGTTTCCCCCTTAAATGTCTTGGTCAAATTTGCGCTTTTTCAGCAACAGAAATGTGGATGTTCCTATTTTTCAAGTCAAGCTCTCTATGTAGTTTTTCCCCAAGTAGTTTAAGACATGTTCATGACACACAATCATCTGCCTAATCTTATCTACATCTGTGTGTTCATTTCCCTTCCCCTGCAGCACTTAATATAAAGTGTCCTTTGACATTAATGATGTTTGCAGGTGTCTGCATGCTCTGGAATAGCTTAAAACGATCTTCTCAGTAATGCATTGTGTTTTCTCTCTCTAGTCACTGCTCTTTGTATCTCAGTAACCAGTGTAATCAGATTTTGGGTTCCTTTACTTCTTTGTAGGGAATATTTTAAATTGCCTTCAACTAAGTAGGAATTACTTTTCTTTGTCAACAGAAAAGGATTCTGTAAGGTAGCAAAAATAGCTTAATAAACCATGTGATGCTTGAGTGCATGACTTGCAAATGTATTTGTACTTAATTCAAACAGACTAGAATACCAGAATTTTCAGGGGTAATTACAGAAACCTGGTTCTAGGATCAGGGTTGTAAATGAAGAGGATATCCGGGATATGTCATTTGTCAGCTGGTTTAAAAACAAATCCTCACCCCCCACCCCCAGGAAAAAAGGCAGAAAAATCCTCAGTCTTCTGTTGCTGTCTGTGTTGTCTCAGCACTGAGTGCTTTTTTGTGAGCTTGCAATTGAACATTTTATCCAGAGAACACAGTGGCTCTAGGCAGAAGTAGGCACTTGATGGTTGTTGGGAAAACATTTGGCGTTATCAAAATATTTTTCCTCAGTACTAGATACAATGCTAGGAAGTTGAATTTTTGTAACAGAAATGTTTTTAATAAAAGTGTGATTCTCCTCCTGTTCTTATCTTTTCATGATTCTTCTTTTATTATTTTAAAGCTGATGTAAGATGCCTCTCTCTCTCCCCCCTCCCATACCACAGCTTCAAAACAATCATCCAGTACATTGACAACCAGTTTGAGCGATACCTGCATGATGAGAGTGGTCTGAACAGGCGCCACATCATAGACAACAGAGTCCACTGCTGCTTCTACTTCATCTCTCCTTTTGGGCACGGGTAAGAAAACACTCGGGGGCTTTTGGATTTGAGGGTATTACAGCTTGCTCATAAATCTGTTCATTACCTGAACTGGTAACTTAGCTGTTAACTGAGTTGCTTCCCAACCTGTCAATAAGCCAATGAA
Organism: Pachyramphus minor; assembly: GCA_013397135.1. Classification (NCBI taxonomy): domain Eukaryota; kingdom Metazoa; phylum Chordata; class Aves; order Passeriformes; family Tyrannidae; genus Pachyramphus; species Pachyramphus minor. The sequence goes on from VYXB01000252.1 coordinate 171,212, forward strand.
ATTAAAATGGTCTTTTGGGGATTAATGCTCTCCTCTGCTTTGTCCCCTTTTTGACTTTTAATATTGTTTTTCACCCAGAAACATAAGGTCTTTTATTATGCGATTTATCTTATAGTGACAATTCTAATTACAATTCAAGCTTTACACAACCAAGGTGATAAGCAAAGGGCTCTGACTTAATTTGTTATGGATATACTGTTTATGTAGACACTTGAAATAAATAGTTTTTAATACATTTGCTCTGTTGAAAAAGCAAACAACACAAAACTCCATGCCTTTTTAAAATATTTTTTTCTCCTATTTGTTGGCAGGCTGAAGCCATTAGATGTAGAGTTCATGAAGGCCCTTCATGGAAAAGTCAACATTGTGCCTGTGATTGCCAAGGCTGACACACTGACGCTGAAGGAGAGGGAGAGGCTGAAGAGAAGAGTAGGTCTAACATTAATCAGGAGAACAGAGCAACCCATGCAATGTGAAAGCCAAATAGAAAGTGATTTCAGACTAAAGAGAGGTGAATGATATTGGCCAAGGACATAATGTTCAGCAAGTGTGAGGTGGGAAATCTTCACTGGAGTCTGATGTGCTTTATCAGTTGATTCAGACCCAGTACATTAATTTGTGAAGTCTTAACAGATTTGAACCCTACAATCCTGTACGAGTTTAATAACTTACCTCTTGAGTAGTGTAGGGGTAATTAGTACTTCTAAAATGCAGTCTGTATATTACACCAAAGTAAACCTTTTTGTGATAAGATGACATCTTAATCTTCCATGTTACATTTGCATGACAGTTGTTTTGATTGCGATCCTCTGGCTTCCCATAGGCCTTTAGAATGTTATTGGATCTTTATTGCAAGGGCTTTCCTGTGGGAGTGCTTTTCTGTCTTCTTGAAGAGGGACTACAGTTTCATTTAACTGGGAAAATAGTATAGTTAAAATCCTGCTTGCAAAACAGCACATTAGCTGAATTCACCCTAAGTGAGAGGATTTGTTTGGGGCTCTTTTGGGTGAACCAGTGCTTGTAAACAACTGCAGTTTGTCAAGGTGAGGCACTGCTGGCATTGCTGTGGTGTTTGTATAAAGCTCACTGATGTCAGAAAACTTGCCCAAGAAATGGAATAACTCCTCTATCTGAGGAAGTTAAAGTGGGGACAGTTGTGACTGAATGAACCTTGTCTGCAAAGACAAACGTCCACTGAAAGGGGGAGAGGTATTTACAGAGAAGTGACCAGTGTATGGGGAACGAGGTAAAAGGAGGAAGGAAATTAAAAACAGACCATTTGTTGAGATAAAAAGGACCTCTAGATCTTGCTGGGAGAAATTCTGTCCAGGCTCTCGAGCTTCTATTTTGTTCCTCCACAGATGCTATAAGGAGGTGACAGGTGCAGAGTGTGCAAGTTGAAAGAAGTCAGAGGGAAGTAATAAAGCAGAAATGTGGCTGATTATGCTGGGTTTTGCCTCTTTTTCTGTGATTGTACTGACTTGGTGAAAGATTTTTATCTCATAGTAATATTGTTTGCGGAGCTGCTACTTTTCATGAAGAAACTGTATTTGGGCTTTCAGCAGTGTACTTCAGCTCAGTTTTCATAGGTGCTTACTTGTTAGTTCAGCATTTGGGACCAGAATGGTCCCAAGATTTCAAGGAGGCATTTAAGTGGAACATTAACAGTTTACAATATAATTCACTGGGAATTTGAATGTTCTGCTTTACCAGTTAAAATACATAAAATAAACTGAATTAAATAGGTGCTAGCTACAGTCATCTTTCACAAAAGCAGTTCTTAGGTTTCAATACTTGCCGTAATTGTTCGGGGACTCTTATCTGTGCTCTTTTTATCTGCTGCGTGGTGGTTTGTCTTGGGGTCCAGCCCAGCATGGATGTGATGTGGATGTGCTGTTTGATCTCCTCTTCTCTGTATTGCTAGATTGAGGTTTTATGGTGTACATTTATTGTGGAAGATGGAGATGAATCCCACTTATATATCCTGTGATGAACAGATTGATTTGAAGGCAACTTCTTGTGACCATATTCAGTGCTAATCCATGTCCAGCTCTTTCTAGTTTGAGCAAAGTTACTTTGAACTAACTAATCTTTAAAACAGTCTTACCTTGGACATATGGACACCACATTTATGCATTGTCCAAGCACAACGAGTTGAATGGCATCTGTAGTCTGAGGGAGTGGTTAGGAAACAGGTAAACAAGTTTTCATTATTTTTACACTGCTGGCAAAGGTCACTCTGCAAGCTAAGTTTATATTAAGTCGAATGTATAATGTGGTTCCAAAGCTTTGAAAGTCAAAGCTACTGTATATTGTTCTAACTCAAAGCATCTTGGCCAGCAGAGTCTCTAATCAAGAATAGGAATCAAAGTGCTGCTTAGCTGACGCAGCTTGAAGCCGTCCTTTTTTAGATGTTTCTGCCATTTGGCCGTCAATCTGAAGTCAAATGTTTTTGTTTTGCCACTGTGGACTGAGCAGCAAGATTAGCTTATGGTGCTTGCAGAGGAAACCCAGCTTGGAGTAATTCCTGTTTGGTCTTTCTGGAATTCAAAGTTATTTTTTAAAACTCTTGAGTGGGAAGAAATGCAAGGCAGTTTCACAAGCTGTGCCATGCAAGGCTGCTAAGGAAACATGCTCAAAAGAATGACTTCATGAGAGGGGAACTAATATTTTGACTTTTTTTTTTAATTTCCCATGGGAAGGCTAATCTTTAAGAACACAGAATCCTCTGTGGCCAATAAAATTCAGATTTGAAGAAGCAAAATGCTGTTTCATTGTTAGGCCCATAAAATACAGTTTGTTTTTATTGCAATTCTTTTTCCTTTCAGGAAAGCACTAGGTTTAACAGCTGTAATATATTATTCTAGCACCCCTTGCTGTTGGCTTTCCCGTTATTGTTTCACTTGCATTTTTATCTTCAAGATCTCAGCCAGGTTAAATGTGCTTTCTTCTTTTATGCAGCTTTAAGGCATCACACTGCAGCACTGCCCCACCTATCCCAGCTGTGCATCTTTTATTATCGTTTGGTGACAATTTAGTTCTCTTCCATTTTGCAGACAGTAACAATGTGCATTGAGCTAAATGCCATTGTGTCAGTGTAGCTGTTAATTGCTTCTTGACAACACTTATTCCCGAATTTCTTTCTTCTTTAAAAGATACTGCTCTCTGTGTAGGTGGGGGCTGATGATATTTTTATTCAGCGTGTGCGAGTGTGGGGGATGTTTATGTACCTGGCAGGAAAACTCTGTCAGGGGAATAGCTGTGCTTCATACATGGGCTTTCCTCTTCTAATGCTCTGGAGAATTGCTTTATTGTAAACAGCTGTTTGCTAATAGAGTTCTGGTTGGACAAGTTTCATTTCTACCGTAGCTATTGGTTGCCATCACGACAGAGGATGGAGGACCCCAGCAATAGCCAGAGAAGGCTCGTTGAGACCTCTTGTCTGTTTGCAATCTCCAGTTATATGTGTGGTAATGGCATCACGAGTCCTTACACAGACTGTTCTGAGTATTCCCTGATTTTGCCCAAACTTTGTCCACCCTAAGAGTTCGTTGGTGCAGTAGTGCAGCTCTTGGTTCAGGTGATGTTTGGGGGATTATGGTTGCAGCTCGTTAGGGAAAACTGCTCTAGGAAGTTGGCACAGCTCCCCTTTTCTGCTGAAACGTCCAAGATGCCTTACAAGAGAGCCACTGTGGAATCTCAGCATTCTTCATGTCCTCATACCCTTTACTGAGAGAGGATCTTGTCAGTGCATTTGAGGCAGGGACAGGAGTTGACTGTAATATTTTTAGCAGTGTGGCAGCAGAAGATTCTCTTCAGCTTTGAAGGAAGGATTGACTTGGGCCACCTTTTGAAACTGCTCAGGGCCCAGAGTATTTTTATATAAAACTCAACCATTAGTGACAATAAAGAAAACTGTTTAAGAACAGGTTTTTCTCTTAGTGGATTTTTAACGACTTTTTCCAGTTTTAAGTGGATAATCAGCTTTTGTCTTTTTTGATTCGAGGCAATAGGAGCTGTCTTTTAAATTTTTGTACACATCAAATGCACAAAAATATACTTTGACATGGGCTGAGTGGTTTTGATGCTGTAACTAATGAATCCCTTCTCCAAGTTCATTGCTTTTACTCTTGCTTCATATTAACCTCACTTTGCTTTGTCTGCTCTGTATTATGTGCCATGTAAATCTTTTAGCATTTTGTAATGATTTACTTGGTATGTTTTCTAAAAATGCATTTATCTTTTGTGCCTTTTAAAAAATCTTTAAGCCTGTATTATTTGGCACTTTGGACACTGAACTAGATGTATATTTGTGACAGACTAGTAAATCAATGATAGATGTTTTTAACTCAATACCTGTTCACAAAATAAGAATTCATTCTTCTTCTGTTTTTCTGAACTTTCAGGTTCTGGATGAGATTTCTGAACATGGCATTAGGATTTATCAGCTCCCTGATGCAGATTCTGATGAAGATGAGGAATTTAAAGAGCAAACTAGAGTTTTAAAGGCAAGTTTCACTCCTAATTTATTATTTTGCTGCAGTAGTTCTTCAATCTACAGTATGCCTAGGGGTACTTTTACAAGGTGTTGAAAATTCCAGTTTTCTTTGGATGTTGACTCTGAATTATAATCCTTTTTATTCCAATCTCTGTTTCATTGGAATTCCAGAGGTAGTGTTGTGACTTTCTCTTGTTTTCTCTTGTGAGGGAAAAGCCAGTGTTCACCAAGAACTATTATTTGCAATCTGTGTCCTGACTCAAACGTTTTAACACGCACGCAGGGAGAGAGTGTTTTATGGTTGTTGTACTGATTAACAACTGTCCTCCTGTTAGATCAGATAATAAAGGTTTTACTGAAGTAATTTCCTCTTTGTGCTATGGTACTTGCAAAGGTGCTTGAAGAATGTATCTGAAATTCTCTCTCTAGCTACTGCAGTCTGTATCTGGGGTATGTTCCTGCTGGCTGTTCTCCATGCATGGCTGTGTCAGATGACACATTATGCCCAGACTGTACTTGAACAACAGTCAAGTGTTCCTAAAGCAAAGCCTCATTTCCTTCCGTGCCTGTGTTCAAACTGATCCTAACAAAGCTCTACAGGTGTTCCTTAGGAGAGGTCATGCTGCCTAGAATAGGATTTGTTGCTTTTCTGATGTGGAAGGATTTTAGTAGAGAATATTTCTCAACATTTCTTTCCCCCTCTCCTGTCTGTTATTTAAGTCTTTGTGCTTTCTTTAAAAAAAAAATCAACTGGCCAAAAGTCAAACCAGTAACTTGTTTTCTCTGTCTCAACTAGGCAAGCATTCCCTTTGCTGTTATTGGATCCAATCAACTAATTGAGGTGAAGGGGAAAAAAATCCGAGGCCGCCTGTATCCCTGGGGAGTTGTTGAGGTTGAGAATCCAGAGCACAATGATTTCCTCAAGCTGCGCACAATGCTCGTGTGAGTAATGGGACAACCATCCCGTCCCTTGCGCTGACGTAACTGTGGCAGTGACTGCAGTTACAGCAACATGAGTTCCTTCACTCAAAACTAGTTCTTGTGGCAGTGTAGAGTGGCATTTTAGTCCCCTGCAGCTTGTTTGGCTGCTGTATCCTCTGATCTCCGACTTCAGGAAATATTTTCTGTATTTTACATTGCCAGATATATGTGGGTTTAACCTTTATGTGAACTGATTTGATGGCTTTACATTTCATTTGAAGTTTTGTTACAGTGCAGTCGGTGGGGCAGGGAGGCTTTTAAAATATTATTCCAAATGAAAAGCATTCTTAAAAGCACAGTGCAGTTTTCCTGGCAGTATAGAAGTCCTTTGTTACATATGATGCCCCTCCCCTTTCTGATTGCAGCTGATACGGATACTCTGCCTGCGTAAATGGGTTCTGGGGATTTTTTTTCAAAACGATGTTATGCTGCTGCTGGACATGGAATTCCTTTGTGTCCTTCCAGATTCAGTCGGATGGGCAGGGATTGCCCTCTGCTGGGCATTGGGAGCAAGTGGGGTTTCCTTTCCCTTGACAATTGGAAATTGTTAGGCGATGTCAGCTGTTGTGTGAGCCAAGGAGCTCCACCTAGTTCTCAGTTACAAATTACACTTAACAGCACTTCAGATTCTTAACATACTTTAGGAATTAAAGGATTTTTCTGAGTAACTGTCTTTGCAAGGTTGTTGATGCTGCAAAGACTGGTATGAACAACTCATCTAAAGCAGCGACCAAGGGAAGGACAGCATGCTTTGGGTCTTGGCAGAATAGTGCTGGGGCACTTAGGTGTGAAATAAAGAGCAGTGAGCGTGACAGCAGAGTTCTGGGGGCTTTATGGCAGGCTTGGTCTGTAAGGGTTTACTTTTCTGGTAAATGCATCCCTTAGATAAAACAGAAACAGAAGATTAAAGGGTGAATTTCTTCCCTTTGATGAGAAGGACAGAGTGTTCAATAGCCCTTTGCATGTTCTAGAACACACATGCAGGACCTGCAGGAGGTGACCCAAGACTTGCACTACGAGAACTTCCGTTCAGAGAGGCTGAAACGCACTGGCAAGTAAGTAGGTGCTGCTTGGGAGCCTCTTCTTCCACTGTGACACTGGACTTGCTCTTCCTCCCAACTAATTCCACTTGGAGCTAGTTATTTCTCATGAGATTCCCATCTGTGGAATTACGGAAACTTGTTTGAAACACTCTTCTGGAAGAGGAGTCCTGCACAGCAAGGGGCTGTGCTTACAAACAGCTGCCTGTTCTGCACCCTTCCCTTTTCTCTGTGCTTTGAATTGCAATGTGATAAAGAGGTGGACTGCAAGCAAGATAGGTTTTTATTGAATGCTGTCTGCTTGGAGAAAGTAAACACGAGTGGGCACATTTAAATAGGCCCCAGCTTACCTGATGAGGTAGGACAGTGCTCCTCCAGTTACTGCAGGACTGCCGTGGTGGCTGTTCTCTTGCTCCTTCATATATAGCTGAAGAGAGACATTTAGACCAAACAAAATTTTCTGATAATGTGTGTGGTCTTTATGGAGTTTATTTTTTCTTTTTTTCTTCCTGGTAAGATTTCTGTCCTTGGCAACTTAATGCAGAAAAAATGCATCTACTTTTGCTGCATCATTATGGACAGCAACTGGTCCATACTCCACTTGTTCTTTAAGTATTTAGCAAAGCATTTTGATCTTAAAGAAAAAAGGAAATGACCTATGCAGCTTTTTATTGGTTTGATTTTTGTACCATGGGGGAAATCTCTTCATTAAATTGAAAAAAACACTATATAGCAGTGAAGAAATCAAATTTTGAGAAACAGAGAGTGAATAGCAGGAGCTTGTGAGGTAAAGATGGCCTTTTACAGAAGGGAAGCATGAGTTTAAGAATGTCCCAATTTCCCCTGTGCAGAGACATGTAGACTTTGTTGATGTTACATTAATTGAAGTATGAGCCTTGAATCTGTTGTTAGAGATTTTTACTTCTGTATTTCATACTATCAATGCATTCCTTTCTTCAATAGGCCTGTTGAAGAGGAAGTGGTAGACAAAGATAGAATCCTGCAACAGAAAGAGGCTGAGGTAAGAGGGAGCTTCTAAAACTGTTGTTCCTTAGTGTAACATGCTATGCTCCACTGTCAGTGTCCTCCTGAGAGTGTGCAGCTGGAGTTGTGCAGAATGAGAGCCCTGAGCTGAACACTGGAGCTGCCCATGCAGAGTTTTGTTCACAGTCAGGTGCATGGGGATGGTAGGTAGCACGCGGACTCCTGGTGCTAGGCACGATATTTATCCCTTCCCATTTGTATGCTAATTTTCCAGAAGGATATTTGCTGTTGTAAGTATTGGAATCAATTTATGTTTGTCAGCTACGTATGCTGCTTTAAACAGTGCGTTGGGATGGACTGACAGTCTAATGTCATTTCAGATGACATGTACTCACTACAAGCATGTTCCCAGTACCTTTCCTCTTATGGCTTGTGGCTATGGAGTAGAAAAAGGCTGCTGTCTCAAAAATTCCGTGATATAATAAATGTAAATGTTTTTTCATCTTAATCTTGACTTAATAGTATTTCTGTTGCATCTTCAACTTACGGACTTGGTGTTTCCAAACTTTGGTTTCTCACTCTGGTTCCAAGTTATTGCTAGACCTGTCAACTTAGTATTTTTATGCTATTCTGACCACTCTGTGTGAATATGTAGATTGAGTTTTATATGTATATACACAAATACACCTATATAATATGTAATGTGTCTTTTATGTAACATGGCTAAAGGGTGAAATTTTGAATTTCTCGGAGGACAGTCTTTGGAAGTTTCCCCTGGGGCTAATCATCTCTGAATAATTGCTGCTGAAGTTGCAGAGGATTAGGTTAGAACTTGAAAAAACAAATATATTTTTAACTTCTGCATTCTGTTGTCCCAAAGAGATCAAGAGGCTTTGCTGAATCCTCTGTAGATAAGCTGGTATGAAGTCCCTTCATCTCAAAATCATCCCTAAGGTTCAGACTGGGAAAAATCTGTGGAGGAAAGAGGCACAGAGGAAATGGGCTTGCATTCCATGGCCTTCACAGAGAAAACAAATATCCATTTCCCCTCCTGTTTTGCATTCCCATCAGTAACGGTGCTTGAAGTTCTATTTACAGTTTTGTGAGGTTTATATAACCTTGGAAGGAATGAATGCTTGGGCAAGTGCCAGGATCATCTTTATCAAGGCATCACGTTTGCTAAATGATCTTTTATTATGCCAAAGGATGTGGTCCCCAGTTCAGCAATCTGGAATTGCTAGTCTGTCATTTTGGATTTACTACCCCATCTTCTTGTGAATTTGCTCATTTGCAAGTGATGACTTGTTTTTCTGAGATGGGAAGTGAAAATAAGAATAAAGATATTGATGTTCCTTACTGTAAATATGCTGCAGTACAGATTATTTTGATGTTGTAGTGCAAATGGGCTCAAACTTAGAGTGTGTAGTTTTGTGCCATATTATTCCTACTCTGAAAACATCTCGTAATAAAAACCTTGCAAAGTTTTGAGAGGTAGTACTTGCAGACAACAGTTAGGGCTGTGATTCCACGAAAACAGCGAGGAATAAGCTTTCTCTGGTTTCTCCAGTGAGCTGTCCTGAGGCTTTGGCCAACCTCTTCACTGCACTGCTTCCAGTGCAGCTGGTCAGCACTGGGCTGAGTGAACCACACTGTTGGGATTGTTTTCTCCTGTCCTTCCACCTTGGGTGGGTTTGACCCTTGGGCAGATGAGATGAGCCCCGGGTCAGAGTGGGAGTCAGAGGGGGGCCAGCAGTGGCCTGGGGAGGTGAGGGGTGAGGAGTGTGTGCAGGTCACTGCCTGGAAGTGCAGGGACGTGTGGAAGTATTGTTTGGGAAGATAATGTGGAAACTTCTGTGTGAAGAGACAGCATGACTGCTGATGAAGGCTGTGTATCTGTGATTTCTGTTAGGGGCATGGATACCTTTTAGAAGGTGCATGGTTCATTTTTAACTCTTATTTTAAATGTTTGTTTCCTTTCTGTGTTGCTGCAGTAGTTACATGACAGTTTGAACTAAATTTTAGTCCTGACATAAGTAAACTAAGTGGCATTTATGTCAAGGTTAAGTTTGTTCTTTTGCCTTTTGTTATCTGAGAACTCACAGGAATGATTTGTTTTACCAGATTTCCAAACACTGTTTCCTAGCTTCCTTTCCATGGTGTGCATTGGCCCCATGCTGTCACGTTGTAGCATCTGTCCTTCAGGGGATGAATGGGACTGTGTTAATGCTGCTCTTACAAGTGAGAGGAGTTGCTGCTGAGCAAGATCAAAGTCATTTTATGCCCTTGGTGCTTCAGTCCCCAACAGCAAAGGGAACACAGATGTGGATGTGACATCAATGCCAGTCTTTGGTGTGGTTCTTTACATTCTCCTTTATTAATAGCAGAGGTTGATTCTGTGTATGCAACAGGTCCTGTAAGGTGAACATGAGCAGCTTTTAGTTTGTGCTGCAATGTGGAAGAACAGCTCTGATGTCCCATCCTCTACTTGAGGAACTGTTGAAGAGACTGGCCTGGTTACCACTTGAGCACAGTACAGCTGGATTCTCTTTTTTAACTTCACTCCTGACCTGCCAGGATTCCTGCTGTGCAAACCATGCCCTGCCCAAGGTGTGCATCCTCCCTGAGTGCAGCTATTACCCCTGACTTCATCACTCTAGTCCTGCAGCTGTGGGACCAGGTTTTAGTGGGGTAACTATCATTGCTCACAGTTGTCTGCTGACAATACTGTTCTGAAACTGGCAGTTGTAAGTTTGATTAGAGCTCGAGAGCCACAGTCTCACAGCAAAAGCAACCATTATTTGCATAGCAAATGCTCAGTGAAAACCAAATCAAAATGCTGACACAGCCCAGGATGCAGTGAAAAAAAGGAGTGCTTGAGTACCTTTCTGTTTTTCTTTTCTTTTTTTTTGCCAGCCTTCCTTATGAAAAAGAAACTTATCTCCCAATGGCCATAGGAGACAACAATTTGCCTAGTTTTTTTTCACAGGCTTTATGCCTGGAAGTTTTTCTACTGAATTCCACTAAAATAGCTTCAGAAAATTGCCATTACTTAGCTAATGGATGAGACTGAGACTTCACCAGTAGGTCTCAAAAACGCCCCATGAGAATGGAAAAGGACAACCTCGTTACAATATTGACGTTAGAGCAGAGCAGGTCTCGAGGGGCTTTGGTGCTGCCTTACCTTTGTGTCACGTGCAGCATCTGATTTCCCTCATGGTGTGGGCGTATTTTTGTCCATTAGGGTTAAGCAAATGCGAGTCTCAATGTTGTATTTAAGTGCTCAAGCATGATGTTGGCTATTAGGAGAGTTCTGTGTTTGAGCAATCACCATAACACTTGGGCAGCAAGATCTTCCCCTGTCATTACTGAACGGTTGCTATTTCGGGAATGTTTCATGGCTCAGCTTGGAGTGCTCTTGGGAAAGCTCAAGTAAGAGAGCTTCCAAAAAGCTAGTTCTATTCTGGTGGTAAATCTGCAGACAGGCAGTTCAAAAGACCAGGTGTCTTACATTTTTACAAATGGATCTTTGAAACTTCTTTTTCATTGTGTCATGGAATCAATGCAACTCTCACTTCTGAAACTTTCTGCCTTTTTTTTCCTCCTTCCTGCAGCATTATGCCATCTTTCTGATCAGGAGCTTTTTGTTTTAAGTATTTATCAGAAAGATGTAGATGGGTTTATAATAATCCTTGCAGACTTAGCTGTATCTCATGCTGTTGCTGTGTGAATCTCCTTTTGTCAGAGGGCATCTCTGCTGCAGTCACAGGAACCTGAATTAGCCTCTCCTGAACCCTGTGCTGCAGCAAGAGGATAAGTACATAAGCCAGCTACTTCTGGGCACGCTCTGTTACTGCTGGCTATGCTGCAATCTGTTTTTTACTCTTTAGTTAATCTTCAGTTTCTTACTGTTTCCTAAATCTGTATCTGAGACCAGGCAAGGAGAAGTGATATGGGAACCTGCAATTAGTTTGTTCTGTTCTGTGATGTTTCTTTCTGGTTTTTGTTGTTTTGTGGAGGTTTTTTATTTTGTTTTCTTTTTCAAACAACCCAAACCAACAGCTCAACGCCACGTACATGCAATGAAGTATTTGTCTCAGATTCTTTTGTGTTGAATCTGATGCAGTAATGAGTATCAAGATAGGTAATGTGGTTGACTGGATGAATGTACAGTATGGTTGTTTAAACCAGTGCTTTTTGAGTTAGAATTCCCCCCAACCTCCTTGAAAATGACTGAAAGCAATTCTGCAACTACTTAAATATACAAACCACAGATTTTTACATGACCTGCAGTTTGAGACAGACTTGTATTTTATACAATGTGCATGGAAATAGCAGCCTATTTCCTTCCCAGTTTGTAAGATAGGACACTTGTAGTTCTGTATGTGAAGCTTCCCCACCTGCATCTGGAAGGAAGCACCAGTCATTTGTAAACCAAATTAGAGGTATTTGCATATACATCTTGAAAATCTGTATTAGTGATCTTTCTTCTTTCTTGGGAACATTTGTTCCAAGTAATGTTGTTTAAAAAAAAAACAAAACAGAACAACAAAAAAAACCCCAAACCAACCAAACAAAAAAAAAACCAAACAAAAAACCCCAAACCAAACCAACCAACAAAACAAAAAACTTTATATATAACTGGCCTTTTATAAGATGGAAACTAACTTAAAAGTGTTATAAGAAAATACCTTAAGAAAACACTTATTTCCAGGAAAAATCATTGTTTAGATGTAAAAAATATTGATGCTTTATATGTTTAGTCTGGCTTTCCAAATTTTATAAACATCTTTCTGTTTCTCTTTTGAAGTAGTTTTTCAGTCCTGTCTGTGTGTTCAGCTGTTACTGTTGCTAAAAACTTGCAGAGTTCTCAAAGGCCAAAGGCTGAGTGTTCTTACATGGTCTTGTGCTTTGAGCACTTGTATCAGAACAAAGCTGCTTCAGCTCACTCAGGTGGATGTCTGCACACCAAAAGGATGTGCCTTTCTTACTGGAGGTTAGATGTGGATTCACAGGTCTGTAAACAGCAAAAGATTTGGACTTTATTGCCTAATTTTCATTATAAGTATTCTTTTGTGAAAGTTAGATGTAATGAACTGAAGAATACGAGATGGGGAAAACAAAAGTATTATATTATGTGAATTACTGAACATTTCCAGCTTGTGAAGGAGAAAACAGGATCTGCATTCCACCATGGAAGAGAAAGATTTATGGTTTGCTGGATTTTTGACTCGTGCTGACATGGTTTTAAACACGTGGGTGTCTCTCTGTTGCAGCTGCGCCGCATGCAGGAGATGATTGCCCAGATGCAAGCCCAGATGAGGATGAAGCCTGGGGATGACTAGGGTGTTTAACATCTGGATGCATCAGGTATTGCTTTTCTGTCTCGTTCACTCCTCTTACATTCAACTGTCCCAGTGCTTATTGTTAATTTTGCACTTTGGACTTGCATTCACAGTCTGAGGGGAACTGAGTGGTGTTCTGGGTAGACTGGAAAAGAAGATCTATGCAAATGTTACCTTTCCAGCTGTTTTTAAGACCTGTAAATGCTTATCTGCAGTGCCTTATTTTTGGATCATGTGGCTTTGTTTCTGTTAGCATAAGCTGCTCAGAAAATTAATTTGTTTATCTGTAAACAAAAGTTGGGATGTTTTGGGGTATGTAGGCTGCTGAATTTATAACAGTTTTCTCAGAGAACCAAACAATTTTACAAACTGGTCATGTGTAGTAAATACAGACTCCCTTGATGGTGTGTATGATGTATGAGGTGGGATCAGAGTGAGTGAAGGAAACAATTCTTGTAGCAAATATTAATTCTTTCTTCAGAATGCAGCCCTTCTGATACAATTTGTCTTTTGAATGCAAGAATGAAAAACAGAAGGATATGAAGAGTCTTGTTGCTTAATACTTCAGCTTAATACTCTAGTTGTGATTGCTGGTCTTGTGGAATGTAAAGCTTGAATAAAATGGATTATATTATCCCTTATGACCTTGTGGCAGCTGCCAACATTCCAAGCCTAAAATAAGGAGATTTTTTGTTGCCTTTATTTGAACCTTCATTCTTCCTGTTTACATAAAGAAGTAAAAAAAGTTTAGGAAATAAACTTATTCACTGGATTCTGATTTAAGCAGAAGTTGTTGGTTTTACTGGTACATTCACTGGGATCTTTGAGTGAAGTAGTTAAGGGAAATAAGTAATTCAGTCTCAGGTTTCTTACTGTCACAGTTCCAACTGCTAGAGGAATCTTCACATCACGTCTTCCAACTTCCATCTAAGATGTGCTTTCCCAGAGTTGGAGGTGTAAACCCTGAGGATGGTTTTGTGGCTGCCCATGCAGTGTGTGCAGCAGCAGTGTCTGACAGACAGCCCTCACTCCCTGGGCAGGAGCTGCTCACTGGGCAGCCTGTTCAACACTGCAATATATTCCAGTCTGAACTGAAAGTTTTCATGTTGACTTTCCAAGTGCAAGTTTTCATGGTGGCTTTGTTTTGTTATCACATGGCCAAACTGAGCACTTGTGAAAGTGGCTGTTTGCCACGCTCCTGCAGCCTAAATGATTGGGACTGTCTTCTGCAAGGAGCTCAGTTCTTTGTGCAGCTTACAAACCCTGTTTGATCACATGGCACCTTTTAAACTCAGATTCAGTAAGAAAAAAACCACTATAGGCCTAAGAACCTTGTCCATAGTTGTTTGCAGAGCAGAGGATGGCAAATGGTGCAAATATATTCAGAGTTCTTTCTTGAGTTCCTAGATTCTGGCTTCGCTGTGAAATCAGGATCTGAGGGCTGATGGGGTGTAGTATTCCCACTAATGGCCCCGGACTCCCTGTGTTTCACAGCTTCTGACAGTACTGGACATGGTATTTATAAAAATGAACTGGAGCAGAGCTTGTCCCAGGCTGAATTTGCAGCCATGGCTACACAAGTAAACAGTTCAGGCCGTGCTCGTGTGTGTCCAAGGGAAGTGTTCCTCTGTAGATACCTCACACTGCTGATCTGCAGCGCAGCTTGGACCACTAAGTGTGCTAAGCAGGAGAGCTTTGCAGATTTAACTCGGTGTTCCCATGATCTTGTTGTGATTTAGTTGGATCTAAATCTCGAGGAAGTTAATTGGTCTGAAATACCGAGTGGGGACAAATTTGGGAAGGATTTGAAAGAGATCTTCGTACGTGGAGGTCCTGCTGTTTCTTTGGAATTTGCTAAGCTCCATTTCTGCAGCTGCTGTGGAAATCATGTTTGACAGATTGCTTGCAGGAAAGAGTTTTGAACTTATCTTTTGTGACCCTTGAGATGCTGATGGATAGGCTTGTAATTGGTTGGCCTATATGCACAGCCAAAACTGCAGCTGCAGTCCTGCTGAAGCAGGGTGCTGCTGTATGATCCTGGCAGCACACTGAAGTGAATCCTCACCCAGAACTTAACCCTTAGGCAGGTTTCTCTCATGCACGTTAACTGACTTTGCAGTTTAGGAGGAATGAGTTCAACCTCCAGCATTCCCATCAGATTTATTTGCTGTATTTTATTTAACTTGCTATTTCTAGAGAAACCAGGAAACTTATAATTAACACAGTGGTTAACAGAACCAAACTGACAACAAAATTAAATATACTTGATATCAATCTTTTTGTTCTATCACAGCTTATCTTGAACATCTCTCAAGTTCTAGTTTTACAAGAACTTTAAAGGATCAGCTCTGCTACGGAAAGCACAGTCTCTTCTCCAGTTGCTCTTTTGCACCCTTACTTATCTTTGTGCTGAGAAAAATATGTGACTTTATAGACAGTTTATATAAAATTTACCATTTTCACTCCTTTTTATTTTGGATACATAAGTATTTTTTTATTTTATTCAAAAGTTCCTTAAAATATTTTTCCCTACATAAAGCACGGATATACAGATGTTTTCAGGTATTTTGGGAAGAGAGAAGTATGGTGTAAAAACCTTCAGACATGAGAGCTGGAGAATAAGCAGTAGGGTAATGAAATGTGCTGATACCCAAGTACATGAAATAGACACTTGTGGTTTCAGACATATTTTGGGGTGGGGAGGAGATTGCTGGCTGCTTTGGGGTTTTCTAGAAGGAGTCTGGCATTGCAGAATGATTAAAAAGTGTTAAACTCAAAACCTTGCCAAAAAGACCGACAAGTCTGTATTACCATGAAGTGGTGGATGACACACAGATGGGATGACTGGAAGGTCTGGTTTGCCTGATCCCTCTTGAATAGGGGCAGCTTTAAAGGGTTTCTGGGAAGAGCAAAGGCAGGCTTTGCTTCAAGCAGTCTCCTTTACTCTCAAGGCTGAAGTACGAGAAGTGTACGGAGAGCGACAGAGGCAAAGATTATCCCAGGGAATGTTCTCCAGGTTTCCAGAGGGGATGGGCAGATCTCTGCTCTAGAGAAGCAGAACCCTGAAAGGGAAGGAAGGCGAGTGCTGGGGGAGCCTGGTTAGAGGGAGGGAAGGAGTGTGATTTTGGCACACTGGCCGTTCCTGTTTGCAGCTGCAGGCTTTGACAAGAGCCTGTGAATACAGAGGGTGGGGACAGACCTTTTGAGTGCAGCCTACCTGCCCTTTTATCTGTTTCCTCTGAACACTTCAGAGCTTCTGTGTACACGCAGTGCAGTGGAGGACATGGTAGCAGGCAGTGAGAGCAGAGCTGGACACCAAAATATTCTTGGAATAAGCAGTAACAATTTTTTTTACCCTAACTTTTGATAGATTCACCTTACTAATCTTTTTCAGATTTTTTTCTTCTAAAACACAAGACTGCTCTAAAGTGTAGAAGCTTCTTATACTTGACAGTTCAAATAAAGGTTTGAAGAGAAAGATGGAAGGCGGAATAAGTTCCCAAAACCTAAAACAGGCTTTGTTCTATTTGGGTGCTCCAATACAAAATGCTTTTGAAATAAGCCTGCAGTAATTCCAGGAGCATATTTACTGGTTTATGAACTTGTCCATCTCAGATGAGCAGTTATTATGAAAACCTGGAATTATTTTATCAAATTAAATGGTTGGTGGTGGATATTTCTTCCCTTTCCCTCTCTGTTTCTGAAAGTGTATCTCTTTGCAATCTGTTTTCCTCTTGTTATTCTTACAAATCTGGTTTCTTGTCTTCACTCAACCTCTGGATCATACTGGGACAAGCCAGTGACAGTAGTCAGGCTATGGAAAGCTAATACAGCCATCTGGAAATGTAGTTACAGTTAGGGAAATGTGCTCAGATAAAAAAGAAAACCAAGCATCTTGCACTTAAAATATCAGTAGGATGTTGAAAATTCTTTTAGTATAGCTTGTAATTTCCACAACTATTTTAAAGCCTCTTGAGATTGCTAACACTGATTCTTGATAAGAACAGTGCTAAAGACACCAAACAACCCCTTCTTTCTACCAATGAATTGACATCAGTTAACAGAACAACACAAAAGCATTGTCATAGCAACCAGCCTTCAAGCGATGCTGCTGAATGCTGAATTGATCTGATGAGAAATGTCATTTGAGGAAGTAGAGATCATGCTGTAGTTTTTGGCAGCTGAAATTGAGAACCTGGAGAATGTGAAGCTTGGGTAAATTTGTAGGTTTTTTTAAACAACTGCCTGGCACTGCCAGTGGATGTTTCTCTGGCTTAGAAACTAGACCAGGAGGAGACTATGTTCTCCAGCTGCTCTGACTGTGGAGCTGTTCAGCAAACCCTGCACTGATGGGCTGGCACAAGGTTTTGTCTCCATTAGAGAACACACTTCTGATAGCAATGGTTGTAGTCAGGGCTGAATGCAATTACATTTATTTGCTTTCAGTAGTGTGTGGATGCCTGGGGAAGGATGAAATCCACAGTGTGGTGGCTGCAGTGGCACTCCTGGTTCTGGTGAATATGTGCAGTGGCCCCTTGCACTCTGCCTCGTAGAGGCTTGATTGCCCAGGAACGTTACAACTGACATGTTCCACCTCTTCCTCTCTCCCCATGACACACTGCTGTATCCACTGCAGCTCTTGGATGCATGGGGTGACTCTGTGCTGGCTCCTGGCTTGCTTCCAGAATTGCCTGGGCATTTGGCGTGCCCGAGGGATGGGGTACACAGACCTACCAGGTCCCTGCCAAAGCCTGACGTGGCATCATTAAAATAAAGATTCTGAGCAGTGTGACCATGTCCATCAGGGAGCAGGTGTACATAGTGCTTGCTGGTTACACCACTTACTGAGGAAGGTTTGTTTTAATGGCACGCTGGAGAAATGTAGCCTCTCTCAAATGATGGTATGAATTCACATTGCAGATGGAGGCATTTATTAACTGTGTGTTGGTGAAAGGAGCATGGGCAACTGTAAGGTTGGTCTAATAAAGCTGCAGGCCAAACTTGTCAAGAACAATACCAACCTAATTGTATCAAAAAATATTGTCTCACAAGTTGATGAGGAAGCAAGAGCAGTGAAAGAAATCCACAGAAACTCTACAAACATACTTTGCCCAAGTGTGTTCCAGGACCACATAAATGTGGGTGTCGTGTAGCTAAGGCTGATAACATCAATGCCCAGTTGTGCCTATAACCTGAGCCTTCACATTTATTGGAAATTCCAGTCTTTGTGAGTCTGAAACATCAGGCACAGCCTCCTCTGGAGGTACCTTCTGTAATAGCTTAGAGCTGGGCAGGCAGTGGCAGAAATCAAGTTTCTCCTTCATACTCGAAATAGCAGTGTAGCACAACAGTTAATCTTGAATTTGCTTAGCAATCTAGGGACTCTGGCTTTAAAACCTTATTGCTGGCTTGCTTGTTCTAGTTGTTATGGGACGTGATGGACTTTTACAATGTGAAGGAATTGTGCATTGAACAGAATTCACCCTGTTGCCAGGTTTCCTTATCCCAGGTATAGTCCGGATGAGTGTTGCACTGTATTTTTAAGTGAGTTGATACTACAGTGTTTTCTAGGATATTTCTTTTTTTCCATCCAGATGAATGTTTAAGCTATTTTTTCCTGTCAGCAGGGACTGGAGAATTCGAGGAGTTTCCCTGAGTTCCAAATCTGACACATCTTCCTAAGCAAGACCTGGTTTTCAGGAAAAGCTGGAATTCTGCTTTCTTTGTAGCAATCTTTTCGATTGGCAAGTAACTGCAGAAATATCGCAAACTGGAAGTTATTTTTGAAATTACAGACTGATACCCGTTTTTTCAGCCGTGGGAATACTGCTGTCCAAATGCTTGGAAAAAAATCTTCTTTCCTGTTTTACCTAAGCAGTGTCATAGGAGTACTGGTGCATGACATCAGGCTTGCTGCTCCCTTCTAGCCCTGTTTCTCTGGGTGGTTGGTTTGCTGCAGCAGCAGCAATGCCTCACACAGCAGGCGAGGTCGGTGTCTGGCTGCAGCACTTTGGAGATGAGCTGTAACACACTTCTAGTGTTCTTGCAGGCAGAGAGGGCGTGTGGGTACTTAAGAAAGTGTGTAGCTAAAAATAAGTTCTCATTTATTAGCTCTTATTAGACATTTGTGATAAACATCTGGGGCCAAACTGCTCAGCTGATCTCATTCTGTGATGCAGGGACTGAAGCTCCTTGTTCCCTGGATTATGCTGCTTTGCTTGGAGGGGCTCAGGCTGCCCCAAGTGCTCTGACAGTGCTGAGAGTTTGTCCTTTCTAATGCTCTTTGTTTTCCGTTTTGTTCCCAGCAGCAAACAGTTCTAAGTGGATGGGTGCTCTGTTTTCTTTGCCCGAATGGCACCGTTCCAATGCAAAAGCTGGATGCCACAGACCAAGACCTGCTAAAACAAACACACAGAGTCTGAAGAACATGTTGTAAAACTGCCTGTTTTATATATCCAATGTTATACAACTTAGAGTGTATCTTTTTTGATTCTTTTGGTAATTCTGTCTTCCTCCTTATAAATGTGGGTTTATTATCCTTCCTATATCTTTTCATCAGAAGCTGATAAGAGTACTCTGTAAGGACTAGTCATCGTGGTGCGTTTAAAGAGTTAATCATGTATCTGATAGGTTGTTCTGAACAGTTTTGTGGTTAGTACTAAGACTTTGTGGCCTGTTTACAGTAAAATGTGTGTTTGCACAGTATCATAACTTTCACCTGCCATTTTAAGTCATTATGTATCATATCAGTTTTTCAGAACTTTCTCTCTACTTTTGTTACTTTTGAAGCTTCATCTCTGGTGATTTGCATTTGTGTGATTGTATGAGAAGAGGTACAAAGTGCTGATGATTCACCAGTGGCACAGAAAAGCTGACATTTCTAAATGGTCGTGCCTTAGCGTCCCATAAACACAGCACACACCCACAACTTGTGTGATGCTCTGAGGGTTTGGCTTCGGGTCTCAAGTATTGATGGCAAGAACTTGTCACAGGCATTTCTATCTGTCAGCTGAGCGATGGCATGTACTGAATTTTTTATATACCATAACACTAATTTTCATTCAAGTTTTGTAATAAATTGTACGAATGTGGAAAATGTTGATTTTTTTTTTTTGGGGGGGGTGTTTGTTATTTTGGCTTTTACAAACTAATCTGTGAAATGCTCTAATGGTGTTGTGCACGCTGTGTATTCAAAGGAATTGTGATGTTGACTCTGGGGAATGAAGGCATGTTCTAAAATTTCTCTGCATAAAAACTGCTTTGATTTCATTTTGAAACAACTTTAAAAGTGTTTTACCTGGAAGTTAGGTAGCGAGGCTTTGCATCCACTTTTTTCCTAAAGTTCATTAGGCACCTACTGATGTCTTTTAGGTGGGTAAATATCTTGGAAAATCTGTTTGCACATCTTAGCAACATTCATGAATTTATAAAGTATTTCCCTTCTGTCATTACTGAGTGTGTAGGTCTCTTCTGCATGCTTTTGTAGTCTTGTGTGTTTTATATATGCATAAGTGTAAATTACTTTGCAAATAGAGGATTGAGACACTTCGTCTTCTGTACTAAATTGGGGTGTCTCTCATGTAATGATTAGCCTTAATTTTGCTGTCTAGCAACGAGTGTTTAATCAGGATAGGATTCACAAATTATTGGCATCACAGGGATGCACATTTGGCTTGTTTGGCGTTGAACTACATAAAATGGACACTTCATTGTTACCTCGGTGGCTGCTATCATGAAGGTGTCAGAAGAGATTGAGTGACAGATTTGTGTTCACACAAAGTCTCTTCAGGCTTTATGAAGATTTGAATTTAAGTGTGTCTGTCCAGAGGGCCAAGGTGAGAGATTTAGTGGAAAACTTCATCCCATCAGTAGTTTGCTGTTATTTGCACCTTTCTTACTGTTTTTCTTCCAGAATTTTGCATCGTGTTTTGCAAGCTTGTTAAAATGATACGCTGTCTGTTTGTGCTGGTGAAAGTCAGGGCAGCCACATCCCTCTTGAGAAGCCCAGACTTCAGTTACAGACCTTGGTTATGTGCTGGATTAGCTCTCTGAGCAGAGGGAACATGAAAGCTTCACCTTTCAAAGCCAGCTAGGGTAATGGGGAAGCAGACTTTCAAAAGCATCTAGTCTTTAATTTGATTAAAAACAGAGGGTTTTCCCTCCCTCTTTTCAAAGCAAGGCGCTAATGTCACTGTCACAATTGTCCTGTGGGCAGCCTTAGTGAACAGATTCTTACTGGTGGATACTGATTACGAGTTGGTAGTCTTTACCTTCTTTGGGCTTGTGGATTCCAGATGGAGCATTTTGGCTCAAAATCTGAGATCTATTTTAATAATTGTCCCAGAAGGGCTTGCAGTACTACTGATCCCATATGCTTTCTACCACTTCTTTGGTGTTGTCTGATGTTCATTTTCAGTTACATTTGAACTTGGTTTTGTCAAAATACTTCACAGCTTACTGGGGGAGTGTGTAGTTGTTAAGCCAAGTCTTTGCTAGTCTGAAGATCTTTGGATAGAGGACACTGCCTAGAACCTACTTTTCTGACCTTGTAATTTCCACTCCCATCGGTGTCAGCAGTGCCAGGGCCATGGAAGACAAGTTGCTTCCTTGGAATTCCACCCTGGCCTTCTCCAGGCTGACCTTTTCCAGCACTGGGACAAAGTGCCCATATGTAACTATTTTAATGACTGTTCAGCAGGATCAGGGAGAATTGACTGTGTGAAACATTGGGGCAGATTATAAAACAAGTCATGACAGGCTGATTGGCTCGTAGGTGCCTTTAATTGTGGTGCAGGGTCTCTAATGGTCTGTGTCTCTCCAGTATTTAAAACCAAGAAAATTTGCTGACAATTACCTGATTTATTTTTTCCTGATGCATTGAATCAATGACTAAAAGTGAACTCAGAATGAGCTAATGGGGTTTTAAAACATATATGCCTGGGGTTACCAATCTCTGGTCTTGGAAGTGTCTCCTCGTTTAGATATGAGGGATGTTTTGAATGAGATGGTGGACGAAATGCCAAGATAAATGCTGTGATGACTACAAGGATTTGAGAAGTTAGTATTGTGGCACTGGTGTCAGATTTGTTCCCAAGCTTATCCTGTCCTGTATTCAGAAGAATTTCAGGTCTGATAATTTACCTGTCCTTGAAATGTGGAAGACATGGCCCCTCCCTGCAGCCGTGGAAGGCAGGGGAAGGATCTGTGTGTCCCCAGTCTTCACATCCCACTCTTCTGTCTCCTCTGCTGTTGAGGTTTCTATGAGTTGTTCTCAAATCATGTGCAACTGCTGCTTTTCATTTGAGTTCTCTCTTGCCTTTTCTTTAAGAGTTACACTGACAGCTTTTACCTAAAATAACTTTCCATATAACCTCTCTAAAAAATTTTTAATGGAAACAGAGCACGCATTCCTACTTCACACAGCATGGTTGCAGTATGATTCAGGACTTCCCACTGTATTTTGAGACGCTAAATCTGGAAACGCATTTCCTATTTATTCCATTTGTGTTTGGGTTTTGTATTTACTTATTTTTTAACGCTGTATTCCCTCTTCTGGCTGTTGTGTTTGTGTCGAGAGCAGGCAGTGCTGCCTCGTGCAGTGTTTAAACCTTCACGGAGGTGTCCACGGGCACGGGCAGCTGCAGGGGGATTATTGCTGCACATCCTCCCGGCCCGGGGCTGCGCTGGCACACGGCGGGGCTGGGGGTCGCTCCGGGTGGCCAGGTTGGCACACCGAGGGGGCTGGGGTCCTCCTGCCGGGGGGTCACCCTGCCCGGCCCCGGCAGCCCCCGGCAGCCCCCGGCCCGGTGTCACCCGGCGGGGCTGGGCCGGGGTCTGTGCGATGCTCCGGGCCGGGGTGTGTGCGATGCTCCGGGCCGGGGTCTGAGCGATGCTCCGGGCCGGGGTCTGTGCGATGCTCCGGGCCGGGGTCTGTGCGATGCCCCGGGCCGGGGTCTGAGCGATGCTCCGGGCCG